>CM053746.1:3296055-3334234 GCA_028658305.1 Pachyuromys duprasi | reverse complement strand
AGGGAGGGAGGAGGGAGGGGGGGAGGGAGGAGGGAGGGGAAGGGAGGAGGGAGGGGGAGGGAGAGGGAGGGAGGCAGGCCATGCCTTCAGGCCCTTTGGCACTACAGAGGAGGCTCACACTCACATGGGTAGCTGACTGACTCAGGAAGGACTCAGAGGGGTGTAGATCTGCTGTCTCAGTGCTGGAAGACACTAGGTGCTTGTCCTCTAGGTGAACTGGTCCTGCCCCTGATCTGTGACGTAAGATCCGCTTCCGTGCCAGGAGAGGATGAGGGGCACGGAGAGAGAAGCGGGCAGGCTTGGCTGAGGGGCAAGACAAGGTGGGGGATCCCGGCGCTCAACCCAGCTCATTCTGCAGGGCTTAAAAACCGGCTCCTTCTTCTACCCCGGTGGGAATGTCACCTACCAGGGAGAGGCCGTGACAATGAGCAGGAAGGAAGGCGTCTTTCACAATTACAAGGATGAGAAGGAGTGGCGGGAAAATGTGGACACGGTGATGAAGTGGTTCACGGAGGAAGACGTGGCCCTGGTCACGCTCTACTTCGGGGAGCCAGACTCCACGGGCCACAGGTACGGCCCCGAGTCCCAGGAGAGGAAGGACATGGTGAAACAGGTGGACAGGACCGTGGGCTACCTCCGGGACAGCATCCGACGCCACCAACTCACGGACAGCCTCGACCTGATCGTGACTTCAGACCACGGCATGACGACAGTCCACAAGAACGCCAGCGACCTCGTGGAGTTCCACAGGTTCCCCAACTTCACCTTCCAGGACATTGAGTTCGAGCTCTTGGACTACGGGCCCAATGGGATGCTGATCCCCAAGGAAGGTATGCTGGAGAAGGTGTATGGAGTCCTCAAGGACGCCCATCCCAGGCTGCACGTGTACAAGAAGGAGGACTTCCCGCAGAGCTTCCACTACGCCGGCCACCCCAGGATCACGTCCCTGCTCATGTACAGTGACCTGGGCTACGTCATCCATGGGGTTAGTGGGCTGCTGTGCGGGGGTGGCACCCTGGCTCTACCCACCCCCCCAGGGTACACTCAGCACTGTGCAACAGAAGCGTGTGTGTGTGTGTGTGTGCTAAAGTGTGGGAAGCCCAGGCTCAAGGGGAAAAGGATAGGAAATAGAGTCCATACCGGAGAATCCTAGGAGAAGTAACAGCTCTGAGCAGGCACCATCATGTCGGGCTGACAGCTCTACCCATAGGTTCTCTGTATGGTCCATACGTACCTACTGGAGCTCCATCTTTGGGGTCTCAGAATTAATAGGTGTCCAGAAGCCACCTCGCCAAGCATTGCAAACTTTCCCTAAGGTCATCCGCCAACACGGGTGCCAACGCACGAAGGGGAACACTAAGAGGGAGGTCCTGGGGGCAGTGTGGTCCCGTTAATGACCCAGCGCCCGCACCCCTCGCTGCAGAGAGTGAGCGTCCAGTTCAACAATGGCGAACACGGCTTCGACAACCAAGACATGGACATGAAGACCATCTTCCGGGCTGTGGGCCCCAGCTTCAAGGCGGGCTTGGAGGTAGAGCCCTTTGAGAGTGTCCATGTGTATGAACTCATGTGCCAGCTGCTGGGCATTGTGCCCGAGCCCAACGATGGGCACCCGGCCACCCTGCGACCCATGCTCCTATCAGGTGAGGCAGAAACACCCCTTCCCTGGAGCCTGTGAGCTGCCACGCCCACTGCGGGGTCAGTGCACATACGGGGGAGGGGCTGTGGAGAGAGAAGCCCCGGAGCTGGGGGGGGGGGGGCGCAGGAGGGGCAGCCGGGAGCCACCTGTGGAGCTGAGGCACAGCCCTCTCCTCTCACCAACCTTCTGTCTCTCCTAGGTTCTGCTCCCCACCTCAGCAGAGGGCTCCCATCGACAATGGCATTGCTGGGGATCCTAATGGTTCTGTCCAAGGTCACGTAATGCTCAGCCACTCAGCCAGTTCAGCTGCGGTTCTGGGGTGGAGGCCCCAGCCACATGCACGGGGTCCTGGGCTCATCCTCAGAGCCAGAAAAAAAAAAGAAAAGGAAAACGTGGTCCTAGCTCTGGTGTTTGTAACTTAGGGGCACACGAAGTGAGCTTGCTCACCCAGCCCACGCCCGTGACCATGGAGAGGGCTGCAGAGAGAGGATGGCCTCAGTCAAGGGCAGCTTAGGGTCACTGGACCTAAAAGAAGCCTCCCCAGGAGGTGTGTCAGGGGGACAGGCCAAGATGGCTGTGCCCAGCAGGGGATCCCAGGCACGTGAGATTTTGAAAGTGAAAGAAGCCAGTAGGTGGAGAGTCTATGAGCGAGCTGCCTGCATGCAAGGGGCCTGTGTGCAAAGGAGGGTGCTTTGTGCAGACTGAGCCCTCAGGGGAGCCACTGTGGTGGAGTGGGGGTCTCACGGGGGCAGAAGCACAGACCTAACGAGGTCAGGTCAGTCCAGGGCCCAGAGGGACACTCAGCAGGCCAGGGTAGCTCTGGTGACACGCTGAGGGCACCTCCAAGGGGCTGAGCACTCGAGGCCGGGGCAGGTCCTGGGGTGGGGGCACAGGACAGGGAGGCCTGAGGATCAGGCCCCATGGTGGGCAGAGGCACCCTCAGTGCAAAGATGCCCGGAGGGCTGGCCCAGGGAATTTCGGTCTGCATCTGTCCCTGTGCCTGAGAAGCCTGAAGCCACAGCAGAGCAACACTTTGTACCCTGAAGCCTTACACACCCAGTGTGTAGCTTAGGCTGGCAGTTCACACGTACCCATGTCAGGCCAGGGGACCCGACTAGAGCCTCTTGCCAGAGGACAGGGACAGAGAGATAAAGACCAGCCGTCCCACTAGAAGGTGGGAGGGAGGTGGGGAGCACTACATCTCAGAGGGACCGCAAAGATCCTTCCCCTGGCTCCCTCTTCGAGATATGTATGCTGAGGCCAGAGCCCCAGCCCACTAGCAACAGAGCTAAGTCTGCATGCTGGCGTTTCCAAACCTGCTTCTAGAGGTCCTGGGCTCCGTGCAGACAGAGAGGTGACGCCATTTCGCAGTGCTGGAGTGTGCAGAACACATGCCCAGCCTTGTTCTTCTGCAGGGTACGGGGTGGGCACCACAAACATCTGGGCAAGGGGGCTGCAGTTCCTCTCTAACGTGAGGTCTATGCACTCCAGAGCCAGGCCTGAGAAAGGGCCCCCTTCCCACTAGCCCTCCAGCAGGACACGGTCTAGATCGGCCTGTAAACACCACAATACAACAGGTCACACTCAAGACCCATGGACTAATTTTCCAAGAACACATACACACACAAACAAATCTCATATTTTGGTTATGTTTAGGACTCTGGGTTGAGCAACCTCCATGGCTGTCCTGGGGCGCATACAGCTTCTGGGGCCACAGGCCAGACACACCTAATCTAGTGCCCCCAAAACAACTTGCATGCATTTGCCTGTGTGCCCCAGCACACAGGGAGGCTGGCTCTCTGACCTCATCCCCGTCTCCTCTGTGCCAAAACATGATGCCCATTTTTCCAAGAAGTCTCTAGAAGATATCTCTTGGCTTCAAGGTGCCAGACTCTGGACTGGACAGGGATAGGCCTAGCCTCTCAGCTTACCAAAGCCTCCTCCCACTCGCCCCAATCTGCCTCACGGTGTCAACTCACACGTGGCCATCATAGGGCTGGCAGTAAGACCAGCTGCCCAGTTATGCCACTCTAACCCAGTGCCAGCCTATGCTCAATCCTCTCCCTCCCACTGAGCCTTCCCCTGGAAACAGCACTGTCCCCTGTGGCCACACGGGGCATGTTGGAGCCAGGCAGAGCTGGGCCTGGGCAGGGCTGAGCCTGGGCCTCGGGTTTCTGACATCTGCCACAAGAGGGCGCTGTCCAGCAAAGGACCCTGGAAACACTACTGACACCCAGACTATGAAACAGTTGCAGGAGCCAGTAAGGGGAGAGGGACCCAAAGGGGTGTGTCACAGGTAGCTAGGTCCTGAAGACAGTGGCCAAACACAGCAGGAGTGGTTCATTCTCCTGTGGGGTAGGCCCCCTTGGCCAGCTGGCAGATCCTGGCACAGGACTGGGCTTTGCACTCAAGGAGGAAAATGAATGAGGAGGCCCTTTGTGAGCAAGCGGACAGGGAGTTAGTGTTGTCCGTGGGCCACAGGGCTGAGCAAAAACACACAAGGTGGGAAGCGCAAACACAAGTCCGGGTGACTGGCTCCTGGGCAGGGCTGGTGGCCAGGGCCTCCTCTTCATTCTCCACTTTAAGGGCTGTGCTGGGCACATGGCTTTCAAAGCAGGAAGGCTCCCCTAGGCCTGGCTTCCTGTGCGCAGCTGATTCCCTGTATGTGAGTACAAGGATGGACGCCAGCCAAGGGAAGGCAGCCCCACACGTGCAGTGCCCTAGATGGCCCTCAGCGCAATCCTGCTACGGAGGGGCCGTGATGGCCAAGCCCAACTCCCTCCAGAATGGCCCCTACTGTGACTATGCCAGATATGCTCCTCATCTGTCAGGTTGGGGTGGGGGGGGGCTGTTCCTCTCCCTCATTCTCTGCTTCTGCCCTTGGCTTTAACTATTGCACTGGGGGCCCGGCCCCACTACCATCCAAAAATCCCTGCCTAGATGCCTGGAACTGGAGTGCTGACCAGCCCAGGAATCATTTAGGCTCATGACCCCACATCAAAGAGGTTGCTGGAGAAGACTAGCTCACAACCACTTCCATACGCACATACATACATACACCAGCTCTGACCCTTTGGCTGCCCCACCTGGATGGAGATCAGGCACAGATGACATCCCTAGTTCTTACTCCAGATGCTGGGTGGCCTGAGGGTTCCTCCCACAGAACTGCAAATCCCCTGTGGGGAACAGGGCTGAGGGACAGATGGAATCACCCACAACACTGCCAACTCCCTTGCCAACAATCACTGGCTCCTTGGTCCTGGGCAAGTTGCCATTTTCCTCTGGGCCTTAACTCCCTCATCCGTAAAATCAGGGTCGTAACCCACCAAGCCAGCCCATGCCTGCAATTCTAGCTCTCAGGAGGCTGAGGCAGGAGGATTTACCAACCTGGTCTGCATGAGCAAGAGCCTTTCTCAAACAAACATGCAAACAAGCCTCAAGATGGTCACAGTGATTGGTTAGAACTCACAAACAGGCTTCCTAAGAGACAGGGAGACAAACATGCAAACAAGCCTCAAGGTGGTCTCAGTGATTGGTTAGAACTCACAAATACGTTTCCTAAGAGACAGGGGACAGGTACCAAAACACTGAGAAAGCCCGTCCCCACCCCACCCCCACCCCAACCTCCTTCAAGCTCGCTTGTTTCCTAAGCAGAGCTTCTAGCTGGCACTCATGCCTGAGCCAATCGGCTTCCCTGCATGGGGCAGGGGTCCCGGCTCCACCCAGCACACCCCACGCCCGGGTGGCACTGCACAGATGGCTCACTGGGGAACAGTGCCCGCCACCAAACCTGAGCTTAACAGCCGGCCCCACATGGTGGAAAGGGAGTCGACCACTTGGGAGCTGCTTCCGACCTCCACATGCGCGCTGCAGCAATTTGGAGCATGTGCACACGTGTATACACATGTATATACATGCACACTAACACACTCTAAATATGTAATTTAAAAATAGAAGTGAGCCAGGCTCAGTGGTGCACGCCTAGAATCCCAGCACTCTGGGAGGCAGAGGCAGGAGGATCTTTGTGAGTTCAAGGCCAGCCTGGTCTACCAAGTGAGTCCAGGACAGCCAGGGCTACACAGAGAAACCCTGTCTTGAAAAAATAAGTACATGGATGGATGGATGGATGGATGGATGGATGGATGGATGGATGGATGGATGGATGGATGGATAGATAGATAGATAGATAGATAGATAGATAGATAGATAGATAGATAGATAGATAGATAGATAAACAGACAGACAGACTGGTAAATAGATAGATAAAAGTGAAAGGCAGCCAGGAATGGTGGTGCACACCTTTAATCCCAGAACTTGGGAATCACAGGCAGAAAGATCTCTGTGAGTTCAAGGACAGCCTTGTCTACAGACTGAGTTCCAGGACAGCCAGGACTACACAGAGAAACCCTGACTCAAAAAATAAAAATAAGGTGGAAGACATTTAATGCTAACTTTCTGGCTTCCATATGCATGTGCACACACAAGCAAATGCAGGAAAACACACATACATGATTGATTGATTGATTGATTGATTGATTGATTGAGACAAGGTCTCACTTTGTAGCCCTGGCTGTTCTGGAACTCACAGAGAGCCACCCGCCTCTGCCTCCCAAGTGCTGGGATTGAAAGTATTCATTTTATTTATTACTAAGTTATTGCCACGCCTCGCAATAAATACATTTAAGTAGGGAAAAAAAGGGGGAGGGTGAGTTTAAACTACATAACAGAGCAGACAGGCACATGGCGGGCACCGAGGACCCCTGCCTCCTCCATCTGGGAAGCCACTACAAGAAGCTCTGCAGGGAGGCGCTTGGGCTCCCCAGGGCCAGCAACCAAATGCACCCCCAGGATCCCACAGAGATGCCCAGTTTCCCTGGGCTAGCCTCGGACTGACACTGCCTATCCTGTCCCAGCTCAGACTCTGTGCAAACCCCAAGGAAACAAAGCCATGTCCCCGAATCCCGCAGCTACAGGGACATGGCTGGGCAGTGATGATAACATGCCACCTTTCCCTGGCCTCTGCCAACCGGAAGCAGCCTATGAAACATCCTGGGAACCACTTGGGTGGTCCGTGTGGGGACGCAGAAAGCCCCCTTTGTCAAGAGGCCCCGCCCCTCCAGAGGCGGTTCCATCATGCTGGCTGTCACCAGGAGGTGGCGCTCCTGGGCTCCTCAACGCCAGAAAAGCCTTTCCCGGGCAAATTGTGCGGAGGGAGAGTGCAGCCTCAGTGCTGCAGCTCTGATTGCTCACCCTCAGTCTCCAGAATGCCGGCCGGGGGCCCCCACCCAGGATGCTGAGGCCCAGACGTCTTTCAGAATCCCCTTAGGGAAATACCCTGCTTTCCCATGCTCAGCACCCAGGATGCCCAGATCAGTAGGTCTGAGATTTGAGCAAATGCCAGGCACACACTGCACTTTTGAGAGCACACACACACCTCTGAATCCAAGTGTGTGCGGTCCTGCGAGTCTGTGTCCAGGTACTTCTTGCTCTTGCCCACAGTCTGGAATGAATGGATAGATGAATGGATGGATGGATGGTGACTAGTAGTCTCACGAGGCTTCCCCACAATGGACGAGATGCAGACAGGCATCTCTGAGTTCGAGCCCGGTAGGACATGGCCAGCCCTCTCTAGAGGTGCTGCTGAGGTAGAGTTGGGTCCTTCCACAAACCAATAAGCAAGCAGCTTAAAATCAGCCGGTTGGCCTCAATTTCTTATTCTGCAGGGTCCCCGTAGGAGGGTCTGCAGGTTCCTAAGCCAGACTGTTCATCTCGCAATGAGGTACAGAGCTCCTTGAGCCATGGTGAACTGACAGGTGCACAGCCGGCAAGAGGGACGTCAGATGCAGTGCAGTCCCCCACACGTGCACAAGCCTGCCCAAAGAGCAGCCTTAGCTCTTAGCACCCGGGCTTGCAATGGATTCCCAGGGACGCGTCTGGGGCACCCCGTTCATCCCTGTTCTGGGGATGCCGTTCCCATCCCCCACGACGCCGGTCTGGATGCTCAGCCCCCTCCCCACGCCTGGCCGGCAGCAGCTCTAGGTGGCGCTGGGTTGGAAGAGCATCTGTTGCCATGGTAACCCATGGCCACTGCATTCGAAGTGAGCCCAGCCCAGAGCTGGAGCGAGGTTCGGAAGCGGATGCAATGCAGGAACCCCCACAGGCACTGCACGGCACGGCTCACACCATTGCACACACTTCCCTATCCCACGCACACACTGGGCACGGAAATACATACAAGGCACCCTAGATAGTGACACCCAGCACAGACAATCTTACACAACACAATCCAGCCAGGAACAACGGTCACCACACACTCCCACGCAGATGGCAAGCAGGGTCTTGACATCCCGGAATGCACTCTGGGAACATCTCCCGGGTCTGGTGGGGGTAGTAGACCCTGAGGTGGAGGATTGCACAGTTGGGTCTGTGCCTGTGCAGCAAGCATGTGCCCTGGTATCCAGTTTGACCACCCTACGTGCTGCGCTTGAACATGCCAGTCACCTCTGCCACCTGGATGCGATGGTGAGAGCCTGGCACTGTGAGACTGGACTGTTAGTGTGGTCACCACAGGTGACCTGCTCCTCACCCATCCCCATGAGGCAGGAGGGCAGGAAAGTGAGAGGAACCCCGTCCTGGTCCCGCCGAGGGGTGGGGTACACTGCCCTGAGGTCAGGACAGAGAGCCGTAGTGTGTGGGTGTTCTCAGAATGGTCACCTGCGGCTCTTGACCTCACTCTAAAAAGATGTGCTAAGTGTCCATCTGAGGACCTCCCTGTCCACACATGAGCCGTGAGCCAACGTGACGCTGCTGCTGCTTTCTCAACGCTTACCCTTCACACTGGGTGGCTCTGACTGGTCTCCCTCTAGGGGGCGAGATTCTCCCAGGACAAAAGAAACCTTTAAAAATCACAGCCCCGTGTGCTTTCTCAAAAAATTGGGAATGGTACTACCACAAGATCCAGCTATACCGCTCCTGGGCATACACCCAAAAGATGCCCCACCATTCAACAAGGACATTTGCTCAACTATGTTCATAGCAGCTTTATTCATAATAGCCAGAAACTGAAAACAACCTAGATGTCCCTCAACTGAAGAATGGATACAGAAATTGTGGTATATCTACACAATGAAGTATTACTCAGCTATTAAAAAACAAGGAAATCATAAAATCTTCAGGAAAATGGATGGAACTAGAAAAGATCATCCTGGGTGAGGTAGGAAACAGAAAGACACACATGGTATATACTCACTTATAAGTAGAAATTAGCAGTACAATATAGGATAGCCATCTACAGACCTAAAGAAGCTAAGGAGTCTAGGGAGGATGCTTAAATCTCATTCAGAATGGCGAACAGGATAGACACCAGAGGCGGTGGAAGAGAGGAAACAGAAAGGGAGCGTACTACAGAGGGTTCTCTGAAAGGCTCCACCCAACAGGGGATCAAAGCAGATGCTGAGACTTTGGGCAAAGCTCAGAAACTCTTATGAAAGAAGGGGGAAAGAAGGACATGGAGGGAACAGGAGCCCCACAAGGAGACCAACAAAGCTCAAATATCTAAGCCCATGTGGTCCTGTAGAGACTGGTGCATCAACTAAAGACCATGCTTGGAGAGGACCTAGACCCCCTGCTCAGATGTAGACCACAGGAAGCTCAGTCTCCATGTGGGTCACGAGTAAGGGGAGCAGGGGCTGCCTCTTCATGAACTTGGTTGCCTGCTCTTTGATCACTTGCCTCTGGTGATGCAGCCATACCAGGCCACAGAGGAAGAGTATCCAGGCAGTCCTGACGAGCCTTGGTAAGCTATGGACAGATGGCAGAGGAGGAGAACTCCCTCTTTCAATGGACTAGGGGAAGGGGATAGGGGAAAAGGAGAGAGATGAAGGGTGGGACTGGGAGGAGCTGAGGAGGGAACTTCTATTGGAATATGTAATGAATAAATTGTAAAAAATAAAAATAAATCACAGCCGGGATGGGGGGAGGGCTAGGAGGAGAGGAGGGAGGGGCACCCTTGGGATATAAAGTAAATAAACTGAAATAACAAAAAATTAAAAAATAAAATCACCGCCAGTCCTCTCCCCAAGAGATGCGATCAACTTTCATGTATGCCCGACCTATGTCTGAACTACAAGGCACTTCTCCAGGTTCCGCCAGCTAATGACTTCATCAATCACTGAGTGGAAAATGGGTTTTTAACCACTGAGCACTAGCTGTCACAGGAAGTGATGTTTTTTAATTTTAGATTATGTACTGCTCTCCTTGTAGGCTTATGCTCGGACGATCCGTGAGCTGCTCTCAAATTAAAAAAAAAAAAAGCTTTATTAATGAAGTTCTGTGAAGTCAGGCATGGTGACATACAGCTGTCATCACAGAACCTGGCAGGGGGAGACCGGATAATTGGTTCACTGTCACCGTCCCATACACAGTGAGTGCAAGGCCAGTCTGTGATAAACTGAGGCAGCCTGCAGAGAACAAGCAGGCTCTGAGGAACAAATTAGAGAGTGGCCCGAGGTGGGAGGGTAAAGAACCAAAAGGGCCTGGTGGGGATGTGCTAGAGAGATGACTCAAATAGCACAGGACACCCGCTGTTCTTGCAGAGGACCAGGGCTGGGTTCCCAGGTCCCACACAGCAGCCCACAACCATCTGTAACTCCACTTCCATGCACATAAAAATAAGCGAGTAAGTTCCAGGTGTGGTGGTGCACACCTTTAATCCCAGCGCCCAGGAGGCTGAGGCAGGAGGGTCTCTACGTTTGAGGCCAGCCTGGTCTACAGAGCCAGCCTGGTCAACAGAGCGATTTCCAGAACAGCCAGGACCACAGAGAGAAACTCAACAAGCAACGAAAAGAATGAAAACAAAAGCACAAAGGGCACTTGCCCCTGAGCTGGAGGCTGCGAAGTCACAGACAGACACTGCAGGCTCTTCCCTTGACACAATTCAAAAGGTGCCCAGAGGAAGGTAGAGGAGGCTAGAGCCTTGGACGGAAGAGCTCTAGCAAAGAAGGAGCCGGGCTTCCAGAGAACGGAGCGCAAGTCTCAGCAGGCCAGCTCTTGGTAAAAGAGAGAAACACAAGAGACCCCGTGGGGCCATCTCTCTATCTGTCCCTGAAGTCCTCTGTCACCCTTCAACCTGAGAAGGGAGAAGCAAGGTCAGCAATGGAATTCTCACTGTAGAGTGCAGGTCCCCAGGAAGGCCTCACGCCGTGTCGTGCCCCGTGGACTCTTAGCTAAAATGGGTATTCCATGCCTTTTTTTTTTCACTAGGGAAGAACAAGGCCTCTGTGATCATACAACCAGAGAAGCCAATGTGAGGGTGTATACAACACTCCCCAGACTGTGTCCCCGGAGGCAAAAGACTTCATCACTCAGGATTCTGGAGGACGGGAATTCCAGGCAGGACTGGTGTCTGGTCAAGGCTGTTCCCTGCCTCCACTGCAGCAGACAGACAACAAAGGGGGGAGTGCTCCTTCATGCTTTTCCTCTCCTTCTTCTTCTTCTTCTTCTTCTTCTTCTTCTTCTTCTTCTTCTTCTTCTTCTTCTTCTTCTTCTTCTTCCTCTTCTCCTCCTCCTCCTCCTCCTCCTCCTTCTTCTTCTTCTTCAGGATGGAGTGGGTAGGGTGGGCTCTTTTAAAACAATGCCTCATATAGCCCAGGCAAGAAGAACTCAGAGTGTAGCCAAGAATAAACACCATGACCAAGGCAGCCTATGAAGGAAAGCATTTGGGACTGGAGAGACGGCTCAGAGGTTAAGAGCACAGGCTGTTTTTCCAAAGGTCCTGAGTTCAATTTCCAGCAACCACATGGTGGCTCACAACCATCTATAGGGAGATCTGGTGCCCTCTCCTGACATGTGGGCACATAGGCAAGCAGAATAATGTATAAAAAATAAATAAATCTTGAAAAAAAAACCCTTTAAAAAAAAAGAAAGCATTTGACTGGGTTCATGACAGTGGAGCAAGAGGCATGGTGGCAGAAACAGCTGAGCACTCACATCTTGATCTGAAAGCAGGGGCACAGAGGCACGCTGGGAGCATTCTTCAAAGCCCACTCCTAATGACACACCTCCTCCAACAAGGCCATGCCTCCTCGTCCTTCCCAAACAGCTCTACTTACTGGAGACCAAGTGTTCAAACTTATGAGCTTTTGGAGTCCATTCTCAGCCAAAGCACAACATGGCATGTGCTACCTCCATGCCCAAGCCCGCAGAGGCCAGAAGGCAGTCTTGGGTCCCCCAGAACTGGACCGCAGGCAGTTTTGAGCTGCTCAGTGTGGGTGTGTGCGTGCAGAACCAAACATAAGTCCTGTGTATGAGCATCAAGAGCTTCCACCTGCTGAGCCAGCCCTCCAGTCCCCCTCACAAGGGCTTTGATCCCATCCAAAGGGGGTCGTCCTTACATCCTTACAACTGTGCTGGGTTGGGGACTAAGCCCTAGCAAGGGTCTTAAAGGCCCAGTGTTACCCACACAGGCATCCCTGTATGTGAGGGAGGGCTCTCCTCCTCACGGCAGCCTCATACACGGGCATTTTTAAAAAGGCCATCCTACCCACTCCTTCCTCAAGAAGAAGGAGGAGGAGGAGGAGGAGGAGATGATCATAAGGAAAAGCATGAAAGAGCACTCCCCCCCTTGTTGTCTGTCTGCTGCAGTGGAGGCAGGGAACAGCCTTGACCAGGCTGCCTTAATGAAGCACAATCTGGTAGTTTCTGAAACCCACACTTCACCCTGTGGGAGAGGCTCCGGAAAATATGCCGTCTATTTTGGAGGTTTACCTTTCTGAGGCGCACCAGCAAAGGAACATCTTGGTCACACCATCAAGCCTTACGATGAGGTCAGTGGAAGAGTCCATGCCAGGTTGCACCATTTCTCCCCATGGTTAACTTCTGGATACTTTGAGCACACCTGCCCTGACAGCTAATCTTCATCGTCCACTTGACTAGATTTGGAAGAGCTGAGAGTCTCCTGACTTCCAGGCATGTCTGTAAGAGTGTTTACATGAGCGAGGAAGACCCACCCTGAGTGCAGGTGGCCCCATACTGCGGGCGGGAGCCTTGGCCTCAATAAAAAGGAGGTGAGCTGGGTGCCAGCTTCGATCTCTCTCTGCTTCCTGCCTGAGGTTGCCATGTGACGCGCTGTCTCATGCCCCTGCTGCCACGACTTTCCCACCACCACAGACTGGACCCTCAGAGCTGCCTTCCTTGAGTTGCTTTTGTCAGGTAGCTCTGGTCGCAGCAGCGAGAAAAACAACTAAGTCGGTTACCAACGCAAGCGACGGGACGGAGAGGCGAGGCCTGGCAGGGAACGGCTGAAAGAATCGGATACAGTCTTCTAAGACGCCTCAAAGGATGCAGCCCAGTGCTCGATGGAAACGAGGAGGGTTAGCCTTTCTCCTAAAACTTAAAACAAAACAGACCACAGTGTGTCTTTATGCTGTGTCAGCTATTTTCAAGTTGGGTACAAGCTAGTGCCAGTGAGGAGCGGAAATCAGAGGCCAGTGCGGTGACCCCAACATTCGGAAGGCTGGGTGGGGGGACAAACCCCCATTCCTGTTGAGCTGCACAGTTGTTTCAAGGCTAGCCTGGGCTACATGTTAAGGCCCTGTCTCAATTCCTCAGCACCAGGAGGAGGAGCAAAAAGAGGGGGCGGGGGGAAACAAGCATTCTCGCCCAAGCATTCTCGGCTTCCGTCCTCAATACCCACAGAAAAAGTGAGCATGTTGTGCTGGAAAACGAATTAGCGAGTCTCAAAGCGAAGGGTAAGAAAGAAGCAGCAAAGAGGAGGCAACGGAGGACCCAGGCCACGGTGAGCACATACGAGGTCTCTGGGACCCACGGAGAATCCTCAGTCTTTATCTGGGTGAAAACACAAGAAAAACACACAAGACAGGCTGCACCATCTCTTTATGATCTCAAGTCTAAGCTCTATTCACTTAGACAAGATATTTCCACCAGGGGCAAATGCTGCTTTTGTATATGTTGAAAACACAGTATCTTTTTTTTTTTAATTTTTTTTTAGTGTAAGACTGTATCTCCTAGTAATGTCAGAAGCTGCACCCAGAAGGTCTCAGCAGCATGATGACCTAAAGGTCAGCTGAACAAGATATAGACGTGCCAAAGTGGACAGGGAAAGCCCACGAGGCCTCAGCCCTACACCTGGAACTACAGGCACCAAAGGAATGCCAGGAGTCTGAGACAGGCTTCACCAGAGAACAGCACAGCAATTGGTTATCCACTACCAAGGGGCCAGCCGGGAAAACATACACACACGGCACACTGTACAGACTGAGCACGTTCTATTTAGGAGTGTGTGTATATGCATATATATATATATATACATATATATATACATATATGCATGTAACAATTTTTAAACAACGGTTTACAAATATAAACAATTAATTTTTAAAGGCTATAAATTGAAAAGGAGCAAAGAGAGGTGCAAGGGGAGGGCTTAGAGGGAGGAAAGGGAAGGGGGAGATCACGTCATTAAATTTCAATCTTAAAAATAAAAGAAAAACATTTTAAGTTTTAAAGATGCTGAAGAGGTGGCTCAGTCCCGGCCACTCCTGAGAGACCCAGGGTTTGGCTTCCATCACTCACTTGATGGCTCACAACCACCTGCAGCTCCGTGTCCAGGGCATCCAGTGCCCTCTTCTGGCCTCCACAGGCACTGAATACATGCGGTACCCACACATACATGTAAGCAAACACTCACATCTTATTCAATAAGATTAATTGCAAAAGGTCAAGTATATATATTTAGCATGAGAACACATTATATATGTATGTGTGGAAAATTCAGTGCATAAAAATATAGTTTAAAATCTCATGTAAATGCATTAAAATGTAAATGTGATTCTGCCGCATGTGCAAGTGGCGGGTGGACTTATCAGTGAGGACATACACATGTTCTAGACATACGTGTCAGAGCGGATGCATGCACATGGTGTGTGCACTCGTGTGCGTGGCCATGTGTTCCTATGCATGAGGATGCCTGTGGGTGCATGTGGGAACCAGAGGTCAACATCAGCTGTCTCCATCCTTCTCTGCCTTTGCTGTTTGAAGCGGAGCCTCGGGCCAAGCCTGGAGTCCCTTGACTGAGGTAGGATGCTTGAGCAATGAGCTTCCAGGCCAGCTGTCTCTGTCTCCTCCGCATGGACAGGCGCACCTCACTCTGCACAACTGTTCACACGGGTCCTCGTGTGTGTGCAAGCATTCTACCAACTGAGTCACCTCCCACTGTGATGGGTTTTTATCCTGGCCATGATAAAAAGGACAAGAGATCTGGAAGGTGAGTCAAGGTCTTGGGAGGACAAGCTGTGTCTGGACAGATCCAATCCATGAGCTTTGGGCTGCAGGGTCACTGTCCAAGGGTCTGAAGGAATCAAGGTATCCAGAATACCCACAGGCTGCAAGGTAGTCTGATGTGGGTGGGCAAACTGTAGAAGAGTTTCCCAGAGTGCCTGCTGTCTTGTGGGCTGGACAGCAGGAGCCTCCATCCGGAGGAGAGGTAGACAGACCAATGCTCTCCCAGCAGCACACCCCATCCAGGGCCCTCAGCTGCCGCTGCTGTCGTCCAGATGTTGGTGGTTTCTTCCCTATGTGTAACTGCAGTGTCCCGCCCGCTGTGAACACGCACAGGGAAGGCAAGACCAGTCTGCACTTTGTCAACACGGTCTTCAGCTGGGATGCAGTCAGTCCCCATCACTCTACACAGGCAGGGGTAGGTCCTGCCAGCAGGAACTACAGCTACACAAAGGGTCCCTGGGCTGCTCAGGAGGCCAAAGCTGAGTGTTGTGTTCTCTGTCCATTCCCATTCAGTCCTGGACATGCAGCCAACGCAGGCAGAGTTCTCACACTCCACAGGAGGCTGGACACACACAGAAAATGGGGAGTGCCCCAGGGACACAAACTACCTAGAAGCAACCCAGGATTGGAGCCAGAGCCACCGTACTTGACTCTCAGTTGAAAAACATGGGTGGAGCTCAAGAGATGGCTCAGCGGCTAAGAGCACTGGCCGCTCTTGCAGACGACCCAAGTTCAGTTCCCAGCACCCACACCATACATCGCCCAACCGTCTGTAACTCAGCCAAAGGACAGCCCTCTTCTGGACTCCGTGGGCATTTGTATTCACATGTGCACACAATTAAAAATAAAATAAGTATTTCAAAAGAACAAAATAAAAAATGTGGTAGGACTGGGGAGACGGTTCAGTAGGTGAAGAGCTTGCAACACAGCATGAGGACCAGAGTTTGAACCCCCAGAGCCCATGCTGTTCGAGCTTGCTTTCTGTTGCTGTGATGAAACGCTGAGCAAACATAACATGCGGGAGGAGAAGGTTTACTTCATCTTACACTTCCATCACCGTGCTGGCTGGTTCTATGTCAACTTGACACAAACTACAGTCGGCTGAAAGGAGGGAGCCTCAACTGAGAAAATGCCTCCATGAGATCAGGCTGTGAACAAGCCTGTAGAGCATTTTCTTAATGCTTGATCGGGGAGCGCCCAGCTCATTGTGGGTGGCGCCATCCCTGGGCTGGTGGTCCTGGCTTCTATAAGAAAGCAGGCTGAGCAAGCGAGGGAAGCACACCAGTGAGCAGTGCTGTTCCATGGCCTCTGCCTCAGCTCCTGCCTCCAGGGTCCTGCCCTGCTTGAGTTCCTGTCCTGACTTAGTGATGGACTATGGTGTAGAAGACAAGTAAACCCGTTCCTCCCCAACTTGATCTTGGCCCTGGTGTTTTGTCAGCAATAGAAACTTCAGCTAGGACAGTCACTGAAGGAAGACAAGGCAGGAACTGAAGCAGAGGACACAGAGGAATATTGCTTACCGGCCTGCTTGGCTCCTTTCCTTATGTTGCCCAGGCTCACCAGCCCGAGGACAGCACAGCCCACAATAGGCCACACCCTCCTACACCAATTAACAATTTAAAAAATGACTCACAGACCATCTGATGGAGGCTCCCTCTTCCCTTGTCAAGTTAACCAAAGCCAGCCAGCACACATGTAAAACCTGTCACCCCACACTGAGGAGGTAGAGACATGGGACCCTCAGTACAAGCTGCCTAGATAGACTAGCCAGTTGGTGACCTTCGCGCTTGTTAAAAGATCCTGCCTCTCTATATAAAGTAGCTGTGGATCCAGAAAGATAATGTCAACTTCAGGCCTTTTCACGCATGCACACACACATAGACATGCGGACATATATGTGTGTGCATACATACATAGCTGTGCCAGCAATGGCGGCTCAAGCCTTCCCTCCCACGTACTGAGTCGCAGACTCACTGCTTTTCTAAGGACTCTTGTCCCTGGATTCGGGGCTCACCCTCATCCAGGACAACCAACCAAGATGCCCACTTCATTGAATGGGTAGGAACCTCTTTCCAAAGAAGGTCACAGTCCTGGGCCCCAGAACTCAGCACTGGACATTTCCTTTTAAGGAAAGCAATCCAACCTACTACCTCAGGAGTCCTTTGGCCCCATGACACAGGAACAGTGCCCTCCCCACCCCATCTCATCCCTCCCCTAGTTCAGCTGCTGCCCTGCAAACCTGCTCAGTGCCTGAGGCTGAGGCTGAGGGAAGGGACCAGTTCCAATCTCTCCTCATCTCCAGGTGCGGACACCTTGCCACACCAGCTCAGGGCGGCGTCCCCCAGCTGGGGAAGCAGAGGGAGGAAGCAGCCCTTCCACTGCCCATGGTGTTCAGTAGTGCCCTGGTTGGCAGAGCTACCAGGGCCCGTCTCCTCAGGCCGCCACTCTCGGATGCTAACTTCTGCCCTCAGTGTTTTGCTTTACACTTATTTATGTTGTGTGCACACGTGGAGGCCAGAGCACAGCTTTTGGGGGTTGGTTCTCTCCCTCCACCATCCGGACTATGGAGGTTGAATTCTGGTGACCAGGCTTGGTGGGGAGCACCTGGAAGGTGTAATTGAGCATGACTGCATTTTTTTTTCTTGTTTGTTTTTCGAGACAGGGTTTCTCTGTGTAGCCCTGGCTGTCCTAGAACTCACACTGTAGACCAGGCTGGCCTTAAACTCAAAGATCTGCCTGGCTCTGCCTCCCAAGTGCTGGGATTAAAGGTGTGCACCACCACTGCCCAGCAAAATTTCTAAACATGGATTTCAGGAAAGTTCATCTACGGGCAGCAGGGAAAGATGCTTGCTGCTAAGCCTGAGAACCTGCGTTCAGTCCCCAGGACCCACATGCTACAAGGAAAATGCTGACTCCCGCAAGTTGCCCTCTGATAAACAAGCAAACAAATGTGATTTTTTTAAAAGTTGATTTTAGGGCAAGGGTATATTACTACTTCCGTTTAATAGAGTGGTAGGAAAGCATGCATAGAGCCATGGGTTCAATCCCCAACACATTTGCAAAAAAAAAAAAAAAGCAAAAAAAAAAAAAAAAACAGGTATGGTAGCATATATTTATAATCCCAGCACTCCAGAAGTAAAGACCGAAAACAACACATGCGCTCCTTGGGTGCCCAATGAGCCAGAGCTAACCTGGGTCGTGTGAACTAAGCTCTCATGCAATAGCCAGCCTCATTCAGAGCATCAGACAATTTATATGCTCTGGGAGTTAGGAAGAGTCACTCGAGTGAAGGGTCTAATCACAAGGACAGGCCACATGTGGCTAAAACATGATTTTCCGTAGAGCCAAGTACCCAAGGAAGAGGCGGTAGTAATGAATGACCCAGTGAACTCACTCCTGTCTGATACACCTGGGAGGGTCACAGAAGCACATTCTAAGAACAATTTCATGTTCTCACAAGTGTTCTTCCTGCCTGGGAGAGCCTCACACGTGGAGGTGCCTGACAGATGAGTGGTTCCAAGGGTCTGGAATCCCCTCAGAAAATGACTCTCCAGAAGCCCTAAAGCCACCCGCACACCACCCAGAGTGTGTGAGTGTCTGCTAACCTGTATCAGGGCCCTTTAAACTGAGTTTTAATTTCACTGAGGACAGGAGGCCTTAATATCACAAGCACGCCATCTTGAGATGACGTCTAGGCCATGTTGACCTACAAACCACAGGTTTTTGTTGGCCTGGCTTGGACTCTCAGCTCTGTGCCAAACGTGGGGAATTAAGGAGATGCCAACATCCCCTGCCCGGAAGATTCGAGCCCTGATTGGACAGATTTTAAACCAAGAAGAATTGAAGAATAATATACAAATTAAATTAAATAAACCAAAAAACTTGGGGATCTTTTTTCATGCTGGAAAAGGTCTGAGGCCGATATCCCAGCCAGAAGGGTGGCTGTGTGCACAGGGCAGGGCTACAATTTAGATGACCCTTCTCCGGGAGGGGGGTCGGCCAGCAATCCAGGTCATGTTGCAACAACAAAAATACTCAGGTCTTACCGATAGGAATTTTGAAACTGAGCTGGTGGAGGCACACACCTTTAATCCCAGCACTTGGGAGGCAGAGGCAGGTGGATCATTGTGAGTTCGAGGCCAGCCTGGTCTACAGAGTGAGTTCCAGGACAGCCAGGGCTACACAGAGAAACCCTGCCTCGATAACCAAGTACAAAAAGAAGGTTTTGGGTGAGGCGAAGCAAGGTCTAGCGAATGTCCTTACATAGGCCACTGCCAGTCCAACTTGTCCCTGTTAACTGGGACTCAGGATCTCCTCAGGATGGTAAGCCTTGCCCTCAGCATCTTTCTGGGTTTGCTACAGCAGGAGAACCCGCTCATGCTTCAGCAAGACAGCAGTGGGTGACGGGAAAGAGCAGGAGAACCCGTCAGCACCGTAAGGAGGGCTGCGACTGGCTATGTCACCACCCAGAGCTCCCAGCCTCCACTCCACCCCTCCAGGGCAGAGTCAGCAGTCTGCGCTTCAGAGCACAGCCTCCCAGAGAGGATGGCAGCTGGCCCTGGTGTCCTAGCGTCCTAGCACAGGGGTAGAAAAAATGAGATGGTTATCCTCTGCTACATACTAAGTTCCAGGCTAGCCCGAGCGCCATGAGACCTCAGCGAAACATACTGAAGTTTGATCCCCAGTATAATAAGGTTGAGAGGGTTTGACGCCCCGTAACAAACAGGGTGGGGGAGGGGTTGCTCAGTAGTTAGCACACTAGCTGCTCTTGCATAGGACCTGAGTTCAACTCCTGGCAATTCACAACCCTCTGTACCCCAGTTCCAGGAGATACAACACTCTTCTGGCCACTGAGAGCAACACACGCACGTAGTACACACACATACATGCAGACAATACAGCCATACTCAGAAAAGTATGTATGTTTTAAGGAGGCGATAGCACAGGTGGACTGGGGAACATGAAAGCATGCCCGGGCGCCATCTCGCAGAGAGGACTGCGGAGGTCTTGGGCCCAGTCCCCTCGGGCTCTATGTCTGTGGGTTCTGCACCATGAGTCCCTAAGCTACTTATTTGGTTCTATGTAAAGGCTTTAACCCTAGATTTAAGACCTTCATAAGTGTAAATTAATCTTAAAACTGGGACAAGCTAGAGAGCTGGCTCAGCAGTTAAGAGCACTTGTCGACCTTGCAGAGGACCTGGGTTCAGTTCCCAGCCCCCACCTGAAACTGCAGTCCCAGGGGGTCTGACCTCCATGAATGCATGTGGTGCACATACACCCACGCAGGCAAAACACCGATACACATAAAATAAATAAGTCTGAAAAGCTTAAAAATAAAATTAAATTGTGAAGATGATGCTCTTCACACTGGAATGCTGCTCACTCTAACCATTGCACACGAGGCGGTGGTCTTAGTGTGTCACAGCTTGCCCCAAAGTGGCAATCGTGCTCAGAAACCCCTTGGACCCCCGGCAGGGCTGCACACACTCTGTCCCAGGTGGACAGAGGACCTAAAATCTAAGACCGTCCTTGGCTATGCAGCGAATCCAAAGCCAGTCTGGTTGGTTTGCTGAAATGGGACTTATGTGCAACAAATACCACAGAGGGGGTGCAGAATGCCCCACCCGTAAGAAAAAAAATCACGTGCCCCTGGACCCGGCCTCCCTGACACTGTCTGCAAGCATGTGGAACAGGAAAGAATAAAGGTGCTTTACCCAGCATTTCTATAACAGCAGGAAACCAGAATCCGGGATTAACCGGAAGCCCACCCCCATGGGACAGTGACCTCCTATAGAAAACTGCCTTCAGTCTCCATTTCCCACCTCTGTAGCTGTGTGCCTTCACCTCTCCCTGACCCCAGGACTTGGGGTGTTTCCCACCTGGGCAGGTTTTTAAGAGTACTGAGATGGACTAGGGGCCTGGCGCAGGCTCTGGGGGAGAGGATGTGATACCAGGAGACAGGCTGAGAGCAAGCCACACATAACTTGTATGAAGTGTGTTGCATTGGCATTGGGTGGACAGATAGAGGCAAGCCTGAGGGTACAAAGCAGTTTTGGATTCCCTTTGCTCACCTCCAAATTGGACGCTTGGACAGACAACTGTTCTAGAAGTGTCCAAAACAGTGAGAGCAGCAGGCTGTCCGTAGAGAGTGTGGGATGAGGTGCGGTGGGGCGTCAATTCTGTGCTGAGGGCCTGAAGGGTGTGAACATGGGCAGGCATCCCAGCCGTGGTTATTCTGACTGACATGAAACGCCATGTATGGGGCGTGTAGACGGTATTTACCCATTACATAAATAGAAACCACATCACTTGACACAGTGCGACTTCAAGTGATGCATCAGTCTTGGAAATGCGGGGCCAGGCTTGAGGGAGAGGAAGCAGTTATACACCAAATACTGACATGCCCTCTACAGCCTGCATCTTGCTCACAGAGATCCCTAATGGGGAAGATATGGTTCTCGGATAACAGCGGCAAAGCTGTGCTTTCAGATCAAAGGCGCCAAGGGGAAGCGGCTGCGCAAGGTTGTGCCTGTGATGGCCTACTTCCAGCTGCCAAGGCAGGGTCACAGAGACTCTCACCCGGGCACATCCACTAGCTGTGGAGCAACACCGCAGGTCTCTCCTTGGCCCAGCAGTTCTGAGTCTCAGATCGCAGTGGGAATGAAGATGTTAATTTTTATTGATGCACATATGCATCTACGTTAGGACATATGCACCACACATGTGCAGGTACTCTTGGGGCCAGAGAGCAAATCAAATCCCTCAGAAACAGAGGCAGAGGCAGCTGTGTGCCACCACGTACAGGTGCTGGGGACAGAATGGAGCCCGTCTTCGAGAGAGGTAAGCACTCCTGAGCAACAAGCCTCCTCCCTGGCTTCTACTTCCCTTTTTATTTTAAAGATCTTCTTTTCATTTCTGTGTGTGTTCGCCTACATGTACGTGTAGCATGTTTTTGAGAGCCCTTGGAAGCTATGAGAGCCCCTGGAACTGGAGTTACGGGCAGCTGTGAGCCGAGCTGCCCTATTTGGGAACTGAGGCCAGAATCCAGGTCCTCTGTAAGGGCATAAGTGCCCTTTACTGCTGAGCGTCTCTCTAGTCCGTTTTGACCCTTTCTTAACGGGATTCCAACCCCTCGGGACAAAAGGGAGCTGCCAAGCACTTGCCTTGCATGCTCAAGGCCCTTGGTTCATCTATAGGAGTGCCAGGAAAAAAAAAAAAAAAAAACCAGGGAAAACTTGAGGCCTGTGTACTGGCTGAGACGCCCAGTCCCGGAGGTACTCCTCACTGACTGAACTGGAATTGCCTTTTCTTCATATCCTCTGACTATTGAGGTCATCGGTGTGTGCAGGAAGTCTGGGGCTGACACAGAGCTTCACTTTCACTGAGAATCCCCTTAGCACATACCCTTGTGTTCCTGTGGGCCAGCTCTGTGTCCAAGCCTCCGGTGGCCATTACAATTTCAGAGACGTAAAAGGAAACACAGTTTCAAATTCAGTTCCTTTAGGACCAGTCCCCGACAGAGAGGCTCCTCCTATGCAGTCTGCCCATCTTGTCAGACAGTTGCTAAGGGATGCTTCAGTAGCTAAGGGTGCTGGCGTGGTGCCAAAAGAACAGTAGCTGCTTATGGAATGAATGAAAAGACTCAGCTCTGCTGATCCCGCTGATGCCAAAGACCGGAGTCAGGAGCGCCACACGTTTTGAATCCATGGACGGGCTTCATTCCAGTCACATCTGTTGTATCTGTTTCTCCAAATTAATTATCTTAATTTTCTCTGCCCCAACTGGACATTCACAATGGCATAGATGAGGTGTGTGCTATTTCAGGTAAGGGGACTTCCCCCCCAATGTCTTCATATAAGGCAGGCTCTTGGCTACTTCTTGGCAGTTAAAAAAGTATTAATTCTTTTGAAAATTTGTTGTTGTCCTAAAGAAAAAGAAAGAAAGAAAGAAAGAAAGAAAGAAAGAAAGAAAGAAAGAAAGAAAGAAAGAAAGAAAGAAAGAAAGAAAGAAAGCCAGCAATCCTGTTGGCATACCCTGTTCCAAAAAACAAAACAAAACAAACCAGTGGGGAAATTCTAACAGTAAGTGCTACACCCGGCAGAATCCTGAAGTGCAAACAGCCGTTGAAATGGAGCCAGCTATTTACAGGATTACAATACACACACCTTTGTACAGGCTCTACCATTTGCTGCCCAGCTGATCCGAACAGGACAAAAAGAGCTGTCTGGAGACGGCGGCTCTCGTCATGCTTGGTTCATCTACTGAACGAAGCACCTAAATGAGCAGTCACTGCGCTCTCAGGAAAAAGGTCCCTTTCCCTGCCCCCTCTGCAGTCACAAGCTCTCCAAAGCTGCGCTGAAGGACACCCCTAAAACCCAGTGTGGTTCCTGATGTGCGTTTCTTAGAGCAGAGAGCTTTACAACCGAAAACAGGCTTCTCCTTCGTAAATAAGTTCACGATTATGTGAAGATAGGTTCCTACAAAAGTGAGACTTTGGATTTACAGCTATGTCCAAAAAAAAAAAAAAGGCAAAACCAGAAATTAAATTTTCATTGGATTCTCTTATTTTATTAAATAAGAGAACGCCTCTTTCGTCATGTGCTTGGCTTGCTTCAAAACTTGCAAAGGAGGCTGCTCAACGGAATTTATGTCTGAGCGGGAAAATAAGAGGGTGGGGAGCCTAACCCATGGAGACCTGGGAGGACCCGGGACCACCCCAACTTTTACCACTGGAAAATGATTCAAAGGACTTTGCTGACAGAACCTAGAGAGCTGTCGCGGTCACATCCAGGTCTGCACACCGTTCCTCAGACCCATGTCGATATCACCAAAATCGTGGGGGGAAAAAAGAAACCAAACAAGTTGGTTGTGTCCCTACACGCGCACTAAAAGTCGGGGGAACTGGGTCCCATTTTCACAGCTCTTCACTAAGAATTCTTTCAGTGACCTGAATTTTTCCTCTACAACCTTAAGGAGAGCTGCAAGGGTCGCTTTTCGATGTCCAGTATTTTCAACCCAGTATTTTTTCCAGTCTTTTTGCACCTCTGACCCTAGAGCATCGGGGTGAAGCACAGAGGACCGGTGGGGAGCAGCGCCCCTCGCTGGTGGGGGCAGGAGGCGCTGCGTGCTCCCTGCTTCGCCGCCCTCGGCCCAAACAATGGCTTTCCGCAGGGACAAGCGATCCGGAGAGACCGGACCCCAGGATCCCCGCAGCGCAGCACACGGCCTCCCCACTCCGCGCAGAGAGCGCCCAACCCTGCGGACCGGTCCCCGCCACGGCTACCGCGAACAATGCGCGCCCCGCCCCGCGCGCCCGGCGAGCCTATTGGCCGGGTAGCTACGGTAGAGCAGCGCGGGCGACTGCGGCGCGCGTGCGCGGGGCGGGGCACGGCGGGGGCGGCGCTTTGTGTGCGGCTGGGAGCCCGGGTCTGCGGGGCGCGGGCCGCGGCGGGCGGCGGCATGGAGGAGCTGAGCAGCGTGGGCGAGCAGGTCTTCGCCGCCGAGTGCATTCTGAGCAAGCGGCTCCGCAAGGTGCGTGCGCCCCCGTCCGCCCCCCGCGTGCCCCCGGCGCTCCGCGCGGCTCACCGCCCGCTCTTATCTCCCCGCAGGGCAAGCTGGAGTACCTGGTCAAGTGGCGCGGCTGGTCCTCCAAGTGAGTTCCCCGTGCGCGGCCGCTCTCCCGCGCGCGCCTCCCGGCCTGGGTGGGGACGGCGTGGGGACCCTGGCATCGCAGGCTTGGGCGGGAAGTTCTGTGCCTTGAGACCCGGAGGACGCCGGCGGACCGGCGATGCCCTTTGTTTACGAACCCACAGGGAGCGGGCAGGGCGGCCTCCAGCCCCGAGTCCCTCGGGCCCGGCCCGCCTCCGCTCCGCGCGCTCTGGCGCTCATTTGTTGCGTGCGCCCCCGCCCTGGAGCTGGCCGCGGCAGGCGCGGGACTCGGCCCCCTCCCTTTGCCCAAGTTACCCTGCTGTAACCTGAGCTTCCTACTGGTAGGAACCCCCCACCCCTCGCCCCGCGCTAGCTTTCTTCTTAATGAGGGAAGGGGACCCGACCTTCTCCGGAAAGGGCTTCCTCTGTAGCTGCCCCGCCACCCTCCTTCCTGGACCCTATCCCCTCCCGGTAACCACCCCCTCTCCTTCCCCGGTGCCCAGCCCGCGCTCTCGGTAGGGTACACCACATTGTTCCGTCTGCGCCCCCCGGCTCCCCCTCCCCTACCTGCCTTCCCTTCCCTCCCTGGCTCCGGGCCAGGCTCGGGGGATTCCCTCAGCAGCTTTGCTCTTTGTTGGGATTTGTTTTCCTTCCAGGCGCAGACTGTTGAGTCCCCTTGTGGCCTGCTGGGGCTTGGGGCTTGAGGTGGCAGTTTGCCTGGGTTTCAGGCTGTGACGCTAACTAACGTAAAGGGCTTCTGGGACCTCAGAGGATTGCCTCTGCACAGCGCCCCTTGCCCCCAGCAGGGCGGTGGGAACTGTCCTGGCAGCCCACTTGGATGCAGCTCAGCAGCCCTGCTCTTTGCTTTTCCAGACACAACAGCTGGGAGCCGGAAGAGAACATCTTGGACCCCAGGCTGCTCCTAGCCTTCCAGAAAAAGTGAGAACATTAACAGCATCCTGCGGATGAGGGGGAGTTGGGTGGGATTGGCTGGTGACACAGAGGCCTGGAGCGGTGGGGTGAGGAAGCCTATGGCAGAGCACTTTGAGCACTTTAAGGCTTCCCAGACAGCCAGACTTTGGAAGTGAACCTTCGTGCAAAGGTTCTGGTTTCTCTTGGCCTCTTCTGTGGAGTAACTTTTGGTCAGAACAAATAGCAGTTGAGGTTGCAAACCTGTTGCTACTCTGGCCCTGCCAGGGTGTGCCATAGTGCAGAAGGGGACCTAGGGGCGTCCCAGAACCCACGGTGCAGAGTGGTCTGTGTGAAGTTTTGCTCAGGTTGTGAGACAGTGCTGAGGTTGCAGGGTTTCTCTTGGGTTTGTTTGTGTGATTATAGTCAATGCTTCTGCTCTTGGGTGGGAGATGGTGTCCGGGCCGTGTGTTGAGGGGTTGGGGCAAGCGTTTCACCATCACCCAGTGGTGTGAATGGCAGCACAGACACCCTCCTGTAGGAGCTGGCTCTGACAGCAGAGGCGGATGAATGCTTCACTCACAAGCCTCCCCAGCTGGGGTCAATCTAGCAAGCTTGCTCTCTGGTAGCCCAGCCTGTGCTTCTCACTGTAACAGAATGCTCTGCAGAAGGGATGGAGAGGGGTTAAGTTCTGGCAGGATGAGGGAGTGCTTGTGCTTGCTCAGATTCCTTTGGAAGCTGTTACATTTGTAGCTTGGTCCTCTAAACTCAGCTGAAGTGGCGTGGCACCTTCTGTGTTTGAGGTGCCATCCTTGGGCCAGAGCTGTCAGACACAGCTGCAGTCCCTGGTACTAGAGAAGATGACTTGACAGGACCACTTGAGCACTTGGAAACCGGCTTGGCTGGTGAAGCAAGATGCTGTCTCAAAGGCATCATGCTGAGGCAGGGGGACATCCAGTGGGAGGCAGTGTGTCTTTGACATAGCTTTTGGTTAGCTTCAACAAGAGCCAAAATATCCAAGATGACATCATGGGAATAGTCGGATTGGCAACATGGAACAGAAGAAACCACCCTGTTCTGCCTCTTCCCTGCCTCCAGAGACATGCTCTGGGCACTGGCAGCTGGCTGTTTACCTCCTGGTCAGGGAGGAACCACTGTGTGTAAGGGAAGTCAGAGTCACAACACAGAGTTGGTATTGATCTCAGCAGAGCTGTGAGATGCCCCTTGAACCTGAGGTGGGGAGTTGGGGATATTCCTGGAGGCCCGGTCCATTTCTTTGAGAGGTTATCTTCCAGGACTCCAAGGAGATGATATTTGGCTCTTTTATGCTGTTTCGCATCTCTCTGTTTGCATGTGCCATTGGTCTTACGTGATGGTCAGGGGACAGCCTGTAGGAATTGTTCTCAATTTCTGGAAACATTTTTAATGATTATTCTTATTTAATATGCATTAGTGTTTTTGCCTGCATGTGTGTCTGTGTGAGGGCGGCAGATCCCCCGGAACTGGAGTTACAATTGGAGCTGCCGTGTGGGTGCTGGGAATTGAACCCAGGCTCTCTGAAAGAGCAGCCAGTGCTCTTAACCGCTGAGCCATGTCTCCAGCTGCTATTTCTCTGTTTTCACCGCATGGGTTCTGGGGATCAGACTCAGCAGCACACACCTAGCACCACCTTACCCGGTCTTCATCATCAGGAGTACTGCCCAGATGAGCCCAGCAGTGTAGCCTGCAAGCTGAGCTTCCATAGAGGCTGCCACAGTGCTCTTGCTTATGCGTCCTCAGCTCTGGGCTGCAGGGGTACAGGCTCTGAGGCCTGGCTGCTGCAAGCTTGCTAACTTCTGTTAACAGCAGTGATCTGGGGGTCGTTGAGGTCTGCAGGGAGAAGGTATCCAGAGCAAGTTGGCTCTGAGAAGCCTGGCAGGCATAAGCCACACTTGCGTCCCCAGCCCCTGAGCCAGCAGAACGTACAAGGGTTTGCTGTGCCTGGGGCACACTGTCTTTGTGGGTTCTGTGCTTTGTAGGATGAGCAAGTCAGGCTGTTTGGGGGTATGAAGGCTAGGATTTCTGTGGAGCCATCACCTACAGGAAGTTTTCTTAGTGAAGAATGAGGAGCTTCCCAGCTTTGTTCTCTGACTTCGGCTCCATTTTAGCCAAGTGCAAGTGAAGTGGGCTGGCTGCAAAGGCGGTGTGGACCGGCCCCTCAGCTGGTGCCCAGCTCACTGATCTGATGGGCTTTGCTGCCGAACCGATGATACGCTGTTACAAACTGGAGCTGCCTGAATCCCCAGGGAGCTGAGGGTGGAGGCTGAAGCCAGAGATGGGTTTTCAGGCAGAGCTTCTCAAAGTTGATTGGTGCTGTGTCTCCAGGGAACATGAGAAGGAGGTACAGAACCGGAAGGGTGGCAAGAGGCCCAGGGGCCGGCCGAGGAAACATACAGTCATGTCCTCCTGCAGCCGGCGTTCCAAGCTTAAGGTGAGTGGCCACTGGCTGTGTCCTGCACCCTTTGGCTCCTCCCTCACCCTTGCTGCTCTAGGCAGACTTTTTTTAGAGGAGCTGTTGAGATAGGCGGCCATCTTTGCTGTTGCCCCTTCAGGCCTCTGCCGGTGGATGGCACCCGCAGGCAACAGAGTGCATACAGAGGCCCCTTCCTGGGGCCTCCTCAGGGGTTTCCTGTCTCAGCCTCAGCCCATTCTGCCCAGCAGGACAGCAGTAGCAGACTTGGTAGGCACGCACAATTCCCTCTCATGTTGGAGATGCTCCCATCAGGGAAGACAGTAAGTGCCCAGGTTTGTCTGGGGCTTGTAGACCAACAGATCAAGTTGGGCAAGCCCAGGATACCGGGCCAGGCAGAGCTGCTATGCTAGGGTTTGGGGGGCTGTCCTGTTGACCCTCCTTGATGCGTGATGACCAACAGGTAGCCTTTCACACACCAGGGGCCCCTTGGCAGCTCCCCTCCTGCGCTTCCCTACCCCATGACACTTTAGAGGCAGGCTAGGGAAGGGGTTCTGGCCTTAGGCTCAGGTGTGCCTTTGTTCATTGCTTGGGCTTCACTCCCTAGACCCTGACTCCCTCATCTTTCCTCCTGGAAGGAGGCTGTGAGCCACAGAGGTCCTGCTGACTGAAGAGAAATTTTTGTGGGTTGATGAAGCTGGGGCCCCTACTTGGGGAAGCCTAGGTCCCCAGGGTTTGATGGGATCAGCCCCTGTTGGAACTAGAAGAATATTGGTGCCATATCCATAAAGGTACCGTGGGAGATGCTGGCCCCACAGGTCAGGAGGACTGAAGAAGCAGAAGAGGCCCTTAGCACGAGGGATGACGGGGGAGAGAAACAGCAGTAGGTTTACCTGTCATTCTGCTTACCACTGAGTGGGATTCCTCTGCTGGAAAAGCGAAGCTATCTGGAGGGTCCTGGCGCTGCTTAGATAGAGGTTGATTCTCATTTGTCTTTTTAGGAACCAGATGCACCCTCCAAGTCAAAATCCAGCAGTTCCTCCTCTTCCTCCACGTCCTCCTCCTCTTCGTCAGACGAAGAAGAAGATGACAGTGACCTGGACTCCAAGAGGGGTCCCCGGGGCCGTGAAACCCACCCAGTGCCTCAGAAGAAAGCCCAGATCCTGGTGGCCAAGCCAGAACTGAAGGACCCCATTCGAAAGAAGCGGGGACGCAAGCCCCTGCCCCCAGAACAGAAGGCAGCCCGGAGACCCGTAGTAAGTCTGGCCAAGGTGCTAAAGACCAGCAGGAAGGACCTGGGGGCCTCCGCCAGCAAGCTGCCCCCTCCGCTCAGTGCTCCTGTGGCAGGCCTGGCCGCCCTGAAAGCCCACACCAAAGAGGCCTGCGGTGGCTCCAGCAGTATGGCAACCCCAGAGAACCTGGCCAGTCTGATGAAAGGAATGGCCGGGAGCCCCAGCCGTGGCGGCATCAGCTGGCAGAGCTCTATTGTACACTACATGAACCGCATGAGCCAGAGTCAGGCTCAGAATGCCAGCCGACTGGCACTCAAGGCCCAGGCCACCAACAAGTGCAGCCTCGGACTGGACCTGAAAGTGAGGACGCAGAAAGGGGAACTAGGGGTAAGCCTTCCAAGCAAGGTCCCGAAGGCCCCTGTCAGCGGAGCTGCAGAGCAGCAGAAAGGAAGCGGTTCAGGGGGCCCAGGCTCCCAGCTGGCACCCACTCAGGAGCTGAGCCTTCAGGTCCTGGACTTACAGAGCGTCAAGAACGGTGTGCCAGGTGTGGGCCTGCTAGCTCGCCATGCTGCAGCCACCAAGGCTGTGTCTGCTACCAACCCTGCAGCAGGGAAAGGTCACGGGGGTGGCCCCATGGGAGTAAACGTGACCGGCATACCCACAGATAACAACAAAGGCGAGAAGCTGGCCTCCAAGGTGACAGCTCTGCCCGCCCCTCCTGTCAAGAGGGACAGTGTTAAGTCTGTGGCCGCCTCCAGTGGGCAGGAGGGCCACGCAGTCCCAGGAGAGGGCCGCAAGGCACCCGCGCCGTCTGAGATGAGCACAGGTGAGGAGAATAGTAGTTCTGACTCGGACCCTGACTCGTCCTCACTCCCCAGTGCCGGGAAGAACCTGTCGGTATCTATCCAGACCAGCCAGGACTGGAAACCTACCCGCAGCCTCATCGAGCATGTCTTTGTCACAGACGTCACAGCCAACCTCATCACTGTGACGGTGAAAGAGTCTCCCACCAGCGTGGGGTTCTTCAACTTGAGGCACTACTGAGACCGTTGCCCAAGTCAGACCTGTCCTAAGACATGGGGCTGGGAACTGGCTTCCTGGTGATTCTACCTCTCTGGGCCTCCACTTTACTCTGTGCCCTGTCACCTCGGGCAAGCTGGGTGGCTGCTGGCTCAAGGCTGCCTGCTTGGACAAAGCATTCTCAGTACGTGTCCCTCCTTGACCTAGTGTGACCCTCCCTTTTAGCCCAACTACTCTGAGGTGGGGGATGTGCAGGCAGGACCTTCTCTGGAGTCCAACAGGGGCAGGGCTTTTGGTGAGGGAGGATTCTATCCTTGGCAGGTGAGGTTGTGGCCTCATTATAAAAGGATAGTTGGGCTCGGGAGCCCTGCAGAATTCTTTGGAACCCAGTGAAACTTGCCAGTGTCTGTCCCGGGTGCCATACAATCTCCTGCCTTAGCTATAGTCCAGGGTTTGGAGCCCCAGCACCTGGCAGTGTCTGGGTGCTACTGCATTTGTGAATGGAGAGCCGTGCTGCCTCCTTTCCTGCAAGCAGGCCTGAGCCCCAGTGAGGAGTGACCCTGCTCCCTCTGAATCCAGACCCATATCCCTGCTATGGCCCACCTAAGGGTGCTCCAGTTCTGAGGGCTGAAGCTGCTGGGCTTACGGGAGGAGTAGACACTAGAAACCCAGAGAAGGCTGAGGTAGGAGCTTGGAGCCCTGGGCAGGTAGTCTTTCCCCCGCTGGTTGGAGTCTTCTTGCTAGGGCCCCATAGGTCACCCTGGTAGCGCTAGTGTGGGGAGGCAGCTGTTTCATACAGGCCTGCCACTCTACTGCCCGTTCAGGCTGGGCATCTCTGGACTGTTGTGCAAACATTTTCTGCAGTTGCTCCTGGTGCAGAGCCCTGCCTGTTAAGTAGGCTGTTCTTGGGCACCATGTTCCCTGACAATCCTCCCCCATGCTTGGGAGCTTGTTTCCTTTGTAGCTGAGAAGCAATATCCTTACGCCATTCATGCAGTAGGGCAGTGTGCAGCCCTCCTGGCAGGGGTCCCTAGAATCCCCCCCATCCTCAGGAGATGACTTTAGTTCGGAGCCCCTTTCTAGATGCCTTTTCCCTGTCCCCCACCCCAGGTAGCCATCTTGAAACTACCTTGTCAGATTGCTGGCCAATGTCAGGGTTTTCTGTCCTGGGATATCACCGTGGGGCCATGACAATCTGGTCAGTGAGTCTGTGATGCCAAAAAGTGGGGGTATGAAACCCTCGTTTGTACTTCTGCCTCTGACTGATCAGCTGGCAGGTGTAGGCTCTTCACTCCAGTTGCCTTGAACGGAAGCGTTTCCCCTTCCAGCACCAGCTCAGATGGTGGGCTGTGGTGTCTGGGACCTGCCATGCTTTCTAAGTATACAACCCGCCAGTAGCTCACTCCACACGCCAAATAAGAGATGGTCTTTGTGTAACCAAACCGACCTCAACACTGTGCCTTTGGGGGTAGACCTGTATCCATGGCCCCTGAGAGATGTCTGTGATGTGCAGCCTCTAGACTGGGCACCAAGGGGCCGTTACTGGCAGCAGGAGCTGCCGCTGGAAAGAATTCAGGGCCAGGAAGTGGGTAGCAAGGGGGAAGAGTTGCCTTTTAGCCTCTTCCTGTCCTGGGCCAGGGTCCTTTGCTGTGTCACCCAAGGTTTGCAGCTTCTTTCTGCCAGACACTGCCTTACCGGCACCTCCGTGTCTTTGGGGAGGGGGGGGGTGTTCCAGGAGCCTTTGGAGAAGTGACTGGATTTGGGGAATCTGGGTTGACTGGCCCCATTCCCTGCTGCCGGGTCTCCAAACCCCGATTTGGTGCCTTTTATTACCAGTTACGTCAGTCCCAAAGTTGAAATCTACAAATACCTTTCTCCCAGCCACTTTGCCTTGTGTATTTTTCCTGGTGCTGTGACCCCCAGTGGTCTATGTTACAGAGCATATGTGTGTAAGTGTGCCAGCATGAGAGCCCCACTGGAGAGGCATGCCACATGAGTTCTCATGTTTACCAATAAATAAAGTAGTCTGCTTTTGTTTTTTATTTGCTACTGCCTATGCCTGTCCCCACCCAGTGTGTGTACCTAGGCATCTGTCAAGACTCATTTCTCTTCCTAAGGGTCCCAGGTGTTGTGTGGCACATTTCCATGCCAAATGGGTGTCTTAATCCTATGTAGTCTTTTCTGCCTTGGCTTAGTCTAGCCTTGAACTTATGACAGTACTGCCTTGGCCTTCCTAGTGTTAAGATTACTGGTCCCTTTTTGTCTGCTTCAGCACCTGGTAGGAAAAGTGGCCAGCCTGTCCTCTTCTTCAGAAGTACTGGCTTTAGGGGAAAAAAAGAAATGTGGTACCAAAAATTGTCCTTGTTTGGGTATGCTTCAAATCCTGTCCTTGATTAACAAGCTCTGCTCTCAAGGTCTCATCAAGAAGGAAATGTTGGGACTTTGAGCCCTGGTCAGTTGTCTTGGCTTCTGTTGCCTTTGAATGCCCCTTTAGGCTGGAGCTGTTTGCTTTCATAGCACCAAACAAGGGTGGGCGTGTTAGCACCCTGGGGGAACAGAACAGAGCAGCCCAGCTTTTGAGGAAATGCCTGCCCCAGGAAGCCCTGATGGCCTCGGGGAGGGTTTGGAGTAAGGCAGGATGGTGCCCTGTAGCCTCATCCAGACGCAGCTCACAATTCCAGGGGTTTGTGGTGACACTGGCTTAGGTTAGAGGGCCTTTAGACTGACGTTAATTTATTTTGCAGGGGAAAGACAGTAAATGATGTAGGAAGATTGTTGTCTTTTTGCTACTCTTAGTATCAATAAATATATTTTTAAACTTTTTGCCTGGTGTGCATTGTAGATGATACATGTAAACAAAGTTTTCGCTTCCCTGTCTTGGGGCATAGCTATATAGCACTGGAGGGAAAGAAAAAAAAGAAAACATTGGAAATAGTTTTTTGTCCACTCAGAGGTGGACAGAAAGAAACCTTTGCAAAGAAGGAACATGGTTTTAAGAGAAAATACCCACACCTGTGGGGAGTGTATCGTGGGAGACTGTTGTCCCTTGAAGGGAACTACCAGAATCTTGCACACAGAGTCTAAGAGTGCTACAGCCACACAAAGCAGTCCACCATGCAAAAATCCACCTTCCCAGAATACCCAAGGAGCTACGTTTGGAAAGGCCTGGCTTACTGGCAAAGATTACATATTCATATATTTGCAATATATATATACATATACATATCTGAATATGTGCATATATGTGTGACCAAAAGGAAAAATGCTAATGTTACTGTGCAAGCAGAATATTACAGGCCTCCCTCCAGCCAGCACAGGGAGCTCCCCACACAGAAGGGCATGAGAATAAAGCAGCACCTTCACCTCCGCAGTACCCACTGTGCCATGTTGGGAAGCTACAGAGGGGTACCGAGAACCGGGGCTGCTTCAACAACTGACCACAACTGAGGAGAAACGGAAGATGCATGCTCTTGGACCTTCCTTCCCTAGTCCAAGACTTGCGTTACTCTCTTTGGCACTAATTTATTCAGAAATTTCCTTTGTCCTCCCAGGAGAATGGAGTTCCTTTGAAACGTAGGAAAGATGGGCCCAGCCCTGGCAGAAGGGCTGGTTGGGACTTAGGTCTGAAGGTCAGGTTACCAAGAAGGGATCAACAGTCCAGTGAGACACAAACCTTGCTGGAGAAGGAAGGGTCCTCGTGTGAAACCTGACTTTTACACTTTTTTCTCTTTATTTCGTGTGCCTTGATCTTCTTCCCGAATGTGAATCTGCCTGAGGGCGTCCAGTCCCCTGGAACTGGAGATACAGACGATTTGATCTGCCATGTGGTTGCTGGGAACTGAACCTGGGTCTTAAATTGTTGAGCCATCTCTCCAGCCCCTCATTTCTTGATTCTTGCAAAGCAGCCTGCCGGCAATTTGATTTCTCTTTTGTTGTCTTCAGTGTCTGTTTTCATTTGTTCAGTTGTTTGCTTTCTTTTGTTTTTTTGAGAAGATGGAAAGGGGCAGTTGGATCCCAGACCTCTTGTCCTAGGGGAACAAGCTCGCTCTGGCAGGAGCAGGTGCCGGCTCTGTTGGCCAGGGGGGCTTTCTGAAAACCTACGTCTACACGGACAAGGTCTTCAGACCAGAGTTGGGCAGGGCGGGGGTTGAGGGGGTGGAGGTGGGAGAGGCTGGCCTACAATGATATTCATTAATTTCTGTGCTGCTGGTTTGATCACCCCATCAATCCACCTCCATTCTAGAATAAGCACCACTGGAACCAAGTGGAGGGTACCTAGTATGACCGGTGGCCACTGGCCACCACCTGCCTCCACCCCGCGTGGGTGGAGGCCGATTCTCAAAGACACAGAGATGACGCCCGCCCGGCGAAGCGGGGTAGGAGGAAATGAGGCTTTTCTTCACAGGGGGGAGGGGTGGCTCTAGGGACTGGCGCGCAGGCGGTCGCCTGTAGAGGGCGCGCGCTTCCCACGAAGTTCGGTCCCGGGACTTCGAAGGATGGTGGGTAGGAGGGTGGCGTCCTCCGCAGTCTCAGGCGGTCCGGACTCAGTTGCACCGTCTACACCCCTGCTGCTCGGAGCAGCCCCGAGTGGACTCGGGCTCTGGCCTAAGAACGAAAGCCCAGGCCTCAGCCTACTGGCTTCTCACTACTGCAGCCAATTTTCCATCCTTGATGGCACCGAGACCCTTCTGGCTCCCACTGGCTCCCACCCTGGGCTCCCGCGGTACCCGAGCCTCCTCTGGCCTGGGGGAATTTTCGGTGACACGAGAAAAGCCGTGGACGCACCCGCAGAGAGCCGAGGCAGGCTTGCATATCACTGGCGTCGGGCACAGCACCGGGCCTCCACCAGAGTCCCGCTCCGCGAGTCAGGAAAAAACGGCTCTTCGCACAGCCACAAGTATTCCATTCAACCAGTGTTTGTGTTGGGCCAGGCTCAGCCTCGGCAGTGGCTCGAGCAAGCCCTGCCAATGGGGACGGAGGGAAATCCGCCTGAGCGTAGGCGGCCCCGGGGCTAGGGGTCCCTACACCGATCTGGTCTTGGCTTTCCAGGAGAATCTGCCCAGAAAATTCGCCAAGGGAGCTCAGAGCCCGAGTTAAAGTTAGTGGTGAGCAAAGAAGCGGGAAATCCCTCAGGGTCAGTGCGGGCCTCCTCCCTATGCACCGGAGTGATGACAGCGGGTGTCGGGGGAGGGGGCGGGGTGTTCTAGGGCTGACTACTGAAGCCACCAGGCCCAGACACCCCATTGCCATCTTGGCCCTCTGATGACCATGGTCCTCCAGAGGGCCGGGCGGACTCTTCGCTGGGTCACATAGAGGTGACCTAAGAAACGGACCTCTTGGAGACCCTAATGGACAAGCTCAGCGTCCGAAGAGCACGTCCTCAGACTCAGTGACCCGCTGCCACACCTCGAACCTCAGGCGTAGACCCAGGATCTCACACACACACGGGTCACTGAGCTGGAGGTGGGGAGGGCTGTGCCAACGGCCTGGCCACTGGCAAAAGACAAGACCCTCCCCTCGAGATCTGGGAGCAAGTTCACACGAGTTGCGGCTTCTTCGCAATGCAGGAGCGACTTCTGCCTGAGAATGTGGGGGTGGATCCGGGTTCAGTGTGGGGTCCGCTTTGGGAATCCTGAGCGAGGGTCGCCTTTGCAGCCTCACGACCCCGCCCCCCACCTGCTGAGAAGTCTGCAGCCCAGAGACTGAGAGCACCCACCACCAGCACCCTGCGCTCCGTTCCCCCTCCACAGCCCTCATCCAACCTTGGGGCATCTACCCGAGAGAACACTGGGGGCCAAGAAGCCGTAGGGACTAGGGGTGGGAGCGCGGGGCTGAGGGTTCACTAATCACATCAGCTCGCTCTGCGCCAGCTCCAAGCAGGCAGTTGCCTAGCAATACCCGCGAATTCAATTCCTCAATCAATAGATGGAGGCTCTGCATTTCGGGGAGCGCTGGCGAGCCTGTGGGGGTCTGGGGCACAGGTCCTGTGACAGCACGGGGAAGCGTGCTCCAGTTACCGGCAAGCGCTATGTCAGGCGCTGTGGGCTGTGGACGCTTGGCGCGGAGGGGGTGTGCGTGGTGCTAGGGAGAACCCTCCCTCAGAATGAGTAAAGCCCGGAGGTCGTGCCTATCACCTCAGGAGCCTTCAGACTCTGCCTGGACCCCACGGAAGTTCAGCAATAGGGAAGACAGCTCTCGGGACAGCCGAGGACAGTCAGGACTCACTCCTCTCCACCCACCTTCCCTCACTGCCACAGAAAGTTTCCCTAACTGGGAAAGGGCCTTTGCCTGAAATCCAGCCCTTTCTGAGAGTAAGGGGTGAGGGAGAAGGGAACCGAGCGGGCGGAGAGAGAGGCAAGAACCCTGCCCTGCCGGGAGCCTCCACTCTATCCTGGGAAATAAAGAAATTAAATAATGAAACCAAGTCACGTGTCTATTTACAAAGTATATATTTAAAACACATAAAAAGTGATACTGGATACAGACACATTCACAACCCAAGAAGATAGGTACCGAGGTTTCACTCTTGAGCTGAGGCGGAAATCAACTGGAGATTTGTACATATCTGAGAATTCACAAACCCAACACACACGCCCGTCTGCAGTTACAGACGCTGGGCCACGTGGCCCCAGACCCCTACCCACCCCCCAGGTCAGCCTCTCAAGAGCGAGGACACACACACACACAACGGCCACGGACAGACGGAGAGGGGCGGTGAGGGCAGAACTAGGAAGGCTAAAGGGAAGGGAGGTGCGATCGAGGAAGGAGAGAAGGCAGGAAGTCGGTCGGAGGGGGACTCCTGTCCCAGTTTCCACGTCCGCTTGGTCACAGATGAACCATTCAAAGCAGGTTCATCTGAAAGTAGGGTCGACATCTAGACAGACACACGGTCAACAGCGCTTCTTTATACAAAGTCGAAAACACCAGTTTTACAAATATGGGCAGATAAAAATCCCCACTCCAGGGGCTTCGCTTTAGGCGCAGTTTGATTTTCAAAAACAAAAACACGCAGAATACACTGTTTTCCTCTTTTTCTCCCTCTCTTTAAAGGTTAAAAAGAAAAGTCTGGAGGGAAGGACTGAGAGGTTGGAGCCAGGGAAGCCAGGAGCGCAGTGCGGAGGCCGAGGCTGGGGTCCCTCTCAGTCCCACCCCGGCACCAAGCTCCTCTAGCCCAGTCCGGAGCCCCCAGAGTCTGTGCTTCGTCCCCGAGCAAGGCCTGAGCCCCTCCCTCCAAAAGCCCTGGAAGTTAGATCTCTGCTGGCCCTTTAAGGGTGGGGAGGGCGGAGAGGCCGAAAGATCCCTGCTGGAAGGGGCGACCGTAGGCTAGGGGACAGATTTGTGCTTTTGAGTCCGAGCTGCGCGGCCGGCAAGGTCGGGAGTGGACAGGGACCAGGGCGCAGAGGGTGGCCGGGCACCCGCTGTCCTCCCGCCCGCTCCCGCTCCACCTCGCGCTCCCCCTCGCCCCCCCCCCGCTCCCTTCCGCAGTCTGGACGTGGAGTTCACGTAGCGAGCACTCCCGAGAATCGAAAAGGACTATAAATTACAGCTTTTGCTTTTAAGAAAGGGGGAAGGGGGAGAAGAAGCTAAAGTTCTACTGCGCATTCTTGGATGGAAACCCTGCCAAAGTCCCTTCCGCCCCGAGCCCCACCCGACCAAGTTCCGCCGGAGCTGGGACCCCTGCGCCCAGCCCGACCTGCGCGCGGCCCGCGGGTGGCCTGACGGCCGCTCGGCCCTCCGCTTGCAGGGCTCACCCTCCCACCCTCCCCCGGCGAGCCAGGCTAGTCCGAGTCTTCCTGGGAGGTGGGGCTGCCCTGTCTTCTGGCGGAGCTAGAGGACGCGCAAAGGAAAAGTCCACCCTGTCTGGCGCTCTGGGCACTGACACGCAATCCTCCCAATTTATCCTGGCATTTCGGGAATGTAAACAAATTCGCTGGATTTCTTGTCTCTCTGCAAAGTAAGGAAGGAATCGAGGGGACGGGAAGA
>CM053746.1:3153288-3295955 GCA_028658305.1 Pachyuromys duprasi | reverse complement strand
CAGAAAAAAGAAAACTGGTCTGACCCCACCCCCTTTTTCTGATTGGGAAGCCAACCTTTTGTTGGCCTAGGTGGCCAATAGGAAGAAGAGCAAAAATCCTGCCTCGAAGCCAGGAGTCTGGCACTAGGAACCGGCGGTAGAGGGAGGAGGTGGGCAGCTGAGTCCAGCCTCCAGAATCCCAGCGCCCAGGCCCCCAATTTTCCTAGTGCGCTGCGGGACAGGGGCCTCCTGTACCAGCTCAGTCTGTCTGCCCTTCCAAACCACAATCTCTCTCTCTTCCCTTGTTTAAATAAAAGAACTTCAAGAGTTGAAATATATATATTTAGATATTTTTCTTAAATAACATATTTACATCTAATAGAAAATAGAACTCTAGAGATAATTTTCCAACCAGAACTGAGGAAGAAGGAATGAAAGGGACTGAGGGAGGGGGGTGAGGTTAAGGACAGGGTCAGCCAGAAGGCCACAGCCTCCCAGGAATAAAAAGCACTAAGCCACATTTGAGCTCACTCTCGCCTGCTCTGGTCCTGGCCTCCCCACCCTCAGCAATTCATCTCTTTTCCTTAAAGAAGCCTTGGTCCGTGTTGCTCTCCTTAATGGTAACGGTCAAAAAGTTTGAGGTCACATCTGTGACAACCACCTTCTCCAGGTTGGTCAGAGAGGGGCTCCAGGACTCTTCCTCAGGGTCCCCCAGGATTCTGGCCACTGGGATCCTGGCGATGAGGGAGGGCCGTCCCCCTTGGGCCCCCATGTCCCGATACAGGCTTCCCACTGAGCCTGGGGTGCCTGAACTATGTCGGACCCTGGGGCCACCAGGATCCAAGGCACCTTGGCCTTTGGCCTCCAGGAAAGCAGCCCTGTGCTTTATCACCCTAGCTGGAAAGGTGTCCAAGGCCAACTTGCCCGAGGCCTCTGCTGAGCTAGGGCTGGTCACACCGTATTGAACCAGGTCTGAGTCCTGCCTTCGAGCAAGCTGGATCACACTGTGGCCAGCCGGGAACTTTCCTGTCCCAGAAGGGGTGTCGTCCAGCTTCCTGTTTTTGAGGTATTCTCCTAGGCCATCGCTGGGCTCCCCCAAGGGTCTCTGTGAAGGATCTAGGAGCTCTTTCCGGGGCTTGGGTCCTCGCTTCTTGGAGCTGTCTCCTGGTGAGCTGGGCTTGTCCTCCACACGGCTGGCACCCCTGTCCCTTTCTCGCTCTCGCTCCCGGTCCCTGTCCCGAGGTGGGTCAGCTCTGCAGGCACTGCTGCTGCTCCCTGGTGGGGATAGAGCCGTGTTCCGAAGGCCCTCCCTGGCCCTGGAAGTGGATGCCAAATCCTGGGGCGAGCGGCCTGGGTAAGGGATCCGGATGCCTCTGGCAGAGTCACTTCTGAATTCATAGGTTTTGGCCTTTGCCTTGGCCTGGGCCTGCAGAAGGATGGCAGTGAGGAGAAGGAAGCAGAGCCCCTCCTCCACGTCCTCCAGCCTTGACCCTCAACTTTCCTAGGAAATTCTAATTGACTGGGGAGGTGGGCTTAAAGGGAGTAGCCTAGGGGAGGGACAAGAGGACTTCTCTGGAAGCAGCCAATTGCAACCAACACACTTCTTGTATTCCATTCTAGGTCCACTTGGAATGGCTGGAGGGAGAAATAAAGGCCTTCTGGTGTAGCTAAGTCCCAACCTCTAGAACCCCATGGTGCTGCCATCAGAAGACCTCCAGATTACAATAAGCATAAAGTATGGACACCCATTGGTTTGTCAGCCCTCCAGTTCCCCTCTGAATGTCACACCCCACCACTGGGGAACATACCTTGAGAAGGAAGGTTTTAGGCTTGGGTCCTCTCTTTTTGGGGCCATAGAGCTCCATCTCCCGCTCCCTAAAGAAAGAAAAGAGATAGAAGGGGGTGTGTCCTGGCTGCTCTGAAGTCAGCCTGTAAGGGTTCCAGTGAGGTGCTGGGCCAAGGGTCTGTACCTTTCCTCAAAGGCTGCAAGCAGGCGAGCATCCAGGATATTTTCTTCTGGCTCCCAAGTGCTGTACCTAGAGGAAATCAGTAAGAATCGGCATCAGTCTCCCGGAGCAAAGAGAGAGAGAGAGAGCGCGGAGGGAGCAGAGGGTGTATGTGTGTGTAACTTTTCCGGCTGCCTTGTGTTGTGTTTCAATGTAAAGGGGAAAAGAGGAAGAAAGAACACTCCTCAATATCAGTGTGGGGTTGCCACTGCATATAACCTACTTACTTCTGCGACCAGCCCTTCCATTTCACGAGATATTCCATGCGTCCCTGCGGATGCAAAAGGAAAAATATGTGTGTGTGTGCGTGGGGCGGAATACATGACGAGGACACAAGAAATACACGCGAAAATGCATGCATCAAATGAATGCTCCAAACACTACCGCCAAAGGCACCAGCCCGCTGCAGCACCCCTACAGAAACGCTGCACAAAGTGCATGCACCCGCATTCATCCCCCACCCCGCCCCCCATCCATGCAATCTGTGCACCGCTGCAAGTCTAAGGAGAGCGCAGGGGCTGAGCCGCCACCGCCGCCACGGCCGCGGCCGCTGATGGGACCTGGGGGAAGGGAGGCTGGGCTGCAGCAAGGGGAGGGAGCCCGGGCCCTGGCGAGGGAGGGCCCGCTGCGCCGCCGCCCGCCGTCCCCTTCACCTACTTTGCGAATGCGCCGCTTCAGGAGGGCTTCGGCCGCGAACACCCGCTCCCCCACCGCCGAGAGCTCCATGTTGACTCGCCGCTTCCCCCCTCGGCCGCTTCCAGGAGCAGAAAAGCAGCAGCCAGCCCTCGACAGCCCATAATACTCTCCCGCTGACGTCAGTTCTCCTCCCTCCCCGCGCGCTCTCCCTTCCTCCGCCCCCGCCCGCCGCTTCCTCCCGCCCCACGTGTTGCTAACGACGTTGCTAAAGCCAGGCGGCCGAGACCCGTTCTGCGGACGCTGATTGGACCGGCGCCCAGCCACGCCCCTCTCCCCTTCTCCCCCGCGTTGCTACGTGACCCGCGTTCCAATCGCCAGGGGGCGGAGTCTCCGGCCACTCCAGAGACTCAGAGGGAGGGAGGGGCTGCCGTCAACGGAAGTGACGTGAGCGGGGCGGGCCCAGCTGCTGTCAGTCTGCGCCGCTGGCCAGGGGGGCCGCGGCCCTGGCCTCCGGCCCCCGCCCCCCTGCCGGGCTGCCCAGAGGCTGCCCGGGTGCAAGGCGAGTCTTCGCCCAGCGCCCTGGGCTCCCCGCGTGGGTGCCAAGGAGGCGTCGCTCCTGCAGAGCCAGGCTCACCCCCTCCTGTCCCCGCCGGGGCTGGCGCCGTCCTCACCGCCCTCCGCCGGTGCGGCACAATGCACAGGTGCTGGGGCGCAGCGGGCCGCGCCCGAACCCCCAGACCTACGGAGCGCGGGCGCCGAGCCCGCTGACTGCCTGACCCCTCCCTTGCGGCCGCGCACCCTCGGTCTCCATGGCAACGCCCCCTCCCTCCTCCGCCAGGCCCATCCCGCTACAAATCAATGTGCCGCCGGCGCTCGGGCTCCGGTCGCACGGCGCTGCCCGCGCCCACCCTCCGGACCCTGCGAGCCGAGCTGGCGTGGGCGCTCCTCCGCGCTCAGCGGCCCGCGGCCGGCCGGCGTGTACCGCCCGAACCCTCCGCGAGCGGGGAGCCCGCAGGGGGTCGCCCCGCTCCTCTTTCCACCCCCCATTGTTCCCGAAGCCGCGGCCACCTGCCCCCGCTCTTGCCGGCGACCCGTCCTGCGCTTCCCGCCCTCCGCGCCCTCCGCGCCCTCGGCGCTGACAGAAGCCGGCCGGGGCGGGCCCAGGGCGCCGGCGACCGCCCCGGCACAGCCCGGAGCCCGGCTCGCTCGGGGTGGGCGGCCGCAGGCGCCGTCCTGGTGCGGAGCCGCGGCCCTCCCCGTCTCGCGCTCTCTTCGACGACCAGCGCGGACGACACCTGGCAGTAGTGGAGGGCATGGCAGCCCAGTGAGGCCCGGGAGAGAGCGTCCCCCCGCGGGGAGGGCGCAGGGGAGCCCGCGTCCCCGCACGGCGCGCGCCGACCCCTCGCTCCCGGCCTCCCCTTCCCGCGCCCTCGGAACCCTGCCGGGCGCGGGCTCCGCAGCAGCTGCTCCCATGCGCCTCCTCCACCCCGCGAGCCGCAGGTCACCGAGTCCGGCTGCTCGGAGCGCGCGGGTCTATTGAAATCGCGATGCCAGCTTAGCTGAAGCACGCTCCCCTGGCCAGGGAGGGCAGAGGAGAAAGGGAGAGAGAAGGAGCAGGGAGGACGGAGAGGCAGCCCGCCAGGGAGTCTGTCTGAAAGGGCGCGAAGCCGGCCTGGGGTCCGAGGCGCTGCCCGAGCGCGGGGCCCGCGGCGCCGCTTCTTCCCGGGCCCTCCCGGCGACAGCAGCCGCGGGGCCGGGTTTGGGCCTCGCTCCCGGACGTTGACGAGACCCTCCCCTCGGTTCTCAACGAACGGCGTGTCGAGGATGCCCAGAGCGGCCCGGCGACCCACGCCCGCCGCCTTCGAGAGGCCGCCGACGGCCGCGTCCCTAATCATAAAAAGTCACTCCCGGTAACAAATAGTTTCGCCGGCCGGTGCCAGCGATACAGCTGTTTCTGTTTAAGCTTAAATACTTTCCAACAGTTTGGGCAGTAAAAATAAAGTCGGCCTCAGCCGCCTATAAGTGTCTGGTTTCCCCGCCCGGAGAAAGCCCACCCTCGCCCTCCGCCCGGGCCGCTGCAGCCTCTCCGCCCGCCCGCGCTTGCAATCTGCAGCCCGCCGCGGGCGTGGGCTGCCGGGCCACCCCGAGCTCTGCGAGCCGGCCTCGGGGCCACCGTGAAGCCGGGGGCAGGAGCTGGCGGAGTGGTAGTGGTCGTGGGATCAGTTCTGAGCTTCCTTTCCTACCCCCTGGGAAGTTTGCCCGTCTAAAGAAAAGTGGCGGTTTCCCTTCAGCTTGGGTTTTGAGAAGAACTCTGTCCCTAAGTTGTGCACGCCCTGCGCTGTCTCCAAGGCCCGGGGCGGGGGGTGGGGGGGTTCAAGAGGCGAGTCTCATAGGTTGCTGGTTTCAGTTTCACCGGGAAAAAAAAAAAAAAAACAACCAGATCTCTTCCATTCCCGTTTCCCCTCCCTCCTTTTCCTCATTACTCCTTTCTTTTCTCTTCCTCTGCTCATACCCTAAATTTTACTTCTTTGCCTAACTAACCTGAGAAGTTTGATGTCCCAGAAAAGAATTCCCTGGCTCTTGCTACCTCTGATGAAACAGTTAGTGATTATGTCTGCTTTCTAGCTCCATTTTCCCGTCTTTATGGTAATTCTTCCCCAACAGCTCACTTAGTATACAAAATTAGTGCTTGGGAGCTCTCTGAGTCTGAAAGCCTGGGGGTTCTGCAGAGCAGGGGAGAGGAACGGAACTGTCAGAGGTTGGGGGATTTGGTTCTTGACTCTAGAAAAGTTTTGTCCTTCAGTAGACCACCTCGGAGGAGGTGGGATGTTGCCTTTGCACAGACGCAAAGTGCTTCCAGCTGCCACAGCTACAGCGGGCAAAGGTGTCAACTCTGGTCTCCCCGCAGCCGTACCCCTGAGCAGCTTAGAAACAATGGGAGGAGGAGGCGTCTGAGAAATGGGTTTGCAGTTTCCCAAGCCCGGAGCTGGGTCGGTTTACACAGAATGAGAAGATGCTCGAGTGTCCCAGGAGGGAGCCCTAGCGACTGCCCTCGTCGCGGCAGAGTCTGGAGCCGATTTGGGCCACTCAGCGACTGGCGCTCCCCTTGGAACCAATGAAAGCTTGCCTACAGCTCCTTTTTTTTTTTTAATTGAAACCTCCCCTGCCCACCAGCTCAACCACACCTCCTCCACACAAGGCCTTTCCTCTTTCAAGTTAGATAATCGCTGTTCTCCTATGCACCTCCCCAAACTAAACAAAACAAAAGTTTCCAAGAACAAGAACCCGCTGTGCTAATCCCACTTCCAGCAGTCACTGCGACCAGGTTTGCTTGCGCCGCCTCTGCAGTAAATAAGGTAACTGCTTCCTATTACTTTAGCCCATATGGCTGCAATTTGAGTGTCTTTGGAGACAGTGAGTGTGTAGAGGCAGCGGTGGGGAGGGGGAGATGGGGGGGGGAGGAGTGAAAGTGGAAATCAAATGCTCTTAGATCGCATTTTTATGAAGGAGATTGTCTGCCATTCTCTTAACAGACCCCCCTTCCCCCAAAACTGTCCGGTTTCTTTGTTTACTTGCAGGCACCCCTTGCCTGGGGACACCTGCTAAGGCAACCCCCACCTTCCCCAACACCCCGGACTTATTCCTCACAGGCTTAGGTGTCTGGGGCGCTGGGCTTGCCCGCCGTTCTCTGCCAGGAGCTCTTACCAGGGGAAGGGCGCCTGCCGGCCCTCTCCCGCCCCAGCCAGCCAAAGGTGCCCAGGCTCTCCCACAGCCCGACCTTCACTGCAGGCCGGCGTCTGGGGCTACTTCGGCCTGGACGTGTCTGCTGCCCATCGACCCAGCCTCCCGGGAGGGAAGCCTGAGGTTGGTGCGGTCCCGGGGAAGACCGGCGAACCGGGTTGGACCCTTGGATCCCGGGTGGCTGGCCAGGCCTCGGCTAGTTCTTTGGGTACGCTTCAACTGCGCGGCTTGACGGGCGTTGGACCTGCCCAATCTTGGCCAAGCACGCGGGCAGATTTGGAGCTGTGAAGTGAGCAAGAGCGGTTCCGAGGCGGGGCCACGTGAACCGTGGCCTCTGTAGGGCCTGTGGCCCGAGGCTAACCTCTTGACTGACTTGGAGCTGGATCTTCCCTCGGCGTCCACTCCTGCCTCACCGACTCTGAAGCCAGCGCTGGGCAGCTGCTGGGCGGATTGCTGCCTGCCGCTGGAAAGTGGTAGCGGTGACCAGACGCTTTGAACAGAAGTCCAAAGGCCTGTGCAGGCTGGCTGGAGTTTCTGGAAGAAGCTCTTCTCTAGTCCTCAGAGCAAGCCGCCTCTCTCTTTCTACAGTCTCCCTCACTCCCTCTTAGGGATGAAGAATGGCCGATAGAGAAGGATTGATCACCGCAGACAGGGTGTCCACATTCGGGAAGCCATACAACCTGTGGTGTCTTCCCCCTTAGCCACAGGACACACACACACACACACTTCCATAGAAGAAAGCTCCCCAAATCAAGCAGTTGCTGTGGACCCATCATTGGCCCAGCTCCTCAGGGCATCCAGGGAAGATCAACTATCTATAGGTAAAACTGAGGCAGGCTAAGGCACACAGCAAGGGTTCTGCCTGGGAGCTTCTAAGATGGGCTCACAGGCCCTTCACAGTAGGAGCTTGGAACTCCCAGGACATTTCAGGTTTCCTCCATGCCCCTGGGCTTATGGGACAAACTTGAGGTAAGGGCTGAGGTCAGGTCCTGGGCTGGTGGCACAAGCCCCTTAGCAGAGCCCTCGTCAAGAAAGGTGGAGGCTGGATGTGGGTAGAAATTTCATAGTCACAATTCCTGTGGACTCTGAGACCAACCTGCTTGCTACCTGCATGCCTGTAAAGTCATTTGCTCTGTTTCGGCTTCTAATGGTTACTTCTGGAGACAGGGTTCTGTTATTTTGCAGTCTGTAATCAAACTTGTGATCCTCCTGCCTCAGCTTCCCAAGTACAGGGATCACAGGTACAGACTCTAACATGTCTGTTTATTTGTTGAGATGAGGTCTCCCGATACTGCCTTCGACGTGTAGACTAGGCTGTTCTTGAACTCACAGAGATCTGCCTGCTTCTGTTTCTTGGGTGCTGAGATTAAAGGCCTGCCCCAACACACCCCGGCCTTCACTAAGGTTTTAAAACCGATAGTAACATTGCTTGGCCACCAGGCTCCACAGGATGCCTACATGAGACATAAGGTCAGGATCACTCTGTAAGGCACAGGGAAATAAACTGAAGAAACGCCTCTCTGTGTTAAAGCTGCAGCGATTATTGTTTTTCTAGGGCTAAGGTAGAAGCTAGTTGCCAAGGAGGGACACCCACCCTTCCTGGGAATCTGTCTGCGCACCTCTTGGACGCAGTTTAGATTCGCTGGGGATGGAGGCTTGCCCTGAGGAACTCCAGCGCTTCTCCTCGGAGTGTCTGCCCAGCGCGCGCCTAGCGGCTGGAGCACGCGCACAGCAGCTAAGCCAGCACGCATGCGCGACGTGGGCCGGGTCCCCTCCTCCTCCTTCCTCCAGCCTTTTCCCGGGAAAGCAGGCTGGCTGGTGTCGGTTGCGAAAGCCGTCCCTGGGACGTCGGAGGCTCCCTTGGCGAACAAGGGGAGGCTGCTTGGCTGCAGGCCAGAGAGTGGCGTGGCTGCACCACCACCCACATGCTAGACGCGGGATCTCAGGGCCATGGCCAGGGCGGGACCGTGAGGCGGGGAGGGGCGAGTGAGGTGAGGCGACGAAATAGTTTATGGGTGGCCTAGTGGGGTACAGTGCCCAGCAGGCTCATTTACGATCAGGGATGTATTCGAAGCCTCTTTTGCCTTCTGGGATACGAACTCCTGGGCTATCCCCGAAGACAGCAGCCTGTGGCTCAAGGTGTAGAGGGGCCCAAATGGAGAGTGACCTCGATAATTTTACCGACTCAGCACTGTCCCTGCTATGCGTCACTAACGGGGCGCGCCCTTTATGCCCTGTGACCATGCCCATTAGGAAGGTAGGGAACACCCACCATTCCATGGAAAAAGAAAACACTGTGTTTGAAGCCTGGAAAGGGATGGTGGCATCAGAGCTTGAGCTCAGTCCAGCACCTGGTCCTCTGGGTCTCCTCGAGCTGGAATTTGGCCAGGGTGACACTTTCAGCCGCCAGCTCCGCTGGGCAGTACCGTCCAAATACCAGCCCCACTCCCAGCACCCACACAAGCTCTGTGCAGTCCGGAAAAAAAGCCCCAGAGATGGATGCGGTGGTCGGCTGCTTCAGGTTTTCTCCCTTCCTATCCCGCCCCCAAGCGGAAGGAATTGCAGTGACTCCCCACCACCACCTCCCACCCGCCCCAAGACGTTGGAGACCTCCAGTTAATTCCAGACAAGTGTCACTGCCTCCAGAGGCGGTTTGCGCCCAGAACCCAAATCCAGTTTTCTGCTTTAGAGGTCAGAAAAACCGAGGTGCTGGAAACTGCTATTCGGAGGGGGAAGCACAAGCCGACTGTACCAAGGTCGGGCCTTCCCGAGAATGCGTGGAGCAGCTGGATCCGGTGGCCTCCCGCGGGCATGGGCAACTCTGGGTGTGCGCTGCTGGTGGCCAGCCCCAAGACAGTAGTGCAGGAGTCCACGGAGGGTGGAGGAGGGAGAAGGCAACGATACCCTAGAGCGCTTCACGAAACCTCTGCATCCAATACTCTATAGTCTGTGTCACTGCCCGCACCCGGGAACAGGGTTTCGGTAGGGCGGTCCCAAGCGTTGTTGTCCTAGAAGGAGGGACACTGGTAGGCGTCGAGGCTGATGCTTCAAGCGCGCCCAGACGCCAGCTCCGAAGCTGCCACAACTCGCTGGACCAGCGACGGCTTCGGCTCCACCCTTCCCGGCCGCTCAGGGTCCTCCGAGAAAGACCCAGAAGACCCCTCTTGCCAGGAGACCTTAGCCAGAGACGCCCGATGCCTTGCCTCTTCTCTGGGCAAAGGAAGCCTGCCCCCTACTCCCGTACCCCCGCACCCACACACAATCTAGTAAATCAGATTCAGGGAATAGTACCGTATTTATGCTCACAGCCTCCTCCCTTGACATTTTGCACTCCCGAAGTTGGGGCAGAAGTAATTATGCAAACATCTGGGGCTGTCCGCAAGTCTACCAGCACCGCTTCCATTCAGTCGGTGAGCCCAACTCCCTGATTTGCATATTAATGGCTTATCTGGAATAACACACCAATCAGGCAAATTAATTTTTTTTCTTCGACTCCTCCGTGAGATTCTGGAATCAGGCGTAGGGCTAGAAAAGCTGATTTTGTTGAGGGTGTCGGGTCCTTACGATCAGAAAGAGAGGAAGTTAGAAGCAAGGGTCACTGAGAGTTTCAGTGCTTTTCAAGTCTCAACCTTACAAAGCTCAACTACTCCGTAGACAGTCAGCGAAGGGCGGAAACACTGTAAGAATCGCCTAGGACTCCTGTCTGCCCATTGCTCCATCTCCGGGGGAAGTTTCTAATCCTGGTGTGGTCCCAAGGAAAGCTTAGTGTGCTTTGTGGATGTGTGGGTGGGAAGTGTCAGAATTACACACTTAACGTGAGAGTGGCCTGGTAGAGAAGGGCAGACCGGAAGTCGGTCAGGGAAAGATGAAGGAGGTGTCCAGGTGCCAGGCTTGGCGTCCTTGCCTGTCCCCTCCCCAGCTCATCTCCCGTCTTTGAACAATCCTTGCTCAAGGATAGCTACCTCTTCCACTGTGACAACAGAAGTCGTTGGATTCAAAGCAGTGTAAACGGGTGTGTGGGCGGTAATGGGGCATTATGGGAAGAAACATCTTTTACACATTAAAAACCTTCTTGATCTTTCTAAATATGAAGAGGAGGGGGAGGGGGAAATCCGCAAATAAATCTGGTAAATGAATTCCGACCAGAATTGTAACTCAGGGCCACTTTGGGGTGATTCTAGGCTCCAAGGGGCTTTTTTTTCCTTGCAGAATGTGCCCCCTCCATAGCCACTGTCTTCCCCTTTGCAGTAAATACTGGGAGGGGGAAAAGGGCTGGGGGGTAATTTCTGCCTCCCGAACCCCTGAACTCCTGCTTCTACTGAAGAGATGGAAGCATTATGTTTAATGAAGGGAATGCCCACAACTCAGACTTGCAAACAAGAAATCAGAGATAATTCTTAAGTCCTCTTAAAATCAGCAGGGCAGAAAGAAGCCTAGGAAGTAACAGTTGGGGTGGAGGAGCCCAGTGCAGGATGAGTGGGAAGCAGGAGGCAAGGCAAGGAAATGAGGGAGGGGGAGTGAGCTCACTAAAGTCACAGTTTTCCCTGAGGAGAGTTGTATCCTTGGGAAAGGTCTTCCAGGAAAACTGAAGCAAGAACTTCAAGCAAAGCCACCCCCCCCCCCAATTCTTGACCTGCCCAGAACAGTGCTGGGCGAGCTGGATCACAGCTTCAGCTCAGCTTCAGCGTGCCCCTTTTGAAGAGGACAGCACTCAGAACTAACAGCAGAGGGGAGATAGGAGAGCTTTGCAGGGCTCCCTTCTCTCACGTCAGAAGCTTCTCACGTCTGCAGGATTCCATCAGCTCACCGCCTAGTCTCTCAGCCGGGTGCTTCTGCAGCCTCCAGAGCTGTGCTCTCCACCTGCCTTCTCAGCTGAGCCCAGGGTCTGCCCCGTCCTTGCCTGTGGGTACCACCCAACCTAGAAGGCCCAGGGACGGCGCTTCGTTTGCCCCAGAACAGGAGCCAACTGAGACTCAGCCCAAGGAAAAGAACGAAGCTCACGGGGAATAGGGCAGGGGTGGGAGATGGTTGACCAGCTGTAAGGCACCCAGGGTTGGAAGCTTCCGCACCAGTTCTCTGTGTAGCTCCCGAAGAAGGTGAAGGGGTTGGTATGCTTCCTTTCCAGCAGCCCAGGACTGTTAAGAACAAATCCTGAGTCTTCTTAGGAGAAAAGTTTGTGCTCAACTCTGCTCAAGTTTGATCAGCAGTAATGCCCAGTAGAAAAGTAAAAAGCAAACACAGGTTTTCAGGGGCTGGATCTGGCTGGGTTTCTTGGGAGGGAAGGGCACTCAGAATCCATGGGAGCTTACAAAGTCCAGAAGAGTCCAGGATGAAGGGAGGCAGGGCGTGGGGAGCAAGACAGACAAAGACACTTTCTCCATCCCTGTCAGTGTGGCTCCAGACCTCTCTGAATCTAACCAGAGGACCCTCCCTGATGCCCCTCTGCAGATTAGTGGGCCCTCCTAATGGTGGGGTTCTAAGCTCAGCACAATCCAGGAAGCACTTTGGTGCCTGCACCCAACCAGGTCAAGTTCCCATCTTTAAGACCAGCAGTTTCTTTTCCACTCTGCTACTGGGATGTACATCCTCCTCATCTGTAGGTGAGCGCTTCAGAGCCCCAGGAACTCAGGTGCCTTCCTACACACCTCTACATTCCTAAACTGAGCAAAAGGGTCCCAGGCTATCATTGCAGCTCCGATGCTCTGTGTGAACCATCACTGGGGCCAGCCAAGGAGAGGGAGGGCACAGGTAGGACAGGAAGAAATTATGAAAGGGTCAGCAGCTGAAGCCGATATCCATCAACACATCACCTGGGGGAGCCTTTGGGTGGTGCCAACCCTAACTCTAACCCTAACCCAGCATGCTTAAGAGGGTGTGCCAGAGTGGGTGTCCATAGCTCCCGCCCCTGGAATGAGGGCTGTTCCGTCATACACTCTGTGCTTAACACTTCTTGGACTTCATTCCTCACATCGCCCTTTGACGGGAGATGCAGATCGACAAGTAACTCACTGCTGTGCCTATTCGGCTGAGGGGCAGACTCAACTTAGATCTGACACTTAGAAGTGAGCTGGCAAAGGGAGGGGGCCAAGGTGCCTCCCACTGGTGTGGACCAGGCACACAAGATTTCCTGCTAATGACCTGCTCCCTGGGGGCAGCTGAGAGAGTGCCTGGCTGAGATCCGTGGTGGAAGCCACCTCCGGTGCCTAAGCTGGTGGTCACTTGGGTCAAAAAGCATACTGACCAAGCCTGGGCTGCTCTGGGCTGCTTGGGTTCACCCTGCCCCTGGCTAGATAGTTGTTCTTTTGAACAGATCACTTTGTCCTGGCCTCAGCTTCTCCCTCGGAAGTAAGCATTTTGAGTAGTCACTCCCAGAGCAGCCTGGTCTCCTGAGAGCATCAAGAGAGCATTCAGGCAGGTTTCTCGGGGTTCCAGAATTGTCAGAGAATACCTGCTGATGGCTGACCACGGAGGCGCACAGAGCAGCACACAGAAACCTGAAATATGGAGACTCCTAGTGGGAAGACAATATCCCTGTCCAAGTCGTACCAGGTTCAGGCTTCCCTTTCTCCCGTAATGCTAGCCGAGAGCTACCAAACGCCGAGCCAGAGGGCTCAGGAGGCAGAAGAGCCAGCCCGAAGGTCTAGGTAGCCTGATCACCTGCTCAAAGGGGACAGTCCTCCAGTTCCACACTACTGGCGGTAGCTGCAAGTCGGACTAATTCCAGGTACGTGCTATAGGTGGCATCATGCTACTGGAAATGGCCTCTCCGAGGGTGAGGCTCTCTCTGAGGCATCTCCAGGCTCAGGGAAGCTCCAGCTAGGTAGACAGGGAGAGGGAGCCTGCAGGGCGTCTGGGGTGTGCACCCTCAGGACCATAACTAGCCTCCGGCAGAGGCAGAGGCTTCCCTCAGACCACCCACCAGCTGGGACTGCGGAGCTGGGGAATTCCAGGAGCATCTCCTGTGAACAGCGAGAGCCCGGAAACCCCTCGCTTTGCGCTCAGCAGGGGTGCTGGGGTGAGCTACCTCAGATCCACATCAGCACATAACACCTCCAAGCTGGCAAGAACTGGTGGGAAAACTGGACCAACTCGGCCCAGCTAGAAGTCCTTCTGCCTAAACTCAGTCCTTGGACAGTCTGGCTCTGGATGATCCTTACCGGCCATGCCCTCTCCTCACATTCCCTCCGGTTAGAGTAGGGAAAATCCTAGCAGGGCTCCCTGCCGGAGCACAGCGGCCAGCAAGCAGAGCAGGCTCCGAGGACAACTAGTGTTGAGCAGGCTCACCTGGGCCAGCTGCCTCTCCTTCCCCACCCAGCACCAACCTTCCTAGGTGGCCTATTCCCTGGCCGGCCGCAGCGGGCTGCCACCGAGAAGCGGGCCAGCAGAGACCTGGGAAGAGACATGTGACGCCCGCCTTCCACTTTTTCCCTACACACCTGGACAGGCGTCAGGCCTCGGCTCAGCTTCTAGCCTGCTCGTGGTGGTAGCCACACGTAGCCCTTGGGTCTGGGCCACGGGCATCACAGGCCTGGAGCCAAGGGACAGGGGAGGTGGGGTGCTGGGACTTGTGCCGAGGGACACGCGAGAGGGACCCTGAGCCCCCAGATCCAGGCGTCTGGCTCGGCTTCCTGGGGTTCTCAGTCCCCACCTTCCAAACCCGCACTTGTCTGTCCTTCAGCTCAGCACGGATCTCCTCCCCCCACCCCCACTTTTTTTTTTTTGGAAAACAAAAGCAATTAGATTTCAATCCTGATCCATTTGCATTTGCACCTCAGAACCCCGGTGGGGGAGGGAGTGCTGAGGGGACGCACCACAGCTGGCCGAGCTGCCCCGGGCCGGCCACATCTGGCCGAGGGGCAGCGGCCACCGCGGGCTCCACGCCGCCCGCGCCCGGAGCCTGCGCAGCGCAGCCGCTCGGCGGCGCCCTCATCGATCGCCCGGAGCCGGAGCGGAGAACAAGGTAGAGCCTGTATTTAGGTTCCTGCCCTTATATGGCGCTGTGCACGGGCGCCAGCCGAGCGGCCGCACCATATAAGGACACGCGGCAGACGCCGGGCTGAGCTGGTGCGCGCTCATTGGCCGGCGCGTCTCTCGGCAACCGGGCTCTCACGAGTGGAAAGGAGCCAGCCGCCCCCGCCCGCTCCCCGCCCCCTCCCATTCTTCCTCCCTCGGCATCCCGGCCTCCAGCCTCGGCACCCCTTTTCCACGCCTAGCCCTCGTTCTCGCTCGCACCTTCCCATTTCTTCCCCCGGTCGTGCCCTCCCCTCCGGCCCCATTGTCATTCCCCACCCCCACCCCCCCACCGCCTTCGGCGTCCGTTCGGCTTCTCTACGCCCCCGACCCTTTTGCTCACTCACATCCTCACCCCACGAACCCCCTCCTCAAACCCAGCGAGCAACGGGGATGGGCGGGAAGGCCCGGATGCGGGAGGGGAGCTGGCGTGTGTGTGTGTGTGTGTGTGTGTGTGTGTGTGTGTGTGTGTCACTGCGGCATTAGCTTCTGCAGCATCAGGTCCACGCATGCACACACGCACTGCGCTCTGGGAACAGTCCGAGAGCCCCTCTCCCAGGCGCTGCCCCCCACCCGTTAATCAGAGCAATTAGCTTCGGAAGGAAAACGCTTGCGGAGCTAGGGGTGTGCAAACCGACAGCCGCCAGTGGGTACCAACAAATTAGCATCTCCCGGGGCGTCCCTTCGGGCTGGATTTCTGAATACAATCATGATAATGATAAATCGATGTCTCATTTAAAGGTTACTTTCAAAACCTGCCAATTGTTGGGCGGGGGTGGGGGCTAGCAGAGGGGCTCTCGGATACTCGGATCCTCCTCGGCGAGGGCGAGCGCAGCGGAGCAGCGACGGTGGGAGGGAGGTCAGGTGCCCAGCGCCCGGCCCGCGCCGGGGTGGGAACTGGCCGAGGCAGAAGGTGTCGCTACGTCACTAATCCTCTAGGGACGAGACACCCAATCACCTCAAACTGGGCAGAAAAGACAGCGCGATCCGGGGCGCTCCGCTCCCTCCCCCGCTCGCGGGAGCGCGCGCAGGCGCGCACAGGTGTCCGGCTGACCCCTCCAGGGCTCTCGCTGATGTCCCCGCGGCTGTCATAAGCACGGCGGGGTCCAGGGGTTGACCGTTGGGGGTCCCACTCCCGTCCTGGGAGGAGGAGGGACCCAAAGGTGACAGCTAAGACAATGGTGTCCTGGCGCCCTGGGGACTTTGCCTGTGGCCGATCCCGGGTCTAGGCGTGCCCCCTGCTGGACAGCTTGCCCTAGGAGCACCGAGCAGGGGGGGGTCCGGTGGGGAAAGGTGGGCAGTGGGGTCGGGGGAGGATGACCTCTTGACCTCGTGGATCGGGTCATCCTCCCCACTCCATCTCAAGTCCCTCAGCCTGGCCGATCCGAGGGAAGTTGGTGGCAGAAGTGGGCAGGCCATGGGGCGAAATTGGGGGCGGCACTGCCGGCCCGTCGACTTAGCTCGGCCCTCCTCGCCGCCTCGATGCTCGAGCCGAAGGAAGCACTGCCGCCCAGTCAGCCTTGGCGCCAGCTCCAACCTCCCAGACCGCGCAGGTGATGTGCCGCCTCGGGGCCGTTGGACGGAGGGCTCAGGTCCGCGCCCGGCTTCGGACCTCTCCCCGTGACGGACGAAGGACGTCTTCGACGTCCGGAGACGTGGGCTGTGTATTCTGAGTAACCCCCACCCCGTGCGCACACAAACCACTGCAGCCCACACCCACCCCAGCCCAGTCAGCGAAGGCGGTCACGTTAGATCCCCAAATCCACGTTTCTGTGGACACTGACACTGCGCCCAGGTGTGAGGGGGTGGGGAGGGAGTGCGGAGCGCCTGGCGTCCTCCAACTGCTCCCTGTTCCAGAACGTGCTTTCTTCAGCAGGTCTCTTCCCCTCCCCGGAACCCCGGCTGCAGAGAGCCTCCGAACCTAGAACCGCCTGTCCCTGACCTGTTGGCTCCGGTTCCCTCGCCCTCTTATTCCTGGAATTTTAATTTCCCGGTCGCTGCCTGGTGAAATCGGCAGACCTGGAGAAAGCGGCTGGCGGGAGGGATAATAGAAGAAACTTACAGATAGAAGGAAAAACAAACAAACCCAAAACCAAATTTGCACACCTTTCCCGGGTTAGTGCGGGCCGGCCCGCTGGAAGCCTGGGTCCTTTAGAGTCAGGAAAATGGAGCTACAAATGTACGGGTCAGGGCTACGGGGTTCTAACTCTAGCGCCCAACCCCACCCACCGAGCCTCGATTCACACTTTTCGTTTATTTCTCAGTGACTTCAGTAGCTCCGGGGAGTTTTCTTCCTCTCCCCGGTGAGCCTTCGACCCTCCCCAGAACTGTGGCCAGGAGTCCAGAGCTCCCTAAGCGCCCCTCCCGGAGATTTTTGGCTCCCCTTGGTGCAGGAGAAGGACGTTTGAGCCTGGCTCCCGGGCAGCGGTAATGTGGCCAAAGGCACCTCCTCAGGGTCAGCGGCTGCCTTCGGCGCCCAGACTGCAGGGGTCGGGTGTGGCTGCCAGCGGTGAGGGTGGTGGGCGCTCGGCACCTGCTGAGCGCCGCCGTGGCTGCGGTGCCTGGCGCCCGGGGATCCACCCGGATCTTCTCGGCTGAGTTCCGGGCTTGGGTCGTTCTGTAGTCTGCACACACACACACACACACACACACAGCTTTATATTTGGTTTATTATTTTTTATTTTATTTTATTTGGGCAGCATTTGAGCTGGCCAACCTCTCCAACGCCAGGGGTGCGCAAAAGGGGGGGGGTGCGGGAGGAAGAGAGGAAGTAGCGATATCTAGATGGGTGGGGTCCAAGCGGTCACCCAGGTCAACGCCCCATTTAACATTTCCCCCACCCGGACGCCGCGACCTCAAGAGGACGCTGGACAGAGCGGTGGGGGCAGGGAGACGGAAAGTGCCCTTCCAGCACCGTCTTCCCCATCCCCGGTGAGCCCTCGCCCGCAGGTAGCCGCCCCTCCCCCTCCCCCTCGCCCCCACGCCCCCGAGCTCCCGAGGGTCTGGGCTGCGGGGGAGCCCCCTTCGGAGCGAGGGGAGCAGGGGGCAGGACTGCTGCGCGCCCCCCGCTCGGGGCAGCGTGGCGGCTGGCGCCGCGTTGGCAGCCATTTTCTGCAGCTGCCTGAGTCCGGGCCGATCCCAGCGAGGCGCGGGCGGCGGCCGGCCCATGCGGGGTCGCGGGCAGGGGGGCGCCCCGGCGCCCGGAGGCCCCCGGGACTGTGCCCGCCCCCGCCGCGGCGCGGGGAGAGCCGGCTGCAGGGCGTGCAGAGCGCCTGCGATCCCACCCTCTCCCCGCCATCTTGTACCCCGGCTGGCGCCTTCCCAAAGGCTGGCTGCGCAGACAAAGCCGCGGCGGGCCGGCGGGGGCCTCTGCAGCCCACCCAGGCCAAACGGGCGGGCCCGGTGACCCCAGGGCCGGCACGCCGCCCTAGCCCTTCCCTGCGGCTGGCGCCCCGGCCCCGGGGAGGCTCCGCGGACTGCCGCCGCCCGCACAGCCTCCGAGGCTGGCGGGGCTCCCCCTCCCAGCCACACCGGCTAGCCCTGCCGGACCTGCGCCCAGCGCACTACGGCTGCGGGAGAGGGGGTCTCACAGCGAGGTAGACACGAGGGCGCGTCACTTTCAAAGCTCCGGGTCCTTTGCTTTCTGATAGGGTTGAGTGGGTCACTGATCCCCACAAGCCCGCTGTAGTGACGACCTCGGGTCCTTGGGTTGCTTTTTGGCCCCCACCCCAGGACCAGAAGGAAGACCGCAGCAGGGGCGGCGTTCGAAGCCATCCTCACCCCCGCACACCTAAGAAAGTCCATTTCCTGGGACACCAATAGTGTCGCCTTAGCCCCTAGCCTGCTCAGTTTTCTCTCGACGCACTTACACTGGGACTCCATACCTAGGACCCGAGGCTGGGTCGGGAGAGTTAGAGACCCCTTTCTCCATCCAGAAACACCCCCTGCCCTGGCGCCTGCCAGTCTTATGAGACAAACAGTACCCTACTTCTGAACAGGGAATTTGCTCAAGACTCCATTTTCCTGTGTGCAGGTCTCCGGAGCCTGGCAATGGGATGGGAGCGAGGGAGTGTGGGGGTCCTAGCTCCCCGCTGACCATCTTCCACTGAGGAACAGTGGGGGCCATGGCCACCCGCTCTGGGACCCCTCCTCCACTGACCTTCTGGGAGTCCCCTTTCCCCACGTCCCTAGATGCTCAGGAGTAGCCACTACTAGGGACATTGATAGAGGAAGAAACTGAGGCCGAAGGAGGGGGCTGTACCTGGCTAGTGTGAGGTCTTTCTGTAGGTTAAGACAGAACTGACTCTTTCAACCCCAACCCCAAGATCAAAATGCCCAGGCTCCGTGGTGCTCCTCAGTGCTTGAAAAAAGCTCGTGTCCAACATTTCAGAGCACAGCTGTGGAGGCTGGCCACCGCTGCGGGTGTGGGGAGCAGCCAGTCTACTGACCCACATTTGAAAGCCGGCTCCCCAGTCCCATACCTCACCCCAAGGGGTCTAAAACAAAGTGGCCTGTCAGTCACCCTCGGGGCGCAGTCCTCCCCACCAACGCCTGCCAGCCCGCGTGGATCCTCATCCCGGCCCGGAAACCAGTCTGACCACTTCGCCTATTTCCCAAGTCTCGGCGGAGGGTGGGGTGAGCCCGGCTTCGCCTGGGCTGCCCTGCACTGAATGGGTTTGCCCAGAAGGCTGGCGTCAAAGCGACGCGCCCGCCCGCGCCTCTGGGAGCCTAGGGCCGCTCCCCCATCATGGAGAGCAACGATTTTCCGCTGCGCTCCCGACCTCCGTCGCCTCTGCCCTGACTGCCAGCGTCAAGCAATTCCTTGCTCAAGGTCCTGTGTGCACCTGCAGAAGCTCGGGCTGCCCCAGCCGCGCATGGGCCGCTGAGCTGAGCCGGGAGCAGAGTTGTAGGGTATTACGGCGGCCAGACCCGCTGCGGAGGCTGTGTGGGCTCAGAGTGCCTGGCTGAGCCCCGGGCCTCCGAACCTGGGTGGTCTTGAGGGGGACCACGAGCCAGAGAGGCGGAAAATAACGAGTCGGTGAGAGGTCAGGCTGTGGCCTCGCGGCCCACTTGTGCACGTGTTTTGAAGGCACACGGGGCGATGCCGCGAGTCGCTACAGGAAAGCAGTTGAGCTTCCGCATCCAGCAGGAGGCTCCTGTCCACGAGAATCCCCTAGAGGCCAAGCTGTCCAGGTCGCACCCGCTATGTGGTGACCTACTGCTTGCACAACTCACTAACCCTGCCTGGGGATCCCTTAGGATGGTGCATGGGCCCGGGGCTGCGGTCTTCAGGTGCGGCGGCGGCCAGCGTGCAGGGCCAAGAAGGAAAATGGCTTGATGCTGGCGTGGCCAGGGCCGCGGGAGGACAGGCAGGCATGTCCAGAGGAGGGGCGCCGTTCTCTAGGATTCGGTCTCAGGGTTCCCGTTACTCCCAGCGTCCTGCTTAGATGGTAGGGCCCAAATGCCACCTGGTAGGCTTCTCCTCCAGTTCCGGCCTCCTCTGGCTTGCATCTCTGTTTTTCTCTAAGACAGTATTAGTGTCGGGTTTCTGATCTATCTCTGACCCTTCCCTTTTGCCTTCACCTGGAGTAGGTGTAGAAGTGTGCCACCTGCCAAGGCAGCCACCCCGTCATCTGGCATCTTTCTAGGCAGGGGTAAAATGCTTTAAAAAGCAACTGGGAAGTGGAACAAGCCAGGAAAGGCCAGGGTACTTTCGCTCCATGCTATGTAGAGGCTGCTCTTCCTTCTGAAAGGATTGCCAGGAAATGAACCTTGACAGGCCCTGTCGGAGCAGAGTGAAGGCTGGTGTCACTTGACAAAGCCGCCTCTCCTCTAGCCACCTGGTGAGCTGTGAGCTCTCAAGCTCACTGGCTGGGGCATGGCTAGATGAGAGGGGCAGAGGGGTTGCAAGTGGCTGAGCAAGAGCCATCGATCCATCCCTGAGACTGCGCTGGGCTCTCCTAGATGGAATTGGGAAATGGCAAGGATTTGGAGCTTCAGTAGGTGGCGGCCTGACTGGCTTCCAGAGACTCCACCCAAGGCCTCACAGTTCCAGGAAACAAAGCCCAAGGGTCCAAAGGCACCCTGCAGGGCTTGGGTTTTTCCCGGGTCTGTGAGCCTTGTCTGCATAGTGGGGACACAGGGAGACTCTCTGAAATGACACCAAGGTTCCTGACACTTAAGTGGGCACTACACCAGTTAAGTGACATGAGGAGAGCCTCATTTCCCACCTCGTCACAGCTGGAAAAGCATCCTCTCTCTCTGCTAAACCTACTGCTGCTGCTGGCATTGTTCTAGCTGCAGCAGGGAGGCAGAGGCAGCAGAGGACGTGGCTGCAGGGTCCCTTGGGCCAGCAGCAGCACAGGTGAAGCTGCAGCAAAGCTCTTAGAAGCGTAGACCCGATATCTTCCCAGACTCTTCCTCCACTCCTTCCTTGGCTGTCACTCTGTCCAGTCAGCTAGCTGTTTGTCTATAGACTTCCTAGCTATGTCTTGTTGGCCAAGCATTATGCTCAGGTTAGGGCTGTTTCCACAAATGAGACTGGGCTGAGAGGAGGGCAGAGGTCATGTGCTATGTCAAGTGCCATCAAGGACAGCCCTAGATGCTGTTGAGGGCATAGAATAGGTAGGGCACACCTTGGGGGTGGGGAACAGAAGTAGACCACAGGCCAGATAGATAGGAGATGTCTGGCAAGAACTGTAGGGCTCACTCAGCCCATCAGAACAGACCCAACCAAAGCACTCACAAAATAGCCCCCCAAATGGGCATGTAGTCAAGATGGCCACAAGAAAATTCTCATCAGCTGTAAAGAAACGCAGGCAGAAGCTGAGTGTGTAGCTCAGCCACCTGCTTAGGTGTAGTGAAGCCCCAGTTTAGCCCCCGGAACCACACCTCCGAGGCAAACCCCTCATGTATGAGTCAGGACAGTCTCTGGTCTTAATGAGCAAATGGTCGGCAAAAGGTGTGTACCAGGCATGGTGTGGTCTGTGCTCTCCTGGAGGTCACCCTAAAGCCGAGCACACGCTGGAAGGGTTCCAGGGGCGGGTTCCAGGGACTTGACTCACTTTTGAAGCAGGCCAAGGCACCTGGGTCTCAGCCAGACCTTCAGCAGATCCATGCCATGGCTCCTGCCTCAGGGAACACGGCTGCTTATGGGGCAGCGGACGCTTGCACCTCTGTAAAATGTGCCTTCTCCCTAAGGCTCTCCTCAGCTCCGTTCCTCTGGCTCTAGGAGACTGAGCCCTTTGTGGAGTCCCCAGCACAGGCCTCTGACAGGTAGGGGTTTATGGCTGTGCTTTCTCTCCTGCCAGGAATGTGTCATGGCCAACATATCCTTCCCATATGGATGTCAAGTGGCAGCCATGGGCAGCTGTGGTTAGGAGCCAGCTCCCTGTCCCCCAAGCTCTACTTCTCACCGGCAGTGTGTTGACTCAACACCTCCATTTCTTTGTGGCTGGGACAGCAATGCATACAACTTTCAAGCTGCTGCCAGGACGGGAGGAGAGAGAAAGCCAGAAACGACATTCATGTGGTGCCTGGTTCGGTGCTCTAGCTGCAGCCCGGGGTGGGAAGTGGGCACAGAACTGTGGGTAGGAGTGTGCATTGCATTTGTTAAGCTGAGGACGGAACTGATGAGATACAGTGAACAGGGCCCTCCAGGAGCTATGACAAGAGCTGTTTCCTAAGTGTGTGAAGGGTAAAGGATAAAGCAAGACAGAAGAGGTAAAAAGGACGGAGTAGTGCCTGTAATTTTGGCACTCAGGGTTAGGAGGAAGAGGCAGGTGCATCTTTGTGAGTTTGAGGCCAGCCTGGTCTACAGAGTGGGTTCCAGAGCAGCCAGGGCTACACAGAGAAACCCTGTCTTCAAAACAAAAACAAAACAGAAACAGGAGGGATCCCTACTTTAATACCCCAGGATGTTCCCTGGTAGGTATGTGCCAGGAACCTGGCTCTATCTGCCAATTGTAGTCACTATGTTCTGAGCTCCGGTTCTATCCTGAGGCAGCAATAGGGACAAGTGGCCTTATCCACATGTCTCATTCATTCTCTCTGTATCTATCCAGGCCTCCCACATGCTGTGTTGTGCTAGCATGATGGTGAAAAACACAGAGCCCAACCAATGAGGATACTGGCCCAGCAGCCTCTAAGAGACACAAGTGCCCTGAACGGCATGAGGGAGACAGGGCAGGGCATTCCCAAGCACAAAGCCTGGCTCTGGAATCCTAGATGCTTTCTTTCCTGGTTTATGGGTAGAAGCTTTACCATAGCAGGAGGCACAGAGGGCTGTTTCTGAGCCGCATGTGGCTGCAGGGACTAGTGGGGTGTCGTTGGGGGTGAGGGCAGGGAAGCAATCTAGTGGCTGTGGGGAGCCCAGGGTTCTTAGAGTCTAAACCGGACTCTTCTACTGTGGGCTTCCCATGGTAGTACAAGCCAGCTCCACACGTGACGTAGAGAAGCCACCTATTCATGGGTCCTGTTGTGTCTTCTTTGCAGCTGGGCTCTTAAGGTTTACTCTGACTGGGAGGGGTCTAGTGAATCTGCTCTGTTTCAGGGAGTTCCTGAAACCATTTTAGTTGTTTACCTCCCTTCTAAAGAAGAGCCCCTGAACAGTTGAATGTTTCAATCTCACAACACGCCTTTCCTTCCTCCACTCTTACATCCCTCCCGTCAGTGATACATGAGCCTTGAAGGGGGAACCACAGATGTCCAGCTATGGCTAAGAAATAGGCCACAGTAACAGGCACATGTTCTCATCCACTTCACCAGTAGTTATGAGCTGATGCTGGTAACACCAGCCATCTGGAGGTATAAACGCACGTTTAGAAGGTGGTTTGATGAGCACATCATAGCTATCTAGCAGAAGCATAGGTACTGCTTCCCCGCTGGGGCTTAGGACCTCTATGGCCACAGGTCTTTGTCTCATCTTGCAGTACCAGCTCTGGGCTCTCCCTTGTGGAGTGGGCCTTGAATCTAGTCGGAAAGCAGGCACTTCCTGCTCAAGGTGTCAGCATTTTAGCATGCGGGGTCCCTGGCCAAGTAGGAATGTTGGCGACAGTTATCCAGTTGCAACCTGCGTGGCTCCCTCGGCCACCATGAAAGCCAGCCAGTGGGGCAGGGGCTTACAGCTCAGTCCCGGCTTAGATTCTCCATGTCCTAGAATCAAAGCACTCATGCCCGGTGTCTTCAGTCCAGTTCCGGAAGATGACCAACAGCAGTGGCAATAGGCCTTATGGTCTGTGGGGCCTCAGGGGCTTCCTGGGCTGATAAATCCCAGGGGGTTACGGACCCTGAGAGTGCCCTCTTCCACCCGCTCAGGGTGTAGCTTGTGTATGTAAACTCTGTAGCTTTGGTTTTAACCACTTTTCCTTTTAATTAACTGCCTCAGGGGGATTGCAGGTAGGCAGGAGAAGCACCGGGCCTGTTCATCTCTCCAGCGGCTTCCAAATCTGCAAAAACACTCAGAGCTTAGCATTAAGCCATCCACAGTCACAAAACCTTTTCCAGAGGATGGGCAGGACAAGGCAGCATCCTGAACTACCATACCATCCCAAAGATAAGCTTGGGGAAGCTCTGATAGCCTGTTGCCACGGTCATCAGCAAGTGTCAGGTGCCCCAGAGGTTCACAAGTAACAAGATACTAAACTCAACATAAGCGAGGTCTAGTGCAGAACAGAAAGGTTCCATCCGATGCTATCTACTGCCTCCTCCACAGATCAAGGTTGGGTGAAGAGCACCGGCAGGAAGTGCTAACTTAATTAGCTCCTGGTAATCCTCAGTCATTCACTCTGCGTCATTACATGTCCTTATCCTAGAGCTCGTCCTCAGAGCCTCCGCCTTTCCCCACCGCTGATGAACTCAGTGGACCTGACTTAATTTGCTCATACCTACTCAAAGTCAAAGGTGAATGAGGTCCCACTCTCCCATGCTGCACATGCTGGCTTCCGGGTCATAGCAGCTCCGAGTTGGTACAGTGGTTCTCGACTCTCCATCCACCAGGCCTGGCTGTCCAGAGGGTTCCTCTGCCTGGACACAGCACGTCTGCCCCACGTCTGATCTTTTGCTGAAGGGAAATGTACCCTCCTTACTCTGGGGGGGGGGATTAATTTCCACCCCTGGGGCAGGCTTGATCGTCTCCATCTGTACTGTTCTTCCACGGTGTCTTCTGGGAACCATTCCTCAGGCTTTAACGCTGTCCGAAAGCCCCTTAGCACAGTTTGGCTTTCTATGAGTTTTTTTTTTCCCCCCTTTGGAACTCCAGCTCAGCACAAATCCTGCCACAGACATGCCTCTTCCTGTGCTTCATCTTTGAACTCTCTCCTCTCGACTGCCTTCTCACTTGAGGAACTCCCTTTACAGCTCTGCCAAGCCTTCCTACCTCAGGAAGACCTTGCCCCACCAAGGGACTCAGCAAGGCCCCTGAAGGTCCATACCAGACTCAGGATCCCTGCTGGATCAGCCTTTTAGCTCCTCTGTGAACACAGTTCCACCTGATCCGGTGAACTGAAGTTCAAACACAGCTCCTCTTATTCCCAGTTTCCTCAATAGCATCTGTCCCTCCTCCATGGTCCTCCAGCCCCTGCTATCTGTGGGGACCTCAGACAGAGATGACCAAGTATCCTAATGGCTTCCATAAGCCTGTCCCCCAGGAACTGGTTTCCCTTATACTGTCTCAGGTCACGAAGCCTTTACCTCAGGGAGGATGGGAAGGGTTACAGCGCTCAGTTTTCCCGCCTCCACAGCAGGTAGCCGGATCCCGTCCACTCCCATACCCCTCAGCCTCACAAGCTGCAGCAGGCTCTTCCATGGCTTGCCTGAAAGTCTTCCCCAATTCCAGCAGCTCAGGCTCTGGACATTACATTATTACCAAGCTTTATTGCACTGTTAGCGGCTCCATCTGCAGCTGGATAACAGATTCCCCCTTTTCTATTTAATGTCAGGCCCTCCGGGTGTCCTTTATTGCTTTTCACATGTTCTCCTCCTGGTCACTCTCTGAATCCTCCCCATGGTTCCGAGTTTGTGGATCCCAGGAAGGGCTTCTGAGCACAGCTCTAACTTGTTCTGTCTTTTCCTCCCAGCCCTCAAACGTTAAGAAGCAGCGAGCCAACACCTGCATCTCATTCTCTCATTTATCTAACTCACTTGCCAGACGAGACACTGACATGGAGGCTGCTGGCCACAACTGTTCCTGAACACAATCCGGTCCCTGCTTGGTAGCCACCCCAGCCTCTGATGCATTTGTAACTACACACAGCAGCAGCCAGACAACCTCCTCCACACAGACAGGACTCTCAAAGACTGCAAAATTTCCTGTAAGCCTTTAACTATTCCCAGGGCCTCTCTATAGTCACATGGCGGGCCCTACAAAACAGGCAGGCATGCCACCTCACCACACAGGGCAAGGCTGCCATCCTGGGACTCCTCCTACAGACATCCCTGATGGCTCAGCCTCAGCTGTGCATCTTACTGCCTATAGCAAGAACCATGCAACGGCAGGGCATGGTGGAAGACATCTTTAACCCTAGCACTCAGGAGGCGGGGGCAGATGGAACTCTGAGTTCCAAGCCAGCCTGGTCCACAGAGAGAGAGAGAGAGAGAGAGAGAGTTCCAGGATAGCCAGGGTTACACAGGGAAACCCTGTCTCTCTGTTTCAAAAAGAAAAAAAAAGCGCCATGCAACTGCTGTCACTTCACTAAGGCACTAATACACACTGTCCAGGAAGGAACCACTCCATTGGAATCTCCTCCAAGGACACTGCCCCCTCAGGCTTCTCAGTGTCAGTCACAGGCCTCGCTACCCATTGCCAGGTCCGTGCACTCACTCTTCCCCAACTCACCTTTACCGTGTTCCTATTCAGGCACCAATTACATCACGTGATGAAACTCTTCCCCAAACACAATTCATCCCACACAGGAAACCCACCCACAACAGCTGCCATCAAAGTCCAGCTTGGAGAACCAATGAGCTTCATTGGACTCACCTACAGGGGTATGGGTGAGAGATCACGTACAGGAGCAAACATGACTCAAGACAACTGCATCGTCAAGGCCCAGCGCAGCACAAGGAAGGCTGAGAACCTGGAGCACACTGCACAGCCTGCGGGCAGGTTCAGCGTGTCCTTTCCAGGTGGGGCAGTCTGTTTACGCCCTCCCAGGCGGCTTGGCGGGTCTCTGCTGCTTCTGAGTTTTTCTTGTCTCGGCCTCTTGGCATCTCAGTTCACCAGAGGCTTCTTTGCAGCTGGGCTCTTCCTGTTTACTCTGGCAGGGAAGGACCCGGTGAATCTGCTCAGTTTCAGGGACGTCTTGAAGCCTTTTTGTCTGAGGTGCTTCCTTGTAGTATGAGGGTTTTTGTTTGTTATGTTGGTATTTTTGAGATAGGGTTTTCCCGTGGAGCCCTGGCTGTCCTTGAACTCACAGAGATCCACCTGCCTTAGTCTCAGGAGTGCTGGCATTAAAGGTGTGTGTGGGTCACCCCCTGCTTTTTTTTTTTCTCTCTCTCAGAGGAAACTGTTACCCAACAGTCTCCAGCATTCATAGGTTGGCTGTCCTATGCTTATCTTGAGCACAGAATTCAGAAAACCAAGTCATATGTTGCTTGCTTCCTTTGTCAGCTGTCCATTCAACATAGCAACGTCACACCTGCCACACATGGCCTGGGCCACACGAAGAAGGCTTGCCTATACAGGGCCCAGCTGGGCCAAGAGAAGTGACTGTGTGGTCTTCTACCCAGCTTGGGGGTCGGGTCATGAGAGAGCCTTCCATGATGTCAGAGTTGATATGGCTCCTACTTGCAGAGAGCCAAGCTCTGATGTGCTACACCGGCACACGGCTCTGTGTGCCGCCGCCCATGCCTGTGCACACTCAGCCTGTCAAGAGGGAGGCCTCTCTCTGCCATGCTCTAAGCAGCTCCCTAGCTGGGGTTCTTCTCGTAAGTAGGTCCTCACTAGGCTGGGGGAGGGGCCAGTTCCATTTGAGAACATCAGTTTCTTGCAGGTCATCAGGGAACCAGCTTCTGAGGGACCCCAAGGTCAGGCCTAGGTGAAGGTCTCGTTGAGTGTTTCCAAACAGTCTATGTGTCTAGGGACAAGGCTACCCAGAAGCTGCTGTGTCCCAAACTACCAAGAGGGCACAATCCCTTCCTCCTGCTGCAGTCACCCAGCTGCCCAGCAGCTGTTACTGGATGTTCTTACTGTCCTTGCCTCTTTCCCATCACAGGAGGCCGGAGAGAGAGTGGAGGGTGGCTTGCATCAGAAGGGAACACTGCTGAGCAAGGGCTGCCGAGCTGTGGGCCTTGGGTGCTCTGATTAGAATTTAATTGCCAAGGGCATTTGTTTCTGGGGTCCACGCCATCTTTAGTAAGTGGTCCCACATTTGGCCTCATTACAACAAAAATAATTTACCCTTTCAATACACCCTTTCCAAATGAAACAAAAAGTGACTAAGGGGTCACATTAACAATGGGGGCACCAGCACCAAGCAGGAACATGCTGGCTAGGACCCTCCCCTGGGTCAAGGTCTTCACACCTGTTCAGGGCCCGATGTGTACAGGAAGGCTGGTGAAAGAGCTAAGGATCCCCCTTCCTTTCCTCCCTACTTCCCCTCCATCTCTCCCCTTCCTCCCACCTCCCTTCTTCCCTTCCCTCCATCCTCCTTTTTTCCCTTTCCCTCTCTATTTCCATTTTCCCTTTCTTTTCTTTTTCTTCTCTTCCATTTTCTTCTCTCACTTCCTTTCCTCAACAAACAGCTCATGAGATCTTTGCAGTTCTAATTGTGAGCGAGACCTATGGGGACTAGCTTTTTTGGTGTGTATATTCTCAGGGAGGTGGGCGCATCGGATGAGGACCGTGTCGACCAGGGTCTGTCAGCCTCACAGCAACTGCAGCCATCGGGGAAGAGGGAGCCTCAGCTGAGGTTCTTCCGTCAGACTGACCCAGAAGCAAGAGTAATGATTGATGGGGGAAGGGCCCAGGCCTCTGTGCATGGTGCCAGCCATGGAGAGGTGGTTCTGGGTTACACAAGACAGCAGGCTGAGCAAGCAATGGAGAGCAAGCCAGTAAGCGGCATTCTTCCATCACCTCTGCTTGAGCCCCTGCTTTGGCCTCCCTCAGGGATGGAGTCTGACCTGGAAGTGTGAGACAAATAAACCCTCTCCTCTCCAAGTTGGTGCCTGTCACAATGTTGATCATAGCAATAGAAACCAGGACAAGGACTGCCATTCCAAATGAAATAAAAGAAGCTGATAAAACAAAGTCTGCTGTAGGCCAGGGGTGTGGGCAGTTTCTCTCAAGATGCAGAATTTTGGAGACTAAATGGCAAGAACGGAGCCAATTTTAGGGAGCTCCTGGGGCCAGAGTCACCAGCCCTGAGGCACAGAACTTCTGAGAGCAGAGAAGGCAGCACAGCAGGTTTACCAGCCCACTAATCCTTGCTCTGCCACATCCTGCTTCTTCTCTGGACCACAGGAAAAATGTTGGACTCAAATAGGTGGGAGGAGCTGGGATGTGCTAGGGGAGTGTAGGACTAGGCCCTTTGTGTTGAAGCCTTGGGGTGAAGGGCAGGAGTGTGTTCCTGAGAGCTGCTAGGTACTTTCAGGTTGACACCTGCTGAGCTCTGGATTCTGAGCTTCTCCCAAGTAAAGATATTCTTAATGACTTCAGTTCAGTCTGTGAGGTTCCCAGGCCAGCCCTTGTCCCCAGCCCTTAACACCCACAATCCAGGACTGGAGAATGGCTCAGTGCATAAGAGCCTGTATTAGTTTTGCAAAGGATCTGAATTCCATTTCCCACTACAGGAGACTGGACATCTTTGGCTTCGGAGAGCACCTTCATTTATACACATATACCTACATTCACACACACATACATAGTGCAAAAAAAAAAAAAACAATTTCTTAGAAATCTCAATCAATACCAGGCATAGGTGGCACACACCTTTAATTCCAGCACTTGGGAGGCAGAGGCAGGCAGATCTCTGAATTGGAGGCCAGACTGGTCTACAGAGCAAGTTCCAAGACAGCTAGGTTTACACAGAGAAGCGATGTCTCAAAAAACCTAAACTCAAGAGCCAGGTGTGGCAGCAGCTGCAATCCCAGCACTCTGGAGACAGAGGCAGGTGGACCTCTGGGAGTCTGAGGCCAGCCTCCTCTACAAACCAAGTGTCTGGGCTGGTCAAGGTGGTGCACACCTGTGATTTCAGCACTCGGGGAGGCAGACACAGGTGTCTCTCTTGAGTCCGAGGCAGGGCTATTACATAGAGAAAACCTGTCTTGAAAAAAAGGAAAGAAAGAGAGAAGAAATCTCAATTGAGTATTCCACTAACTTACAGGAACAATGAGAAACTGGGGAAAAGAACTTCTATATATTGTTGTTTTGTCTTTGAGGTGTTAGAGAGCCATTTCAGGGCCTTGAGCTTCCTAGACAAATCATCTACTACTGAGCTATACCCAGTATAGCTCAGTTTTGTTTTTCTTTTATAATTTTATTGTGTGAGTGAGTGAGTGTTTGCTTGATGCATGTGTATGGACACATGGGCCATGGCATGTGTGAGGTCAGAGGACAACTTTGTAGCATCAGTTTTCTCCTTCTGTCTTTATGTGGGTTCCAGGGATGGAACTCAGGTCTACAGACTGCTGTCATTTTAGTTACTGTTCTATTGTCGCAAGGAAACGCAGTGGCTGATGCACTTAACTGGGGCGCGTTCTCAGTTTCAGGGGCTCGTCCATTCTCTTCAGATGTGAAGAGCACAGGTGTCACAGGAACCAGCTGAGAACCTTACAGCCTCACCCACAAGCAGCAAGCAGAGAAACAGACACTGAGCCTAGCGTGGGCTTTTGAAAGCTCAAAGCTCATCCCCAGAGGCACATCCCCAACAGGACCATGCCTCCTAATCCTTCCCAAACAGTTCCACCGACTGGGAACCAAGCACACAAAATATGACCCTATGCGGGCCATTCTCATACATGCCCCCCATACATACGTTCTCACCGTCCATGGCAGGTGTCTTTGCCCACTGAGACAGCTCATTGGCCACAGTTGTGTTTTTGGTTGTGCGGGCACTGTGTGACATTACATCTGTGTTCATCTGAGTACTTTTACGATCTTTCCCCCTAGTTGTTTCTAAGCTCAGAGCATTCTCCTAGGGGACCGCGGTACAACTATTAGAAGCTAGCTGTTTGCATGCACATGACATGTTTAAAACATGTCAGCTTCCTCAGGAGCCCCCTCTGCTGTCAGTTCTGTTCTCCTGGCCTCAGAGCCCGAGATGGTGGGCATACCCGCTCCCCTCCGCTGGGCAGGGCCTTGCTCGCTCGTCTGTCTCCCACTGGGCAAGGCCTCCCTGCCTTTGCAGGCTCTTCATTTCTAGCAGGAAGCCCACTGCAGTGGCATGCCCTTCTCTGTGATTATCAGCAGGAGGCTCAGTCTCTTGGACTCTTCCTACTCCCCACCTTGTTGTAGCTTTTGGACCCCGCGTGGCTTTTGTTTCTCACCTGTTTCTACCTCTCTCTTTCTGTGGCAATTACACACTATTTCTGGTCCTAGTTCCCCCAACCCATTGTCCCTCCACCTCTTAAAAAATTATTATATTTTTAGTTATATGGTGTGTGTGATCCATGGGAACAACTTGTTACACCGCGTTGGACATAGATATCAACCTCAGGTCTTCAGGCTTAGCAGCAAGCCCCTCTAGCCACTTCGCCACCTCACCAGCCCTCCCTCTCCATTCTCCCCCAACCTCCTGTCCCTGCTCTCTCCCCCTTCTCCCCTCCCCTCACCCTTACCGCCCCTCTCCTTCTCTTTCCCTGGACTCCTCCTGGAGTCCATACTGCCCATCCTCCCCATACTGCCTCCTCTCTCCTCTCTGTTTTTGTCTCATTATCTCTCTTTTTTCTTTTCTCAGTTTTTCTCCAAAATACGCCCCACCAAAGGCCAAGGATCACTTAGTCTGAGCCTAAGGACAACAGTCATTAATACATTCTCTTGGTTTGCACCTCTTTCTTGTGAAGAATCAAAGGGAAATGCGAAGCTCCCTGTAACAACGGGGCCTTGGTGACGTCACACCTGCCTGATACAAAGCTGCAAAGACTGGGACCTCACCCTGGCACAGGCTTTGTGGGAGAGGCCCTCTCCCCATACACAGCTGTCAGTTGACCACCCATAGATGCTCTCTCTCACACCAGAGGGTACACAAACCCCCAACTCCCCTCCAGGCTGGGCTGAGACTCTCTGTCAGTTGGTCAGGCAGGACTGAGCAAACACTGCATTTCTGCCGAAAGCTAACCAACTTAAGACTCTGAGGTTAGCAGGATCCTCTCTGCCTCAAGGAACTGGACCCACAGTGGTCTTCTCCCCAACTTGGTGGTTATTAGATTGGAAGAAGCCCAGACCTTCAGGTCTTCTCTCTAGGTTAGGAACACAACCACAATCCAGAGAGGACAATCCAGACCACAGTACTGTCCAGGAAGTGTGGTCTTACTCTCCACTGGGACATTGGGTTTGAGACAGCATTACAGGGAGTGAAGTGTGCTTCACACTAGGACTCAGACAACACCTTGTATACAGAGAATGGCCTCTAGGGTGATATTAATAGTTTACCTTGAAATGGACTCTGGTTTTGCGGCACCTCAGTTTCCCCATCTGTGCTCTCTAAACTTCACCGTCACTGTCAGTGGGCTGGCCCTTTCCCGTTGGCGGCACAGGCGGCTTCATCCACCCTCCGCAAAGCTGTTCTTGCTCTGGCCTGCTTGGGAATACCATGATTATTCCTGTGTTTGTGTGTGTTTCTCTCCTGGACCAGCCTTGGGGACTTTCCACCCTTCCTGTTCCTCTGCAGACATTTGTTTTCATCTGTGGAACGAGACATCATCAAGGACAGCGCTGAGCAAGAGACAAAGGAAAGAGGCATTCCTGGCCACCCAGCTAGTCCTTCCTGCTGGCCTCAGGCTGGGCACTCAGTTCCACAGCAGTAGGGGTGTAGCAGGGAACAGCCTGAGGCCAGGGTACCCTCTGCTATGCCTTTTTGGGTGACATGACTCAAGAGATGTAAGAGCCACAAAGGCCAGGAGAACTCAACACCCAGTCTCTCTCTCTCTCTCTCTCTCTCTCTCTCTCTCTCTCTTGCAGCTGAGCAATCCGGGGACCAGGCAAGGGACACAATGGCCTCTGCAGCGTCAGAGCAGAGACCAAATCCCAAGGCTTTCAACTTCCACTTCGCTGCGTCTTCATCCGTCTCCCTTGGTTTCCCAGCTTGCACTCTGGATAATTCTCATCCCAAGACCTGTTGGCAGGCCAGAGGAATAACTCACGTGAATCAAAAGCAATTTGCAAACATAAATAATTTTCAGTGCCAGGAGAGGAGCCGGTGGGAAGACGCATGGCAGGCGGGGGTGAACACAGCTGGTCTGGAGTCTCCTTCACCCTGCAGGGTCCTTCCTCTGCCCTTTCCAGCTTTGGAGGGAGGTGGGAGAGGGGCAGCATAAACAAAGCAGGAAATAGCTATCCACACTAAATGCTGCTATGCTGTCCACAGGAGGGGCTCCTCCCTACCCTCAGCCTTTTCATGTTTTTTTTCCTAGTCCTACCGTCTCTAGAGGCTTCAAGGAGTAGATGGTCCTCTGCACACTTAGGAATCCTACGCTTCCTCCCCAAAGGCTGCAGTTTCCTTTGTCCTTAACCCACAGCGGCACACAGCCTGAGAGAGTGGAGGGAACACCATTTTTTTGTGGACTTCATTTGCTCGCAGCATCGTATTCCAAGGGAATTGCACACCATGGCTGTCCTTCAGTTTGGAGCCTGCTTCAGGGAACTGAGCTGACAGCATAGGAACATTCTCTGACTGTGGAGAGCTGTCTGCTCCTGTCTTTAGGACAGGATGTCCCACCCTGCCCTGACAATGGCACAGCCTCTCCTCAGAGGCTTCGAAGATAGCAGAAGTGAATGTGGAAATAAGCGTCGTTTTGGAAGGCTCAGAGCATTAAACACAGCTTTCCAAAGCCCACCCCAAGAGGCTGTCTGAAGCAGAAAGAAACAATGAGAAACCAGACACCATGGAATTAGTGAAGAATTTCTCAGATGAAACAGGAAAGGGAGGAAATCCAGGGAGGTTTACAGGGCACCTGGCGCAGGTTGAAAGGCTGGGTGTGGGGGAGTGTTTAGTGACATTAAGCCCCATGATGTGGTGTATCTGAAAGGGTTCTCCACTGGAGCGTGGAAGGGAGAGAAGTTCCTGGTCCAGGTAGCATCAGTGTCACCCTCCTTCAGCCCTAAAAAAACACACAGGTGCGCACGTGCACACACACACACACACACACACACTCACTCCTGCTGGCCCATCTAGAACATACTTCAGTAATGCCAGTTCCCTGCCCCAGTCTAGGTGTGGAAACTTGCAGACAATTGCAGCTACAGTGCAGCAGGCTCTGTGTTTCAGGCCCCATGCACACAGCTCAGTACACTCACCTGAAAACAGAAGAGTGTACGTGCATGTGCGCAGAGAAGGGGTGGGGGTGGACGTCCTTCAACCTGGGTCACATCCGAACTGCATCCATAAGGATGACTTGGCTGCCCTGCTGTGTGGAAATTAAACCACGGCTCCTCTTGCATCTTTCTCTGGGATTATCCTTAGGGTCTGTTTCCCTAAATTCAATTACTACATAATTACCTGGAGCCTCAAGAAATCCTCACAAACCACTCAGGTGGAGTGAGGGGGTGGTGGGACCCAGAGCAGCTGAGCACAGGCCGGGTGTCTTTGGGGAGCTAAGCTGCCCGAACCCAGGCTCCTGGGCAGCCCTTGGCTCAGGATGCTGTTAACGGTTAGCAGTCCAGGAATTAGTTTTATTGTCTGAGGCCCTGTCAAAAACACATGCAGAACTTGACACACATAGACACATACTTGAGGTGTCAGAATCTAAGGGCTCCTGTTAATAGCTGTATTCAAGGACTGGAGAGAAGGCTCAGACAAGATCACCTACCATTCCTGCAGAGGACCTGAGTTTGATTACCAGCACCCAACTTGGGTAGCTCACAATTGCCTATAATTCCAGCTCCAGGGAATCGGATGGATCTAGCCTTGGCAAACACATGCACTGAAGTGCAGACACAGACATACACACACACAAATAAAAATAAACTTTTTTTTTAAGTGCTACACACAAAAGGCTTGTCACAGTGCTTACACAAAACTTTTGAGTTTCTTCCGAGCACATATGATGGCCTATGCCTGTAATACCAACATTTGAGAGACAGAGACAGGAGAATCAGAACTAACAGAAGTTTAAGGACACCCCTAGCTAACAAGTGAGTTTGAGGCTCCATGTGAAGAGAGAGCAGCAGCATGAAAATACCTGGAGTAACATACAGACTCTCCAAGAGCTTCCTGCCTCCTCAACCGGTGGGCAGAGCGTCCCATCTTTGAGGGTCAAATGACCCTTTCTGAGGAATCACCTAAGACCATTTTGGAAAACACAGATATTTACACTACAATTCACAACAGTAGCAAAATTACAGTTATGAAATAGCAACAAAAATATCTTTTTTCCAGTTAGGATTTCTCTGTGCACTCTTGGCTGTCCTAGACTCTCTTTGTAGATGAGGCTGGCCTCAAACTCACAGAGGCTCACCAACTTCTGCTTCCCTGAGTGCTGGGATCACAGGCGTGCGCCACCGCACCAGGCCATAACAAGAAGCATGACAGCATTAAGCAGGTTGATGTAAAGCCCAGAGATGCTGGTAGGTTAGCGTGTGCAGCTGACGGTGAGTCGTGGGCATAGGTGGCAGGTGGACAGTGAATGGAGATCCTGAGGCAAGCGCCATGTCGGAATAGAACCCTCGCCACCTGCCTGCCTTTGAAGTGCCCCCTGACACACTCTGGGAGAAAGAGAACAGTACTATGAAGAAACAGATGTAGATCACAGACGCTTACCCTCTGCCTGGCTCCTGGACTTGGGACAGGTTAGCCACCAAGCTTTCATATTACCTGCAGAGCAGTGGCAGAAGCCACTTCAGGGACATGAAGGAAGCTGACACAATAATTCCCTTAATGCGCACAGCTTGTTAGATGCTGCCAATATTAACTTATCATTTGCTGTGAAGGAAAGGGACAGTGGTGGGGAGGGGAAGGGTGGGCTTCTGAACCAGTGGCCACAGGAAGTAGATACTTGTTTCAAAGAATAACAGTCTTCAGTAGCAGTTTCCTCTTTAGAGTCTTCACCTCAGACACACAGCAAGCGCTGTCACAGGATCACAGAATCCACTCGCTCCAGAACACAAGAGGCCCCAGCTTTGTTCTAGGACAGGTTTGCTGGGGGACCCTCATCCTAACTGCAGCCACGGCATCCTTCTCTGCCATCCTCCCAGGAGGATGGAGATGCCTAGGACATCAGCATTCCACCTGAAGGGAACAGGAAATGAGGACAGAGCTGAGGGGCACAGCTTAGAGGGGAGGTGGCCTAGGAGGTGACATCTCTATTCAATCTGTCCCTTGGTTAAGCCAGAGCAGCAGGCCGGAAACTGTTGGGGGACTTTGAATTTGGCATTGGGCATTTTGGCTCAGCCATTTTTTTGGCCACCAGAAAAAGGCCCAGGAAGGTAAAGAGTTTTGGGTAAAGGCAGTAGACACAGCAACTAGGTACGTTCTGTCTACTTGACTGTCCTAGACATTTGGTGACAAAGACCACGTATCTAGTCTGGCCCTTCCCAGCATCTTCATCTTAGAATGTCACACACACGCTCAGAGAGTTCCCACTTCACCCCCAGCCCAATCACAGAGGAGGGCCACTTGACTGCACATTCAAGGTCATTATCATAAGCACCCATACAGAACTGGAGCTTTACAGGCCCCTGTGCCGCCCTACTGAGATGTCCGTGCGGGTAGTGACTGTCTGGGACTGAAAGTGTTTCCAGATTGGTCTAGGGTACTCAGCTAAATTTCAGTTGCACCTAAAATAGCACAACATTTTTCTTGGCTTTAGAAATATGTCTCAAATATTTCATGGGACATATATGTGCTAAATGTTATTCATTGTAGAGATGGGGATGTAGTTCAGTTGGTAGATAACTAGCTTAGCATGCAAGAAGTCCTGGGTTTGGTTCCCAACACTGCCTAAAGCCAGGCATGATGGGCTTGCCCATGATCTCAGCTTTCAAGAGGTAGAAGGAGGAGGAACAGGATGTCAGAGTCATCCTCTGCTGTGTGTGTGTGTGTGTGTGTGTGTACATATGTACTACTCAGCAGTTGCAAGCACTGATTGATGTCTTAGAGGACCAGGTTGGGATCCCGGCACCCACGTGGCAACTTGCAACCCTCTGTAACTTCAGTTCTGGTGTCCTCTTCTGACTTCCGCAGGCACCAGGCCCAGAGGTGGTGAACAGACATACACTCAGGCAGAACACCCAGACACATAAAGGAAAAAAGAAACACACCTTTAAAAATGCCCGTTTATTTATTTACATACACATGCTACTCAAATTGGACTGAGAACCCCAGAGTTTTATTTGCTTGGCCTGACAACTCTGGATCCAAACCACGCTGGCTCTGTGGGACACCCCCTGCTTGTGTATCCAGGGATGAACGTGGCTCTTCTGGAGTGAACTGAGAAAGCTAGACTACAGTTGCAGCCAGGCCAGCTTCAGGCAGGAGGCTTCAGAGACAACCCTGCCCTTTGCTCTTGCCTGTGTGTTTGGCTTAACCCCACAAGAATGGCTCATTTGGAGAGGAAAGAGACCTCGGAGTATGCAGAGTGCACAGCTGCCCTTCCTTGAAGTCGCATTCCCTCAGAGAGAGAGAGAGTTTGCAACCAACTGCTTATAAAGTGCTGGTCAGAGACCATCCACACGGGACAGCTGGGCCTTCTGAACCTTCCCTGCCCGGATCCCTCTTGTAGGAGGAGCTCTGTTTTTGTTTCTTGGAAGTGTCTTCTAAGACCAGCACCAAGGGTTCAGAGTGCAGACTCCTAAGGGCCTCTCTATGCAGGACTGGGATCAGCCAGTTTGGTTCCGGAACTGACACAGAATTAGGCAATGCTCATCAGGACCTCAAACCTGTGTCACAGACAGCTGTCCTTCTGAGGACTAAATAGGCCATGATGTCTAGATGGCACACGGGACATCTAAGGAACTCAGCCCTTCAGGGACAGAGGGGTTCTTTATAACAAGCCTGGGCACCTTACCTGCTCCCTTGGACCTCTGCCCCTCTGTTTACCTTCTGACTGAGGCACCAGGTCTGCCCAGATCACCTTATAGGCCCTGCACCCATACCCAGCTTTCAAGGCCTCAGGGCACCTGCAGACTAGGCTTTTCCAGGAAGAGTAGCCTAGGGTCTCTCCTTGTCTTCTAAGAGTGCCATCTTCTGACTCTTCTCCCTTCTCCCCAGACTTGGCAGAAGAGCGGCCACTTCAGGGGCTGGACTTAATTATCCAGGCTCTACCTCTGCAGATCTGATCAGGAGTGCCTTAGCATCCAGGAGTTTTCAGTTCTCATGAACTGGAAAAGCAGGGGCTGAGGTTGCCGCCTGGCATGGGCCTTTGTGCACCAGCCGGTGAAGGACAGGCCCAATTCTAGCGCTGAGCAGGCGGGTTGCCAGAAGCAAGATCAGCCTCCTCCGCTCCCAGGGTGGCAAAGGGCGTTCATTACACCAAGGGGAGGGGTTTAACTCACTCTGAAGGGGGCTCCCAGGGACAGGGGTAGTGGGAGGGACAATCCACAAAAGCCAGGCTACAAACTCCCAAAGGCTTTTTTTTTTCTAAAGCGGTTCCCTTCCCTCCCCTCCCCCGCCCCGCGCCCCTCCCCCAGCCCCAGCCGCTGATGGCCTGCAGCCAACACTGGCCACTCCGCGCAGCCAGCCTCCCGCCCTCTAGGCCTTCTTCTCCATCTCTTCCCCAAACTCTGCTCATTGAACTACCTCAGCACCTCCCAGCCCGCCCGCCCCCGCCTCCACCCCCACACTCTAAACCACGATGCCATCTTCCACCCTGGTGCCACTTTAGCCTTCGGTCCCCGGCTGAGGAGAAACCTGGAGCTGGATACATTCCCCAAGCCCTAGGCCGCAGGGCCCGCTTAGCCACCGAACCAGGAGGAAGATCGCTGTGTCCGCAGAAAGCCGCTGCTGGTGGTAGCTTCCTGGCCGGCCAGCCGCACCCCTAGCCTAGGGCCCGTTAACCCCTTTCTTCCCTTCTCCAACCACACCTAGCACCTCGGCCTCCTCAACACGGAGGGGATGGGCAACCAGTGCCAGCTCACACAGCTAAGGAAGTGAGCGTGGCAAACCAGACTCAGCCGGCCTGACACCCCCTCCCAAACCAGCCAGCAGAAGGCCCTCGGTGTCCTGTCCTGTCGGCGTGTACGCCCCCCCCCTCGCCCCTCCCCGCCCCCACTGCAGTTCACTTGCTTCAGCCATGGCCTTTGGCCTGGTGGTTTCCCGGGAGAGAGCCTGGCAGAGAAAGGGCCTCCTCTGCTTCTTTGGGGGGGGGGGAGCCCAGGGCCAACAATGCCAGCGATGGATGGCCCCAAAGAGTTGGGGGTCCACTCCACTCTCAGCTAAGGGAGCTGAGAAACTTTCTGGGACCTGACTTGGGAGGGGGCGGGGCGAGGGTCACCAGCCTGAGAAACAGGATTCCGGAAGGGGGACCACCGGCTGCTCACCCCTGCACCGTCTCTCCGCAATCCAGAAGTTGTGGGGTTAGCCCCCTCCGTGAGCACCGCTGGCCAGAAGCCCTGGGGAATAGGGTGATTCTGGGAGATCCCCCCACCCTGCCCTTCCAGTCCAGCACCTCTTGTCAACCTTCCAATGAAGTTGCTGCTCTGGGGGCACCAGACCGCCCCCCCCCCAGCTTGGCTTGTACAAAGGTTTAGCTTTGGAGAGACAGTCTCTTTCCATGTGACCTAGGCGGAAGTGGGGTGAGAGAGGAACCATCCCCCTTCCCCCAATTTCCGATATCCCCCTGAGCTAATCTCAGACAGCGGATTGCACCTTCAACATCTCCATTTAATATTTACATTCAAGCAGGTAATAATTGGAAGCTTATAGTTCAGACATTTCTATAGCAGCAGGTTCTAGAGAGCTCTTTAGCCTTTTAAACAAACTTTTTTTTTGCACATAGAAACAACACACCCATGTGTACAGTATCAAAAAATATATACCAAGGTTACTGGTGTTGCAGTTCCTGGAGAGGAAATAAAAATCAAAATACTGAATGAAGGGGAAAGAAAAGGCCAACTGAAAATAGTCTCTGATATAGAATATAACATGATCTAGAGGAAACTCCATAAATCTAGGTTTTTATATTTCAATATATAAATACCTACAAATAAATATATATATATATCAGCCCGAAGGGGGGTAGTCGGGCCTTCTGAGCTCAAACAATACATTTCAAGAATAACACCACGTACAAACTGGAGTAGAGTCAGCACTTGACAAGTCGACGGTTAAAATATAATACTATAATTCTGAGACCGCCTGGGGCTTCGGGTCAGTTCTGGTGGTCCACAGGGAGGGGATCGGGTCTCCTATGGGGAAGGGGAGGGGACGGCGAGACCGCAGGCACCGCGTGGAAGGAGACTGGGAGGGATGGATAGCTCGGTCGGGACCCAAGGAGTGAGCAGGGGGCCTGGCCAGCGCAACTGGGGCGTCTTCTCCTCGGGAACCTCTTCGAGGCGGCAGGTGCCGAGTCCCAGCGGGCGCGACTCCCTCCCACTACACCGTCACGTACTCCTTGAAAGTGACGGTGAGGCAATTCGCCGTGACGTCAGTGATAATTATATTCCCAAAGAAGGGCTTGAATTCGCTCAAGGGCTCCGCCGGCTCGTCGTGGGCCTCGGCCGGAGGCTTCTCCGCCGCGGTGGCCGGCGCCACAACCGCCGCCAGCGCCGGGGCCTCAGGCTTCACCTGGAGGGAGCTGGGCGGTTCCCCCGCGTCGCTGCGCATCTTGACACAGCGTAAGTCTATGGGCTCGTCCAGGTCTGAGTCCAACAGGATGACCTCGGGCTGCGGCAGCGAGGCTGCGGTGGGGGACACGGTGGCAGGGTGCTCCGAGGCCGGGCTGCCCCCCAGGCAAGTGGGCGTGCTGACGCTTCGGGCGGTCAGCCGCTTCTTGCAGGGCTCGCGGTCGCCGTGGGTCTCGGAGAGGCAGCGCTTGCGCGCGTGGGAGAGGTTCAGCCCCACCGTGTGGTGGTGGTGGTGGTGGTGGTGATGGTGGTGGTGGTGGGCGGGTGGGTGCGAGCTCCTGGCCGGGTCCCAGGCCAACAGGTCTGGCTTGGTGGTGAGCTGCAGCGGCTGCTCACCAAAGGCCTCCTTGGTCGGAGAGAGCTTCCGAGACCCTAGGTCCTGGGGCTGAGGGTCCCCCGACACCAGCGCCTCCTCCTCCCTGCGCTTGCCGGGCACCTCAGCTTTCTTCTCCTCAGCACCGCTGGCTGCCTTTTTAAAAGTCCTGTCGGCCTGGGAATGGCGCTCCTCCGCAGCGCGTTTCTTGTGGCTGGGGGAGCGCGCCTCGCCCTCGGCCGCCTCGCCCGACTTGATCTTCACCGCCTGCATGCCATTCTCCATGTACTTGCTCATCACGATCACGATGCGCCCGTTCTTGTTCTTGTTCTTGACGATTTTCATCTTGCCCCCAATGCCATTGCCGGCCACCGCCTCCTTAGGGGCTGGGGTCATACCGTTGGGAGGTCCCTTTTCCGAGCCCTTGCCCGGAGCTCCTGCCCCTCCCCCCAGGGGCTTCACGGCCCCGAGGTAGCCTTTGGCTGCAGATCCGTGGGCCCACTTGTCAGGAGGGTGGCTCTTGGAGCCCAGGTCTGGGCAGGTGGGGCTGGGTGCCTCCTTGTGGCCGCCCTGGTACTGCAGGTCGTACATTTTGGGGTCTGGCTGGTAGGGGTGGTGTTTTTTGCTGTTCAGCTGATAATAATATTTGCCGCTCTTCCCCGGTGGCGGTGGCTTGCCAGACCTCTCCTTGCTGTGGGGCTGGTACTGATGGTGCTTCTTGCTGTTGAGCTCATACTGGTGGCCCTGGCCCTTGCCCTGAGTGCCCAATTCCAGCTTGGCACGGTTGTCAGCTGAGGAGTCTTGAAGTCCTGTCAGGACATTGGAGCGGCGGGCAAAGGTGGGTACCTAAGGGGGAGAGGGGAGGGGGAAGGTTGGCCCCGTGGCATGCCGGGAACATCAGGAATGCTCCAGCTCCCACGGGTGGAAGTTGCATCGTAGGGGGCTGGGCCAGAAGCTGTCGAGCCATTGGGATGCTCCCCCAGGAACTGTAAGTAATCTGGGAAGCAATGTTTAGGGAAGGGCTTGTGCTGGGACACCAGGACCAGCTCAGAGTATTCACCTGCACCACCAGTGGTTTGGGCTTGGGTCCTCTCTTGCGATATCCCATCAGCTGCTCCTGCCGTTCCCTGGGGAGGGAACAGGGTTGCAAGGTTAGTGTCCTCAGTCTTCTTTTGCTACTGAAAGGAAGGACCCAGTTGAAGACTGACAGTGGACTATGTTGGCAGTTGGGGAACCTCCCTTAAAGTCCCAAGTAACACTCCCACCTCTTCTGCGGAAGGGGTCCTCTGTGTGACCCTGGGAGGGAAACCTTTTCCTCTCTCTTCCCTACCTGCTGCAACCCTGCCTTGATGTCCGGGAGACTGCAGTTTGGGGCCTGTGGCTCTGCAAACAGCGTGCTGGGCTTGGGAGTGCAGGGAACAGGAGGTGTGTGCTGACCTCCCGGCCCTTCCTGGTCAGAAGTGTGGATGCTAACTGCCTCATTACGATTCGGATAAAGAGGGCCACAGGCAAAGGGAGGACTCCTTTTCTTAAATGGCCCAGGACTTCGATTGTTTACATAGCGGCAAGTAAGCCAATTAGGGCTTGGGGATGGGGCTGCCTCTGAGGCTAGGGTCTAGGCAGGTTCTCAGCCACCCCATGAACTAGAAGGGGCACTCCCACCCCCACAAGCCAGTGGGCGGGGTGGGGCGGGGTGGCCCGCAGAGCACCACCTCCTTGGAAGAACAAGTTCCTTTCCACCCGGATTTCCTAATTAATACAGTTCAAGGGTGGGAGAGCACCAATCACCACCAAGCTTCTCTTGCTCTGGCCACCCAAAGAGTGACGGATTGTCCCAGGCCCTGCCCAGCCCTCCAAGAACCAGCCACCCCTCCAGAGGTTGCCAAAATTCTGGATCAGAGACTCATTCTCCAGCTCCTCGGGTTGCCACCTCCACCCCAAAGCCCCCAAGCCAACCCGGGGGAGTTCTGCCATGCCCTGGGGCTGGGCTGGGGTCTGATTCCAAAGTTGCATGGCATTGCAACAGCCTGGATTATAGTTCTCCAGGGACCCATTATGCAACATGGCATCAGCCGCTGACATGGTTACAGAGTGCTGAAGTCCCAGGTGAAGTCGGGGCAGGTTTTCTGTCCTTAGCCCTCTGTGTCCCAGGAAAGCAACTTTAGGTCTTGGGGTCTGGCGTTTACAGTTTTAGTGGCAAATGCACCACAGGAAATACTTCAAAATCTAAGAGGGACAGAAGACTGCGGGGTGGTGTGGCTCTGAGGACTCCTCCCCTCCTCCACACCCTTCCCCCTCTACCCTCTACGAAACAGAACCACAGCCACCAGCGGTGAACCCAGCTGCAGCAGCTGCGGCGTGGCAAGCATCTGTTTGCAGGAGGATGGGCACCCCCCGCCCCCCCCCAGGCAGCTCACTCATGCTCTCTGGCCAAACTCCCCCTTGATCCGATGGGGCAATCTGCCCCATCAAATACAGCAGTGAGGGCTGTGAGGAGCTCAGGGTCCAGGCAGCATCTATTCACAGCCACCCCCAGCTCCCTGGGCCTTGGGGTATAAGGCCTTGTCAACTTTTATCCGGCTGCCAAGAGGTTAAGTTCAGTTCCATGACGTTCGGGGCGGTTTCACAATGCCAGCTCCTTCAGAGCTGCCCCGCGAGGTGCCAGTGCCAAGCGGGCAGTGGCTGCAGGAAAGCAACACCTAGGCTCCGGGGGTGGGGCTCCAAGGTTGCCCTGGGAGGGGGCCACGGGGATTCAGGTGCTCTTTTCCAGGGCAGCCCCGGAGTCACCCACCGGCACTCTTCCAGCAGTTTCCCCCAAATCTAAGCCTACCTTCCCCAGCCCTTCCCTGCCCCCACTCCTAAGCTGCAGCAACCGCCAAGGACATTGGTTAGAGAAGCCGAGGCCGCAGCCTTGCCCATCCGGGTTTGTTGGGGGTGGGGCTCCTGCCTGCCCCCTCCCACCCCTTCCCCCTTCCCAACTGCTGCAAGCAGCCAGCCTCTCTGCTATCCCCACCTGCGGCCAGAGCATGCTAGGGACACTCACCTGTTCTGGAAGGCGATCAGCAGCCGGGGATCCAAGATGTTCTCCTCTGGTTCCCACGTGTTATATCTTGCAAGTGAAAGGGGGGGGGGGCAGTGTAAAAAAAAAAAAGCCAGGTTGGAGAATGACATAAGGCCCTATCTGGCTTCCTGAACCAAAAGCTGTGGCTATGGAGGGGAGACAGTAGGGTTTTGAAGGCCCAAGGCGGTCCTTGAGTAACCCCCCAAGTTAAAATAAACACACAAGGGCAGGAAGAAAGGGGGTGAGGAAAATGAAACTAGCAGTTTATTTTGCAGTCGTCAAGAATTTTAAGCATGTTACTGTGACGTGTTCCAAGGCCACTTTCCTCTCCAGGAACCCTTCGTGCAAGCAGTCCAAAGTCGCAGTGCCCTCCTATCCCCAGTCTCCAGTAGGGCTTCAACCGGTCTGCACTGGACCCCTAACCCGATAACCCACAGCCTAGCGGCCTCCCCAAACCCCTCAAGGCCCAGGAGACCGCTGTCACTGGCAAGCAAACCCCAAATACTCAGCAGTACAAAAATATGCCTCTCTCTCTCTCTCTCTCTCTCTCTCTCTCTGAGTGTGTGTGCATGTGTGTGTGTATGTGTGTGTGTGTGTGTGCCTGCGCCCGTCTCCATCCGGTGCCTTCGCATTTCAAATTAAAGAAAAAATTCCCCACCAAAAGAGCCGCAGTGACAGTCCCCAACATTTTCTGCCTTTTTTCTTCCCTACCCTGCACCAGGAGGGAGTACGCACACAATTGCATTTTCGTCGCTTTTTAATTTTTTTTTTTTTTTTGGTTTTGCAATATGGAGCCGTTCGGTGGAGGGAAAGGGGAAAGGAGCCATTTTCTGCTGCACATCAGTCAGTGCCTGCGCCCTCCCTCCCTCCGCCGGCCTCCCGGGCTCGGCCCCGCGTCTCTCCAGCTCCTCGGGCTCCTTTTAGCGCATAAATTAGTGATGGCATTTCCCGGAGAGCGGAGCACAACACAGGGCGCCCGGCTCGGCTCGGCGGCTCGGCTTCCCAGTGCCTGCCACCGACTTCCCCACCCCCTCCTCCCTCCCCCTCCACCCCGCCTCCCGTCCCCCGCCACCCCACCAGCTCCACGGGGGCGCCGGCCAGGGCGCCTGGTGCCGGGGCCCCCGGCCCCCGCCGCCACTTACTTGGGGGACCAGCCTCTCCATTTCACCAGATACTCCACTCTGCCCTGTGGGGGGGGTGCGGGGGGGAGACAGCACTCCATCAGCTTCCGCGGGATCCCCGGCTCCGGCCGCAGCCTCCCCACCCCCTCCGCGCCTCTCGCTCGCGGCTCCCGCCGCCGCTCCCGCGCCTCGGCGCCGCCACCCGCTCGCCACCCCTACCTTGCGGATCCGCTTCTTCTCGATGCTCTCCACCGCGAAGACGTGCTCGCCAACAGCTGGCAGCTCCATGGCCGAACCCAAGCGCGCAGGGGCGCGAGCGGCCGGCGCGGCTGCACACACAGCTGGCTCCCGCCGGCGCCCGACGCGGCCCCGCGCGGGGACCTCGCCACACGCACTGCCCCCGCCGCCGCCGCTCGCCCCTCCGCAGCCCGGCCGCCGCCGCCGCCCGCACCCGCCCGCTCTCCGCTCGCGCTCGCTCAGACAACTGAGCCCGGGCCGCCGCGGCACGAGAACTCATGCAAATCCCGGACGTCAGCGGGCGGGGCCTCGCAGGGCCCAGCTCGGCGTCAGGGGGCGGGCCGCGCCGCGGATTGGTGCAGCCCGGCCTACCGGAGGGCCCCGGCCTGGGCAGCAGGGGAGGGGGAGGAGGGCGCGGGAGGAGGCTGGGGAGGAGGAGGAGGGCGCGGGGAGGTGCAGGGGAGGGATCTGCAAGCTGGGAAAGTGAGCTGGGGCCGCGGAGCAGAGGTGTATCTGCCTAGGCGGCCAGGGTAGGCACCTTGGCTGGGCCCACGCCGAGCCGCAGCCATAGACTTGGACCTCTCCCAACCCCACCCTCGGCCGCTGTTTCTCCCACGGCCTGGGGATCACTGCTGGGGGCCACGGAGGCATCCACCGCACTTTACAGTTGCTCCCAACTACGTCTGTCCGGAGGGGCTCTGGAAGCACACAGGACTCTCCGGCAGGGGGCGGAATCGAGGCGGGGGCAGATCACTCCCCCACCCTTGGTGCCCACCGCCTCGCCCCGCCCCGCCAGGCTCCCGGCATTTAGGAAGGCGAGGTAGGGAGAGAAAGGGTGAGAAGCCTGAGGACCTGGAGGCGGCAAGGAGCACAGCGAGGCGAAGGCAAGGACAAAGGAGCAGCTGGCCCGGGGCATTAGCACTCAAGACCCTCAGCAGAAAGGGGCTCCGAATCCGATCCCACCCAAGATTCTAAACGGTCCCTAATTTACACTTGGCCTATTCATTCGCGGGGAAGGGGCAGTTTTTAGCAAGCCCCCGAGTGTAAGGGGCTAGGAGGGCAGAGACAGGGGGAAGGGAGGAAGAGAGAGAGACTGCCGGGAGGTCCAGGGGGACTTCTCTTGGGGGTTCATGGAAGAGTCTCAAAAGAAGTGGGGAAGACCAAGAAGTTGAGGCTGAGGGGTGCTAGCTGAGTGAGCCTCGAGAAGGGGAGGGGAAATGGAATGGCCAGAGAGCCACACGTTCGGCGTGACTTCCCGCCCCGGGTCTCTGACAGCTAAGCTCTGCTGACGCAGTCATTGGAGCCCTAGAGTGTGAAGTTTAGCACCTCGGAGCCGGCTCGCCCCGCACACTCAGGGGTGTTCAGCTCCTGCGTCCGGCTGGGGGAGCTGCTGCGTCAGATGTGGCCTTCCGAGGGCGCCACCGGTGGGCCCGCGAGATCGTGGGGGTCGCGGTGGGCAGACTTGACAGGGAGCATGCCATTCTAAGTGGGAGGGGTAAGGGTGCGCCTGGCCTGCGGTGCGTCCCGGCCCCAGCTCAGGGCTCTTGAAGGACATGCAGCAGGAAGCTTGCGCAATCCCTTGGCTGAGCGTCCACAGAGACAGAAAAAGCGCAAAAGAGGGGAGTGGATCGAGGGAGGGGGAGGCAAGGAGCCGTCCGGGTCTCTGTTTCTGCTTTTATTGAGTCCCAGAATGCCTGGTGACGACTAAGCTGAGCCGACTTGAGGAGGGCCAGGTGCCCCCAAAGCCTCCCAGGAACCCAGTGAAAGTCTTCAGACGGTTTGACGTTGCACACACGGGCTGACGCACACAAACTCCACGCATCTCCACTGTGCAACACTGGCTTCGGTTGTTGCTTAGAGGCAGCTCTCTCGGGGTTAAAACACTCCTTAAAGGGTTGAGGTGGAGGGCGGTCTTCTGGAAGCAGGGGGAGAGGGCTCAGTGTGCAGTGACTGGTCTCTGACTATCCTGAGGCCCAAATCTAAGCGTCCCCAAGAAAGGGAGAGCCGCAAGATGTAATGTGGGCGACCACCCTCTCTCCAACTCTTGGGGCTGGGGCGGCACTAGAAAGGGTCACCTCCTAGTGAATTTGGATGTTTCCCCCACCCTTAGGGTGCCTAACATGTGCTTCCGTCGAGAAACGTCGAGAAACTGGCGGGACAGCTATGTCAGAAAGAGAGGGGCCCTCAATGTCACGGGCTGAAGATCTGTGCTCAGCAGCTTCCCCTCACCCTGAGCTACCCAGGTCACGGTGCATTCAGGAGGTCTGGAGCAGCTTTGTGCAGGCCAGTCCCTCAGTCTGGGGAAAAGGCGCTTCCCGGCATTACTGGTCTCTTTACTCGAAAATCCCCAGGAAAATCTGTTTACTCTGGGTGTTTCCTGCATTATCCAGAACCCGGCTGGGGGAGGGCAGGCAGCGGGTGCAGCCCATGCAGCCCGCCGCCAGGGGCGTCGGGCCGCGTAGCAGCCTGCTGGCCTCGCTGGGTCCAGGGGCCCTCAGGGGCCCAGAAGTGGACCTTAGGGGCCGCCGAGCGGAACTAGGTGATCTGGCACCGGGTTTGCACAGGAACCACTTAGCAAGCTTGGAGAGAAGAGCTCACACTCTGGCACAAAGGATCTTTTCTGGAATTGCACACAGTCTGACCAGAGGAACCTCCAGGCTCCCTAACTGCCGAAGAGGTCTCCTGGAATCACGTCAAACACCGACAACCCCCCCTCCCACTCTTGCCCTCCGTAGGCCTTCCCGTGGACAGCCTGAAGATGGCTTTAACACAGAAGTGCCAGCCAAGGCTGGCGACACTCTTCTTTCGCGCAGTTGTTTGTCCTGGTGGAGGGTGGGCACATGAAAAGAGAGTGACTCTCCAATCCCTGTCCTAACCTGAAGGCGGGTCCTGGGTCACCCCTCACCTGACGGCTGGCAAAGGGGCAGCTTAGATCCACCAGTGCGAATAACAGGCTTGGGGGGGGGCGGCCAGAAGCTCGGGGGTGGCCAGTGAGGTCACCTGGTGTGCCCAAATCCTTCTTAGAAAGCCTCCCCTGGGGCGGCCCCTACCGTCCCAACCCCCTGTCTTGGCCCCTCCGAGGGAATCACAGGACAGATTGACTTCAAAGCCGGGATTCCCAGAGCCTTCTACTGGGGCCCTTGTCCTCAACCGGGAATGCCCCGGGGGCCCCCGCGGGAACCTTTACAAGACTCCTTAATCCAGTGCATTTGACGTCGCCTCCTTCCAAACGGGGCGGGGGGGTACCTCCGTCGGCCCTGCTGAGAAATAGAAGCCCTCCAGATATCACCGCGGGCTGGGGCCCCCAGGGGCCTCCAGGGGCCCCAAGAGAGGAGCGATGTTCCCTCGACCAGCGGTAGGTTCCGGCTTCGAAGGGCAGGGCAAAGGAATCGACCCGGGATAGGCCGGGAACTCTTTAATGACCGAAGATTGGAGAATGGTTACTGAGAATCCAGTCTTGGAACAAGCGTGACCCGCGCCGACCGGGGGAAATAAACTTCTTAAAGGAGCCGTCTCGGTGAAGGGGTTTTCGGTGCCCGGGAGGTTGTGGTCGCCACCCTCTGCTCCCAACTCTGGGCTCTGTGGGGAAGAGGGGGCCTGTGGCTCCCCGGACCAGTTGCCCCAGGTGGATTTCAGCCAGCGAAGGGGATTTCAGTGGGAATGACTTCCAAACTGCGAGGGCTCTTTTCTTTGGCACGTCCTTAGTAGGGAAATCGTCTTTGACTTGAGCGCTGACGTTGGTAAAACTGTTTCTAAGCGGCAGCTTAGCTTAGGGGAGCTGACCCGGCGAGGCTGCCGGGGTCGGGGTCGGGCGGGAGCCCTCCACTCCTTCCCCTGCGCGCTCCGAGAAGGACGGCTTTGTTTATGAGGGATCTCCTCGACGCGTTCCCCCACCCCCAGTTTTGCCCCTTCTCGCACCGCCCGCGAAGGATTTGTTTTCATCTGCACGGCGAAGCCCCTGACGTTCCACTCGGAGAACCGCGTGGCGCTGGTGCGAGGGTGCAGATAGGCTGGAGCTGGCCGCGTTCAGGGGCGGGGCCGCGGGCTCAGGGGCCCGGAGCAGCGAGGCAGTGGCCCTTTGGCAGGACCTGGACACCCTCGGGGCCACACAGGCCCTGCGGGGCCGAGCCTCCGCATTGCGACACGCTGGGGTCGCAGGCGCCGAAGCGGAACGCGTGAGGGGCTGCGACGTCCGCCGGCCCATCCTGTCCCAACGTCAGGAGGCCTCCCCAGGCTGGCCTGAGGCGCCCACTCGCTTCCCACTCCGCGCTCAATCGCCAGGCTCCCCCGGCCTGGAGATCCGCGCCCCCGGGACCATATTTCATATGTGATCTCTAAAGCCGACGCAACCGCCGCTGCCAGCACGCGCGCACAACGGCCTCGGCGAGCCGCGGGCTTTTATTTGGATTTTGCTAGCTCGGGGCCCGACCGAGGGTCCGCCCTGGCCCAGAGGTGCTCCCCGATACACCCGCCCCTAGCATTTTGCTCTCGAGTGCCCCCCGTCGCGCGCCCAAGCCCCGCGGGGCCCACACACAAGCCAGATTTCTTTCTTCTTCCTCCCCCCGCCTCCCCCCAACCAGATCTAGCTGCTGCAGCCAGTCCCGGAATGAAATGAAAATCGCTCCGGCGGACCCCGAAGTGATCGCCAGGCGAGGCGCCGCCGCCTCCCCGCCCCCACCCGCCTCCCTAGCTCCAGTCTCCCGGCGCGCACAGGGTTAAGCGCGCGCCCGAGGGGGTATTTGGAGCCAGGGTGGGCGAAGACGGGGAGCCGGGTGCGGCAGGCACAGTAACTGGGCTCGCTTTCGTCTGGTTTCCCCAAAACCCGGGGCAGAGGGGCGGGGCGGGGCGGATCGGAAAGGCCAGGCGCGTCTCCACCTCCCCGGCTGGCCCGGAGCCCGGTCTGGCCGCGGCCCGGAACCGCGAGGACGCTGTTCGGAGGCCGCGTCCTGCGCAGCCCGGGCGGGGGAGGGGGCGGAGGCGAAGGCTGGGAGCCCGGGCCGCGCGTCGCCGCCAGCCGATCGATCCCCTGGGGCGGGAGCGCAGCAGGCAACGCCGAACACCTGGGGGGCGGCGCGCGGGACCTGGGGCCGAGCGAAGGCGGTGCTCGGTGGCGGAGCGTGGCGGCTCGCAGGGCCCAGCCCGCTGCCTGGCCTGCACAGAACGCCTTGGGCACTCCCCACCCCCCAAACTCTACATTGTGTTCGTCCGACTGGGTTTTGGACAGTTCTGCAACCTAATGTGGCCTGGGTGCAACTTTGTCTTTCCCTGTGGAGCGCCCCCAACAACCCGCGTCCGGGCCCCACCCCCACGCGCGATGACGACGTCGTGGGACGTGGTCACTCAGTCCAACCTTCCGGCTCTCCTGAATCCTGAAATGTGTGGCTGGCCCTTTCATTCTACCTCCAGAAAAAGAATGTCAGTCAAGAAGTCCCCTTGCCCAGCTCATTTCGCAAGGATGTTTTTGGGAGTGGGGGGCGTGGTCCTTGAGGACTCCCGGGGCATCCGCTTGGCCCCTCACCTACCAGCTCCAGGGCTGGGGCAGGGACGCAGAGAGGCCTGCACTTGCTGAGCCCTCCCCTAGGGGGCGGGCTCCTCTCGGGCTGGCCCGTGGCTCCTAGATTGCCCCAGCAGTCCCTAAGTGTTTGCTGGGCTGTGTCTCTGTGGGAGTGTCTCACTGTCGCTGGGGTGGCTGAGAAATCTTCGAGTGCCCTGTCTCCTGTACTCCACCCCGCCTTCATACTTCTGAACCTTTGGATAGAAACAGCCATCTTCTGAGAGACTTTGAACCCTGAACACCCAGGACTAAACCCATCTTAGGCGAGGGCTGCTGTTTCCCCTGAGCCCCCGTCCCCCTCGACCCCTACCCCGGCTCGATGCCCTTCTTCCCAAATGTGAGTCTCCTGAGAGGCAAGCATCCATTGTTAAATTGGAAGCCTTTAAAGGAATCCAAGGCACCCTTGTTATGTTCTTAAATGAACTAGGAAGAAGCGGAAGGTTCCTGAAGGGAGCCAGACTTAACAGGCAGCCATGGGGGTCCTGGGCGAACTGGAAAGGGGCAGCTATTGAAAGAAGCCTTTCTAAAAGAAGCCTAGGCGGGTGTGGTGGCACCTATCTCTAATTTCAGCAGTTGGGAGGTAAGGCAGGAAGAGCCAGGAGTTCAAGGTCAGCCTGGACTACATTAGACTCCATCTCAAAATAGAGTGTATTTTCCCTACCGATGGCTGCTTCCTGGTGACTGTTATTGAGACTAGAGCCCCAAGTGATACCCTAGGTATGGGGAGAGTGACCCCAAGACTTAAATGAAGATAATGACCTTGAGAAGGATAGGGTGTACCCCCTCTAGTTTTTATTTACTTGTTTTGAGTCAGAGCCTCGGGAAGCCTGGGCTGCCCACACCAAATCCATCTGCCTCCACCTCCTGAATGCTGGGAGTACAGGCCCAGGCCATCACATCCAGCGCCAGATGATGTCTTGAACATTATTTATAATCACTGGGTGACCTTCCAGAGAAAGCGCTGAGCCCCTAACCGCAGTCACCAGCTGTAAGAAACACTGTGAGTGCAGCCAGCTCCTGGTTGAGGAAAGGCCCGCTCCTGCAGGGAGCCGTCCTACAGTCTTCCGGGCAGGCCTCTTTGCCAGTGCCATGCCCACTATGCTGAGGAGTAGGGCAGATTTCTGGATATGGTTTTTTTTGTTTTTTTTGTTTTTTTTTTGTCACACATGGTCCGGTGTAGCTCAAACTGGTACTAAACTGTGTAATGAAGACTGACCTTGAACTCTCCATCCTCCTGTCCTTGTTCCCTGAGTGCCAGGGTTACGGCTGTATACCACCATACTTGATTTTGTACAGTGTTGGGATAAAATCCAGGCACTTGTGCATGCTACAAAAATGCTCTACCAGCTGATATATTCCCAGTCTTAATTTCCTTTAATATTTTTTTGTTTGGTTGAGACAAGGTCTCACTATATAGCCTTGGGTGACCTGGAACTCACCATATTGACCAGGCAGGCCTTGAGTTCGTGGAAATCAGCCTGCCTCTGCCTCCTGAGTGCTGGATTAAAAGTGTGTGCCACCACACTGGGTCATTGTATATATTTTTTAATTTATATATTTAAAATTTGCAGTAATCTCTACATGGTGGTACATGTCTGCAGTCCCGGCTACTCAAGAGGCCAAGGCAGGAAAATCTTCATTTTACTGTTCTTTATTTTGTGTGTGTGTGTGTGTGTGTGTGTATGTGTGTGTGCATGTGTGTGTATATGTATGTTCGGTGCCCACAGAGGTCAGAGAAGGTGTTGGATCCCCTCCTGCTGAAACTACAGGAAGTTGTGAGTCACTTGATGAGGGAACTTAACCAGGTCATCTGGAAGAGCAGGTGGATATTCTTAACTGCTGAATCTCTCTAGCCCCTGAGTCAAGAGAATCTTAAATTCTTTCCTCCCCTCCTCCTTCTTCTTTGTCTCTTGCTCCTCCTCCTCTTTTTCTGAGGCAGGGTTTCTCTGGGTAGCACCGTGCAGTCCTGGAACTTGATTTGTATGTAGGCCAGGCTGGCCTAGAACTCAGAGATCTGCTTCTGCCTCTGCCTCCCAAGTGCTGGGATTAAAAGTGTGGGCCACCACTGTCCTCAAAGAATCTTAAATTCAAGGCCAGTTTGGGAAATCAATCAAAACTTGTTATAAAAATAAATAAATAACCCCCCCCCACACACACACATACATAAACAAGTAAGGTGAGAATGTAGCTCAGTGTCAGGGTGCTTGTAGCGTGGAGGAGGACCTGCATTCTCTCCCAGCAGTGAAAGAGAAAAGTGGTAATATACATACAACATACAGCTTACAGCCTTCGTTTTCCAGCTCAGGGAGTTATGCTAAGCTCATGTGCACTATTACACCCCTCTGCGCACTTGCAGAATCTTTCATCTTCCCACAGTGACACCCTGTCTTCATGAAATAGTCAGGGCTCATTCCTGCCTCCTACAACCTTGCCTCCCCCATTCTCCATTCCCTCTGTATACTTGGGTTTTTTATTTTTATTTTTGGAAAGACTTCTTTTATTTTATGCATGTTTTGCCTGCATGTGGCGTGTAGCTTGGTATCTTTGGAGGAAGGAAGAGGGAAAGGGATCCTTTGGAATGGGAGCTACAGGTGATTATGAATCACATGGCTGCTGGGATACAAACTAGTATCTTCTCCAAGAGCAGCAAATGCTCTCAATCACAGAGCCAGCTCTGGCACCAGGTGCCATTGGGCACCTGACGGTTTTAAGGCCTCCTAAAGGTGGAGTCCCATAGCGTTGTCTTCCTGTGTGCTGGCTGTGGCTCCCTTCCTGTGTTCTGGCTATCTCTCCCTTAGCATTCTCTATGTTGCAGCAGGTGTCTGAATCCTCTTCTTTAGGAAGGCTGAATAATACTTCATCAAAGGTAGACATATTTTCTTTTGAAATCAGCAAGCACAAACGAGGTCAAGGGGAACTCTTTAGCTTTCATTGTAGCCTGCTGATCGTTACACTAACACGGCTGAAGGTGTAGTTTTTAAAATTGTTTTTATTTTTAACGCAGGATCTTACTGTGTCACTTTGGCTGTCCTGGAACCCTGTATAGATCAGGCTGGTCTGAACTCTCAGAGTTCCACCTGCCTCTGCCTCCTGAGCTCTAGGATTTAAGGCATGTAGCACTGTGCTAGCCTGAAGATGTAATTTTTTTAAAAAGCTACTTCATGAGGACTGATATGCTCAAAAGCTATGAAAGTCAAAATGCAGCCCTGGTTCTGGTGGGATGACACTGGGGTGAGTGGGGACCCTTGCCTGGGACACAGGCATCATCTAGCCATTTCCCCTCCCTTCAGAATGCCAGCTTCTGTCTGGTGCTGTGGCCATGGGAGGCTGTGGAAGCAGCAGAAAGGACCAGGGCACAAACCAGGCCTGCCTGCTGCCTCCCTTCTCTCCACAGAAGCAGCTCTGGCAGTACCAATTTCTCCAGGATGTCCGTCTGGCCTGTGTCAGTGAGCTGACTGCCCTGTGGTTTGACAGTAATGATTATAATGGGCTGATTCTGTATTCTTTGACTCGTTTGAATTGGAAGGTTCAGAAATGGGCCTCCCACCCCCACTCTCTTGCCCGAAGCTGGTGTTATCTTCTATTAGAGAGAATGGGAGCGGCTTGGCTTGCAGAAGAGAGAAAAGATCCTTCGAATTTTCAACCTGCTGGTGATGGCAGGATTTTAGTTTTTCACCCCAGGGACCAAGAATTAGTGCTATAAAAGCCAAAGAATGCTGTATGGAGCCACAGAAATCTTCGGTAGGAGCTGGTGTGGGAGAGCAGTCTTTCTTGGAATTCTAAAAGGCAGCCACAGCTGTTAAGTACCCAGAGACAGAGATGGGCTGAGGATTTTCCTTCCCACACTAGGCTGCCGGGCTTTTTCATCCTCTTCTTCTGCCCCTCCTGCCTTCTGCCTCCCCCGACCCTGCAAACAGATCCTGACAGCCAGACATGCATTCGATGCTGTATGGAGTTAAGCTACTGAGCCTCGAGTAGTTGTTCCTGGATCCCCCTGACACACACACACACACACACACACACACATTATACACACTCACTGGAGAGCACACACACTCACACACACACACACTCACACATACACACACACACACACACACTCACACAGACACACACACACACACACACACACACTCTCACACTCACACTCACACAGACACTGGCTCTACAGGTTGGCCCAGGGGGTCAGAGTCACACCTGCGTTCTGATGTTCAGGCGTTGAAGGGTTAGTGAGGAAACACCTGTGAGTCCCCTAGCACGCAGCCTTACACGCCAGGCAGCCCTGCTCCTCAGAAAGAAAAGGCGACGTTTGTGGCCACAGCCCCAGAGTCCTATCCTTTGCTTTGAGCAGCATTGATTAGCCCCTGCCGATTTCATGTTTCTCATTAGAGGCCTGATTAGTAGCAACACAGGGCAGTCATTTCCCTCTCCATGCAGCCCCTCTGGCACTGAGATGCCTCTTCACAGCAGCCTGGCACCAACACTGAACATTTCTGTCTGTCAGGCTAAGGGCTTTGTTGGGAGCTCCCCGGACCTGGAGAGGGCAGGAGCACAAAGGAGGCCTCTCACCCCACATCGGAAGTATAGCTGTGGGTTAAAGGGGGAGGGGCCCACATTATGCACCTTCTTGGCCCTGTCCCCTCTCCCCAGCACATGCCAGCCAGGAGGCTCTGGAAGTGTGCCTTTAAGGCATGCTAGCACCAGGAGGTCGAGGCAGTGCTCCTGAGGAACTGGGCTTCAGGTTGCCAAGGTGAATCTGTCAATAGAATATCGAACAGGCCTGGACTGTGCTGCCACAATTGTCTGCTTCAAGCAGCCAGCTTGCACTCCTCCTCACACTGTGCACAGGACCACAGGGTCCTAGCTTGGGTAAAGCAGAAAGCAACCAAGCAAGCAAGCAAAAATCCATGCCCCGGACTCCAGGAGCCTACCAAAGACATACTTCTTGAAAGTCCTAGCCCCAAACCTAGGGGCTCTCCTCCTCCTTCATGCCCACCCTTGTTATAAAGGCCTGATTCCACAGAAGGAGCATCATAGCTCCTCGGGACCCACCCAGACCCCCGGAATCCACCCACCCAACTTCTTGAACCCTGACCATCTTTCTTTCTTCCTCTTCCCCTTTTCATTTCAGTATCAGGGACTGAACCCGGGGCCTTGTGTGTGCTGGGCGAACTCTCTTCTGCACTCCATCTTCTTTCACATCCTTTATCCACATGACCCTACCCACAAGGAACCGACTTGTTAGCTCTTCTCAACCCCCTGTCAGACAAACACAGGGAAGGGCTGTGTACTAATATCACAAGGCACAATTAAAGTGTACAGTCCTTGTATGCCAAACTTTATGAGTGGCTTTAGCATGGCTGTGTGTGAGAGCCGCGTACGGCTCCCTGATGGGTGGCTCTGATACCCACGAGACCCTCCTCTCCTTCTTCTAAGGGTCAGTGTACGTCTCATGTCTGCTGCCTTCCCCACCGTGTGTGACTCCATCCCTGTCTGCTGTCCTGCACACACACACACACACACACACACACACACACACACACACACACACGTCAATTCAATCCAGCAGAGAGGTTCAAAGGAGGCGAGCTGACCATAGGCTCCCATCAGCATGGTAGCGGTGTTCCCAGTGCTGGGAGTTTCCGTTTAGAGGAGCGGGGAGTCTAGGGCTCTGGCCCCTCTCAGGTAGAATAGGAGGACCCTGCTGGAAGTCCTGAGCATGTGGTTAGAGTCAGGGCAAGCATGTCCCAACACACACATACACACCACTGCCCTCAAATATGGGCTTGTCATGAAGTGAGGACTCAGTTTATTCATTTGCAAAAACAAACAAACAAACACAAACAAGGCTGCAGCCACTTGCTTCGCTTTTAGGAGCTTCCTTAATAATGGTGGCTGCAGCCTGGAGTTCACTTCCTCACAGGTCTGTAAGGCTCCTTCCTTTCCACTGAAGCTTTGCTCTGTTGTCTTTTTTTTTTTTTTTAAATAAGAGAGTCTTGCTGTGTAGCCTGTGTAGCCCAGGCTAGATTGTGAGCCTCTTGCCTCAGTCTCCCAAGTTAGCCATCTTTTCCTAAAGCAGACTCAGGCCATGTCATTATCCTGGCTCTGACCTGTTCACACCAGTTCTCCTGGAGTCCCGCCCTGCTGCGAAGGCACCGCCACTGACAGAACAGGACCTCCTGCACGAACTCCTCCTGTCTCCCCTGCTGAGCAGCAGAGGAGCAAGCCCAGTCTCGGGGTGTCCCCAGACTCTAGGACAGTGCCTGGCCTGCGCTGGTCAGTGGGCCCTGGATAGGCACATGTGTGGGGGTGCCCGGCTGGCACTGGCTGGCCAGAGCTCATGGCTACAGGCTCAGAATTTTGTGAACTGTTAAATGCAACTGATGCTAGAAATTAAAATCTTTAGCTTTTCCATTAAATAAATATATTAAGAACAAGGTAAAGAATGTGTTAAAAAAATTGAGGCTGGGGAGACAGGAGACTTTCCTGTGTAAACATGAGACCCTGAGTTCAAATCTCCAGGGACCTGTTGTGCAACAAAACTTTTTCTGGGAAGACGAAACACACATGTACATTTACCTCAGATAGGGAGCCCATGACAGACCAGATTACGGACACCACTGGAGTCCAGCTTGGTGAATCAGTGAGTGAGGGGATTAGGTGCCAGGTAAGACCTTCGCTGGCTTAATCTGTGGAACCTCCATTCCAAACGGGTACCATCTTCCCCAAAATGGTGCTACCAGCTGAGAATCAGTCAACACACAAGCCCGTGGAGATGGTTAAACTTCACCCTCACATGTAGCCCAGGCTGGCCTTGCACTCCGGATCCTCTCCTGTTTTTCTTTTTCTGTGCTGGAGTTTGGCCGTGCCCCACCATGCTCGTTTCTGTGGCACTGGGGGTGTTTTCCCTATTAGGACAGGGCAGCAGGGACTGGAGGGATGGCTCAGTGGACATGAGCCTAGGACCTGCGCTCCGTTCCCAGCCTCCACGTATGACAACTCAAAGCCACTTGCGGCTCCAGCTCCCATAGATCCAACCTGTGCAAATGTGCGTGCATTCCCCAACCCTGGCACAATTTAAATAAAAAGAAACTGTATTTTTTTTTAAGACAAGAGTCTAGAGAGATGGCACAGTAGTTAATAGCATTTGTTGTTCTTGGAAATGACCAGGGTTCAGTTCCCAGCACACACATGGTGGTTCACAAACATCTATAACTCCAGTTCCAGGGGATCCGATGCCCTCTTCTGACCTCTGTGGACACCAGGCATGCATGTAAGGAAACCCTTACACACACAGAGAATAACTAGACTCTTATAAAACAAACAAGACAAGACAAGCAGAAGCCAGGGCAGCCAGGGCCGGCCGGTGTTCCCAGCCAGTAGCCAGTTCTGTAGCCCTGATGGCCTTCAGATGGTGTGCAGCTGAGGCCCACGGCATCCCTGGGCCCGTGGGGATAAGCCCTGTCTTCTGACTGCCTGGACTCCTTCCTTGCCAGCAGAGTGACAAGCCCGCCATGTCCCTGGGAAAAGTTGATCCTTGAATCCTGGAGAAGATCCTAGGCGGGTGGAGCTTGGGGCTGGCGGAAGCCCTGCTGCTGGAGGGACCCCAGGGCTGTCTCAAGAGTAGCAGGACCGTCTGTGGCTGGTGCTGCCAGCCTCGCGGGTAGTACCTGGACACAGGGAAGCCTCTGTGTCCACTGTTCAGGGTGGTCCCCTGCTGGGTCTGTTGTCTCCCAGGAAGTCCTTGGCGCAGGGGAGTGAGGTACCGTGGTGGAGGCAGTTCTGAATGAACGCTGTTATTCTGTTGGGGCATGGGTTCTCCCTGAGAAGCAAAATCTAGAATTGGGACTTTATCTCACAGGTGGAGACTTGAGTTTCCAGCTGTGGCAGACCTGACCACGTGTGTTTGGGAGGACTGTGGAGAGACGGCCTAGAAAAGCCATTGAGTGTTGAGAGCTCAGTGAGATATTCTGAAGCAGCCTGGAGGGCGAGAATGTTGAGAGCAGTTCAGACAATGAAGGCCTGGCTTGTGAAGTGTCAAAGGACACAAAGTTTCTACCGGGCATTTTATGTGAAGAGGCTATGATGTCTGGTTAGCTGGGGCTAAAGAATCAGCTGTGATTCGGAAGAGAAGCCATGCAGGGCTGTGGTGGCACACGCCTTTAATCCACGCCTTTAATCCCAGCATTCAGGAGGCAGAAGCAGGTGGATCTCTGAGTTTGAGGCCAGCCTGGTCTACAGAGTGAATTCCAGGACAGCCAGGACTACACAGAGAAATCCCGTCTCGAAAACCAAACAAACAAAATACAAAAAGAAGAGAAGACTTCCAGGAAGTGCTTCCTCAGGTCAGCACACAGAAGCCGTGTTGCAGGGGTGGCCAACATTGGTGCTGGCAGCTGATCTTGGTGCTGTAAGGGTCACCTGGGTGTCATGAAGAACAACCGAGGCTGGCTGTGGCTGGAGCCCCTGGGGAGAGCTCGGGAGAGGCTACTGGTGAAAGCGCCTGCCAGTTCTGGAGGAAGACCCCAGAATTTTGGAGATGCCAGTACCATGGGATGAGCACCGAGAACAGCAGCAGTGATGGAGTAGAGCTAGCCAGAGCCTAGAAGACAAGCTCTGTGTGCTGCAGAGGGCGGAGCTGGAGAGGGACCCAGGCTCTGGAGGAGCCCAGAAGATCACGAGTGAGTCCCAGATGACTGGACATTGAGTGATTACACCGCTGAAGATTTTAGTCTTGCTATCATTTGATTGTGGTCGTGCCCTGGCTCTTCTCTCTTGAAGTAAGAAAGGGTTTAATTTATTTTTGATTTATAGGGGCCCACAGTTTTGAGATGCTGAATTTTAGAAGAGGCTGAGTTGTTGGTTGGTTTGTTTTTATGTGCGTTGGTGTTCTGCCTGCATTTCTGGCAGATCCTCTGGAACTGGGGTCACAGACAGTGGTGAGCTGCCACATGGGTGCTGGGAGCTGAACTCAGGACCTCTGGGAGCAGCCAGTGCTCTGAACCCCATCTCTCCAGCCGAAAGAGACTGAACTTTTAAGTGTTTGAACTTTTGAAGGTTGTGAGACTTTTAATATTTGGAACGCTTGTTACGTGATGTTGATGGTGATGTGTGCCCTTGAGGATGGACAAGAAAAGAAGGGTGTGGCTTAACAGTGACGTGTTTGTGGGTAAAGCTGACAATGAACCACTTGTGTCGGCTGGTTTTTTTTGTCAACTTGACACAAGCTAGAGTCATCTGACAGGAGGGAACTCAATTAAGAAAATGCCTCCGGAGGGCTGGGGAGATGGCTCAGCAGTTGACAGCACCAGCTGGCTGCTCTTCCAGAGGACCCGGGTTCAAGTCCCAGCTCCTACGTGGCAGTTCACAACTGTCTATAACTCCCATTCCATGTAACCCAACGTCATCACAGACATACACGCAGGCAAAACACCAGCGCACATAAAACAAAATAAACAACTTATTGAGAAAAAAGGAAAAAGCAAATGCCTCTGTAAGGTCAGGCTGCGGGCAAGCCTGTCGGAGAATGTCCTAATTAGTGATGGATGGGGAAGGGCCTAGCCCATGGTGGTCGGGGGCCATCCCTGGGTTCTATAGAAAGCAGGCTGAGCAAGCCACTAAGCAGCACCCTCCATGGCCTCTGCATCAGCTGTGTCTCCAGGTTCCTGCCCTGCTTGAGCTCCTGTCCTGACCTCCTTCAGTGAGGGGCTACGACACAGAAGTATAAGCTGGGCTAACCCTTTACATGACCAAGTTGCTTTGGTCATGGTGTTTCGTCACAGCAATAGTAACCCTAAGGTATCATGGAAGCCCTACCATGAGCCAGACACAGTTTTATCGTGTGCCACGGTGCCCTGCTCCCCCAGCTTCTCTCTGCCAGCCTGGAAGGTGCTGCCATGGGGACCTGCTCACCTGCTGCCGCACCACAGGGTGCGGGGATGCTGCTGACTGAAAGCCCCTGCCTCCATGTGCCTCCTGCCGGACCTCCTCCTTTCTGGGTGGGGGCGGGGCCATGACTGTCATCTCTGCTCTGCCTCCTTGGGTCTCAGACTGGGTCCAGGCATGTGTGTAGAAACTCTCTCTGTAGGAATAGATAATGTGTGCAGCAAACGCTGGTGCCGGTGATGCAGCTACAGGGTCTGCAGGCTGACCGCACTAGGCCTTGACGATGCAGAACACCTTGTAGATTGCTCCTCTAATGCTAAGACAGGGGATGCTCCAAGCCCTGCTCACATCACTCAGCAAGCACGGGGTCTGGGCGCCTTTGATTGTGTGGGGTGTTAGAGACATCTGCACATCTGTTACAGGATGGGGCCTCTGATGCCACCCCAGCTCCTGGGGTTGCTGAGGAAGGAGGATTGTTTCAGCCAGGAAGTTGGAGAACAGCCTGTTGGCCAGCATAGACACCAGCTGAGACAGGGAGGGGAGGGAGATGCTCTTTTCTATCTGAGAACAGGCAGGGGTCACTTAAACTTTCCCACAGTGACTTCTAGTTAAACAGAATTTTTGTTTCTTCTTTTGTCAGGACTAGGCATTGGCCCCAAAGCCTTCTGCTTCCTCTGTAACTGCGTTTAGTTACCTGATGCAGTGCTGGGATTTGAACCGAGAGCCTTGAATGTGCCAGGGAGATATTTCACCCTGAACTAAAGCCCCCATACTAACAGGATATTATAAAAGAAGATTTTTAGCTTAACCATGGTGGTTTTATACCTGTATTCACAGCACTCAGGAGGCTGAGACAGGAGAATCATTTCAGTTCCAGCTTAGGTTTCTGTAATGGGGTCCTGTCTCAAAATGAATGAATGAATGGATGAATGAATGAATAAAGAGTACCCCTGAGATTTATTTTATTTTATTTTGGGGCAGGCTACTTGAACTCCTAGGTTCAAGCAGCTTCCTTCCTGATTCTGTCTTCTGAATTCTGGGACCAACATTCCCCTGCTCTACTGTGTAAATATTCTGTTTGTAACAGGATCTTTCTCTATAGTCCAGGCTAATCTGGAACTCACTATATTCTCCTGCTTCAGCCTTGTGGGTGCTAGGGTTATAGATGTGAGCCACCCCACACACCTGGCTATGAGCTTAAATTATGGTAGCCACATTAAAAAAAAAAAGTAAAAAAGAATGGCTAGCGAGATGGCTCAGTGGTTAAGAGCACCTGCTGCTCTTACAGAAGACCTAGGTTTGAATCCTAACACCCACATGGTGGCTCACAACCACTTCTAACCCCCATGGCACACATACACACAGGTAGGCAAACATTCATACACAAAAAAAGTGAACTAAAAATTAAACATATGTTTTTAAAAAGCAAAAAGAAGTCAGTACAGTAAGTGTTAATACTATAATTGTTTATTTTCATGTGTCCAAATATTTTTATTTCAACACGAAACATTAAGGAGCCATCTTATTATCAGGATCCTTCTAAGTCTTGGCAATCTCTTATGGGTTTTGGTGGTATGCACCTTATTTTTGGGGAGGAGCAGTTCAAGACAGGTCTTCTCTCTGTGCAGCTATTCTAAAACTCCCTTTGTCGACCAGCTGACCTCAAGCTCACAGAAATCTGCCTGCCTCTGCCTCCTGAGAGCTAGGATTACAGGTGTGCACCATCACGCCTGGCTTAGCACCTTTTCATTGTTCAGAAGCTGTGTGCGCGGCCTGTGGCCACCTTCATGGACACTGTGGGTCCGGACAATTAGGCTGGAACTGAGTCCAGCAGAGCCTTCTGTTGTCTCCTGCCAGGTCATGTGGTCCTATGGCTGGAGGCACAGGTGGGGGCGAATGTCAGTGCTCACACAACCTCTTGCTCCTCCATCAGGCTTGCTCTGTGACTTCTGGTCCCTCACAAGCGGTGGCAGACCTTGTTGGCTCCAGCACGCCTCTGCAGGTGGGCTACAAAGGTGGACTTAGGGAATGAGGCAGGATGGGAGGTGACCTTCACAGGCCTCAGTGGGCTGTCAGGTTGGACCTGGAAAGTCACATCCGTAATGAGTCGTCTGCCTAGACAGCTCTAGGCAAAAATCTCACCCAGGAGACAGCAGTTTCCAGTAGGCTCTGTGACTACCTAGCAGCCTGCAAGCAGCTAGCTCAGGTTTCCTCTGGGGAAGGGCCTCTTTTTCCTGGCGCTGTGCTGCCTGGCCAGGACTCCTGCCTCAGGCAGCAGAGCGGCTGATGTCAGCAGGACCAGCCCACCTCTGAGGTGTCTGTGGGCTGGCGCACCTCCGGCCCAGCTCGGCTTATCACTGTCGTGGATGCTGCTTGCTAGCAGCCTAGGGTAATTATGGGGCTTATCCTCCTGGACCAGTCTGCGCATGTGTCTCTCACAGAGGTGGTGGCCTGGTAGAGCAGCTGGCAGCTGCTCGGTTCCAGGAGGGCTGTGATGCAGGGCACTTCCGGTGGGGCTGACCTCCTCTGGCTCCATCCACAAACTTCTCCTAGGATGCCCAGCAAGCCTGTCTCTGCTCCCGCCCTTGCCTGGCATCGGCAGCCCCTTCTGCCCGTCCTCAGCTCCCTGAGGGACATTCACATCTGAGATTTCTTATCTCATCTTGTCCCAGTCCTGGGTTGAATAGTCCCCTCACTCCTGTCCGTCTTGGAACCTTGGAGAGCAGTCTTGAGAGGAACCAGATCTCTGTCCACACAATCAAATTAAGCTGAAGTCCCCTTGAAAGCGGCTCTGTTCAGAGCCACAGGTGGCCTTTGAGGAAGAGAGAATCTGGACAGATAAGGGACATGCCTTCATCCCTTTGTGTGGTGATGGAGGAAAAGGCAGAGAACCCCGCTCCCTCCAGCAGGGCCCTGTGGCTTTGCTCACACCTGATCAGACTCAGGCTCCAAAGGGCAACATAGCATGTCACTGGTGTGGCTATTTGGTACAGCAATGCAGAATTCTCACACAGCCCTCTCTCCTGGGCTCTGCCCTGTGCTCGAGGGAAGACTCCCACACTCACACTGACCCCCACACTGACTCCCACACTCACACCAACACCCATACTGACTCCCTCACTGAACTTCCCACACTGACCTCTCACACTGACTGACTCCCACACTGGCCTGCTCCTTGGCTGAGCGCCCTCAAGCCCTGGCAGGCTGACTCCAGCCCCAGCAGCGGCCTCCTTGAGCCACACACATTTGGGGGATAATGGTCTTTAGGATTCCCAAGGATTTCTCTGAGCTCTGAAGACGCTGATCTGCGGAGCTGGAACCCCGCATTTGACAAGTGAGGTGATCAAGGCGCCACTCCTAACGGCATTCTGGGGAGATTAACCTGGCAGCCGAGGTTCGGTGGACAAGAACAGGCAGCAGGGATCGTGTTATTGCAACTTCAGCATCTAGCACGGCAATTGAGGTGGTGGCCGGACTGGAGGTCAAAGGCCTCACACTAGAGCAGAAGGCGATGCTGAGTGAAGGTTTGCTGGCGGGGGAGGGAGGTGTGTGTGTGTGTGTGTCACAGGCGCAGGGTAAGTAGCCTGGGCAGTGAATGGGGTGGGGTGGTAATCAGATGGTCTCCCCAGATGCAGACAGGGCCCAGATCTTAAGTCCTTGGACTTTGATAGTCACGTACAGAGCCCAGCACACAGGGCCTCAAGAGGAAGAAGGGCCTTCCACGTCCTGCTGTGGCTTTCTGCTACTGCTGGCTGTAGGGAATGGAGCGGAGATTGAATCACTGTGTGTGGAAACACAGAGGAAACAGAGCAGAAGGCTGGTGGCAGCCCTCAGGGAGTGTCTGAAGAGGGCAATCAGAGAAGGAATGGTGGACACAGGCCAGAAAGTCCCTGAGGACACAGCAAAGGCAGATGGAAAGAAATGGGGGACTTTGGAGGTACCCACTGGGAGCATAAAGAGGGGCTCTGGGCATGGAGTAGGGGATCTTGAATAGCTTTGGGCAGTAGGGAATCATGGAGGGAAGGGTGGTCACACATATGGGTGTACATACAGATATCGAACTGGAGTTACAACCGGCTGTGTCAGTGTGACAGAGAACAGAGGGGAGGAAGAGCCAGTCTGCTGGGCAGGAGGACCAGCAAAGGCATATGGGTGACAAGGAAGACCACAGGTGGGTGCTGGAGCAGAGGAAGGGCTGAGGGTGGGAGCTCACGAGGGTCCGCCTTGGAGAGGGGAAGGTAGCCAGTTTGATGGAGAGGAGGGGGTGAGACGAGGCCTCCCTGGCTATGGTTTTCAGAAAAGGCAAGCTCGTGGGTCGGGTGCCTGAGCCCAGGGAAGATGGCAGGCTCTGTAATCCTCCCCTGTCTCCCTATAAGACCTTCAGTCTGTCACCAGGAGAGGACCAGGTCAGAGGACAACTTTGTGGAATCAGTTCTCTCCTCTTTTTCAGGGGTCCGTGTGTATGCTTGAAAATATTTCTTATAAAGTACATGTTTACTAAAAATGTTGAAAAATGGGGGCGGGGCCGAGAGAGAATGACGGAGACAGAGAACAGGAAGTGGGGGGGGGGAGGCGGCCTTTCATCTCTTGTCATCTCTCCTGTCTGCACCTCGGGCCCGCTGGGTTGGTCGGAATGAACACGCAGATGGTGACAATCCACTGACAGACACATACTCTGCTTTTCACTCCTCTCTAACATTTGGGGGTTTAAAAAACTTTTTTTTTTACTTTTAATTCTGTGTATATTGGTGTTCTGTATGAGGGCGTCAGATTTCCTGGAATTACAGACAGCTGTGAGCTGCCATGTGGATCCTGGGAATTGAACCCAGGTCCTTTGGAAGAACAGCCAGTGCTGTTAACCACCGAGCCACCTCTCCAGCACATCCCCACCTCCCATTTGAAGATTTAAATGACTACAATTAAAACCGAAACCTGCAGTTTCTTGACACTGTGCTGCTAAGTTTACACAGTTTATCTAATAAAAATATCCAGCATCCACTTCGAGTTTCAGAATTGGGACATACTCATGCTAAAGTGACCTGTCATGTGTCTGGCATTCAGCTGTGGCTGCTGCCCATACACTGTCCAAAGGCCCGCCCCTCTGGGAGCTGAAAGGAAGCAGTGGGCCTCAGGCCAGAGTCCCATCTCTAGGGTGGACTCTGGGACAGTGTTTATTCCTCTGTGGGGATGGATTTGTTCCTGCTACCTGCTGGGCACCAGGCCAGGTTGCTCCTTTAACCCACTGGGGAGCAGTGCAGACACTTTGCCTCAGGCTCATCCTGTCCTGGATTGCTCAACCTGGAGGAGCTTCTGGGGATGAGAGACAAGTTAGTGAGTAAAGTGTGTGCAGAGAGTCCATTCCAGGAACCAGTGAAAAAAAGAACGGAGGAAGGACAGAAGAAAAATAGGACGAGACAGGCCAGGTATGGCGGTCACTCTTGTAATCCCAGGACTGGGGAGGCAGAGAGAGGTGGGCCCCTGGGGATCTCTGGCCATCCTAGCCTATTTGCTAACCCTGTCTCAAAATTTAAAAAAAGGGAGGGGGGGTTGGAGCTGGAGAGACGGCTCAGTGCCTAAGAGTATTGGCTGCTCTTCCAGGTTCAATTCCCAGCAGCTCACAACTGCCTGTAACTCCAGTTCCAGGGGTTCTAAGGGCACCAGGCATGCATGTGGTACACAGGCATACATTCGGGAAAAACACCCATACACATAAAAAAGAAAAAGGACATGTCATCTGAGGAGCAATAAGTAAGGTTGACCTCTACACACAAATGCATACATTCACATACATGAATATATGAACATATATACAAGCATGTGCAGACACATACACATACTCACCAAGTTCTGGATACATTCTGCTTTACTGGACCTCCCTTAGGTGCGAGAGTTAGAAGAATTCTCCAACAGGCATCCAGCAGGAAGTACATGTGAGGACTGGGCCAGACAGGCTTTGGGGTGCCAGTATACACACATGTATATACCCACATATATACACACATGTATACATGCCCTCCTGGGGTGCCTTCTATGGCAGGTCTGGGTCTCTGAGAGGTGGTGTGGCCTCCAGGAACCCTGGCTCCCACAGCTTTTGGAGAAGAAGCCCCTTTGTCCCTGCCCTTGGGTCTGGGACCTTAGGGCTGCTGGCATCAAGGCCTCCCAAGCCCTCAAAGGATTCTTTAAAAGGAGTTCAAGAGCCTGGTCCCTGGGGAGAGGTTAAGGAGCAGAGATGAGGATTAAGTGTTGGCCGGGCCAGGGGTGGGGCCTGGGGAAGGCTTTGGAACCAGCTGCTGTTTCCCAGCTCCCAGCCTGACAGGCCCCTGCTGCTTTCCTCTGGCTGCCCCTCCAAGGGTCTTGGGTGTGACTATGCTTAGAGACTCTGGGCCCTGAGTGTCTCAGGGAGGCCCAGGACTGGGTCCTAAGACCCACATGTAGACCATCCTGACAAAGGGGTAGAAAGAAAGAAGGAAGTGAACAAGAGTCCTTTTTCAGGGATAAGCCCCTCCCCGTCCTGGGAACAGAAGTCTCAGGGGACCACAGGGGAGACCAGGACTGGCAGAATCTGTGGCCACCACGGCAGAGGCAGGTGGGAGGGTCAGCTCTGCCCACCCCTCCTGACCTCTCAGGCATAGCCGTGTCCTCTGGGAATCTCCACCAGGGATAGGAGGTGTGGGAATGAGCCCCAAAGACCAGCACAAACCGCAGCCCTCAAAGGAGCCTCAAGCTCGCTCACCCCACTTGCCTCATCCCTTCATCTCAGTCTCCCACAGGAGCTGAAGGGGCAGAATAGTGGGGACACCAAGGCGGTGCCATGCTAGGGCTGGGGTCGCGGTGTAGAGATAGATAGTGCCTGCGCTGGACAGCTTTGTGTCAACGTGGCACAGGCTGGAATCATCGGGCAAAGAAAACGCCTTCATAACATCCTGTCGCCACCATTTTCTTAATTAGTGATCAATGGGGGAGCGCCCAGCCCACTCCGGGTGGTGCCATGCCTGGGCTGGTGGTCCTGGCTTCTATAAGAAAGCGGGCTGAGCAAGCCAGGGAAGCAAGCCAGTGAGCAGCGCCCTCCACAGCCTCTGCATCAGCTCCTGACTCCAGGTTCCTGCCCTGACTTCCTTTGATGAACAGTGATACAGAAGGGTAAGCTGAAATAAACCCTTTCTTCCCCCAAGTCGCTTTGGACATGGTGTTTAGTCGAAGCAATAGAAACCCTAAGTAAGACTCTCAGCCCTGGGTTCCATGCCATGGAAAGGAAGTCATGCCTAGGCCCCATCCACAGCCACAGTAATGTTACTTTTTTTTTTTAATTAAAAACATTTTTTAAAGCAGAGTCTCAGGTAACCAGGCTGTTTACTACGTAGTTGAGGATGGCTCCGGTATAGTTGACTCTTCAGTTACTTTCCTGTTTCTGCTAAGAGACACCAAGACCAAGGCAACTTACAAGAGAAAACACTTAACTGGGACTTGCTTATTGTTTCAGAGTCCATGACCATCAGAGAGAGGAAGGCTTGCAGGCAGCCGTGTGATGGAGCAGTGGCTGGGAGCTCGCATCCTGGTACGAAAGTAGGAGGCAGAGGGGAAGGGGGCAGGGGACTAACTGGGACTAGTGTGGCCTTTTAAACCTCAAAGCCTGTCTCCCAGTGATACACCTCCTCCCAACCCTCCCCAAACGTTCCGCCAGCTCTGGAGCGGACCAGCCGATGGACCCTTCTCATTCAAACCACTCCCACGACGTTGAACTTCTGATCCCCCTGCCTCCACACCTCCAGTGCTGGGACTACCACCATGCCTGGTTTATGCAGGGCTGGGGATCAAACCCAGGGCTTCGGGCATGCTAGGCAAGCACCTCCAGCTGGCCTCCGTCCTCAGCCGTCTCTTGAGGTTCTAACAAAATCATTTTGGGGGATCCTGAGGGGGAAATATGATTTAGAAGGACCAAGAAGGATTGCTCTATTCCTCCACAAAGTCAGCCCTAGATAGCTCCCAGGCCAGGTCTCTTCTGCTTCCTAAGTCCAGAGAGCAGTACCCGTGCCGGTACGGCGGAAGCGACTTCTGCCTCCACCAACTATAGGTCGAGAGGTCTCTGCTTCTCCGCCTTGCCTTTAGACACTGGTATCTACCCAGCAAGAGTTCTGGCTCCGGGTAACAACCTTTGGCAGGCAGCCCGGCATCCTGAACACTGTTCTCTGTGGCCACAGGGTCTGTGAACCAACCTTCCTGTCCTCATTCCACGTAGGAAGAGGGGAGTCCCTTATTATAGGCTATGGCCCCCGGTAGAGCCACGCTGCACTCTCCGTCCTACTCTCCAATCAAGCTTATGCTGCAGCCTGTGTGTGTCCCCAGGCTCGGCCACGGAGGACCCTTAATTAACCCTTTCATGCTCTGGGGTGTGCCCACCTCTGTACCAGCCACCCACTTGGTCGCCTTGGTGCTCCAGGCCCTGCTGGCTTCTTTAAGTTCCAAGGTGCTGCCAGCGCCAGCCGTCAACCAGGTGCATGAACCCTCTGTCTCTCAGTGACTTTTGAGTCAACTGAGAACTGCAGACAGGGCGGTTCCAGACTCCAGTGTCCTCTGCCATTTTCATCACTCCAAGAGCCCAGGAGCCCAGGCCCAGGGGTGGGTGACCTGGGAACAGGAGTCATGTGCTTAAAATTTGATCCCATTAGAACCCCGCCTGACAACCGCTCACCCTCAGACACGGCCACAGGAAACACATGTTCCAAGGATGAAGCTGATGGGACTCAGGCAGGGAAGAACACGAGCGCCTCATTGGCATGCAAAGTCTGGCTTCCATGCTGTCCTCCCAAGGGCAAGTGCCACACTCGCACAGCTCAGAAGGGCACGGAGGTAACACAGCAGTCACCCGGGGCAGTGGGAACACAAGATGAGAGAATGTCTCCCCCTGATCCGTTGCCACACATTCCATACCCTGAGGGCTGGGTACCTGTTGCCATAGCAATGGCAATCCCGGGAGTGAATCATCTTGGCTCCTGCTGTCTCCTTGCTCACCCGGCTCTGGCTCCTGGAGATGCTTTCTGGAGCAGCGTCTGCCAATGAACAGAGCGCCGCCACAGGCTTCCTTTTGGGGAGAATCCAGGATAAAGTGTGAATTTGACTTCAGTGGGCACACTGTAGGCCACTGAGACTGGATGTACCGATGATGAACAAAGGAATCAGAAGGGACCTTTGTCCTTTATGTGGGCAGTGGCAGTTAGGAATAGACAGAGACAGCTGAAGTTAAGCTCTATGTTGCAGTTTTCAAGGTGTCAGAGGTTCATGTTTTATTATTATTATTTTAATTTTTATTTTATGTGCATGCATGTTTGGCCTACATATATGTCTGTACACCATGTGTGTGTTTTAGCCCTTGGAGCCAGAATAGGACGTTGGATCCCCTGAACTAGAGTTACAGACAGTTCTGAGCCTCCATGTGGATGCTGTTCTGAAGTCAAACCCAGGTCCTCTAGAAGAGCAGCCTGTGCTCCAAACTGCTGAGCCATCTCTTCAATCCTTGTGTTTTATTTAAAGAAAGAAAGAAAGAAAGAAAGAAAGAAAGAAAGAAAGAAAGAAAGAAAGAAAGAAAGAAAGAAAGAAAATGCCCCATCCCCAGGATGCCCCATCCCCAGGATTCAAAAGGCAGAAATGTGAAGAAAACCTCAGATATGAAGTCAGCCTGATCTACATAGCAGGTTCCAGGCCAGCCAGGACTACATAGTGACACCCTGACTCAAAAATAAGCGCGAACAAAGCCAGGCATGGTGGCTCACACCTGCCCAGAGATGGAGGCAGAAGGATGAGAAGTTCAAAGTCATCCTTGACTAGAGATCGTGTTCAAAGCCAGCCTGGGCTTCATGAGATCCTGTCTCCTAGAACAGGAGTTGGTTAGTGTTGGGCTGGCGAGGTGACTCACTGGGTAGAGGCGCTTGCCACCAAGCCTGACAACCTGAATTTAGTCTCTGGGGCCCATACTGTGAAGGAAGAAACCAACTCCTGAATGTTTCCTGAGCTCCATGGACACATGCACCCACAAACGTTAATTTTAAAATTTAACCTTTTCTGTTTGAATACTTGTACACTTGCTGGCTGAAGCAAGGCACAACATGGAGACTGGAGAGATGGCTCGGTGGGTAAGAGCACTTACTGCTCTTCCAGAGGACCTGAGTTCGGTTCCCAGCACCCATGCTGGGCGACTCACATCCACATGTAACTCCAGCTCCAAGGGATCCAACATCCTCTTCCAGCATCTTTTGTCACTGCTCATATGTGGCATACACACACAGGTACACATACATATACATAAAAATAACAAAAATAAATCTTTAAGATGTAGCTTATTTTTTAAAAGATTTTGGAGTCTCATATCCATCCACACACACACACACACACACATATATATATATATATATTCTCATGCACCTGCTACACAGCATCCCCCAGAGGTGACTATCTCTTGTCTTTCTTTCTCTCCCTATCTTCCTGTGTCATCATCTGTCCCAGATGTTTTCCCCATGATGGGCAAACTCACCACCACTGAGCTACATGCCCAGCCCAGGGTATTAATTATTATTATTATTTTTGCAACTGACAATGTTGATATTTTGCTCCCTGAACTAGAGTACAAAAGTCTCGGTGCCATTTGTGTCTAGTCTTCCTCATTTTCACGTGTGCGTGTATATGTGTGAGAGAGAAAGAGAGAGGGAGAGAGCGAGCGAACTTTTGGGAGTCAGTTCTCTCCTCCTGCCTTTCTGTTAGTCCCTGGGATTGAGGCAGGCTATCAGGCTTGGCAGCAGGCCCCCTTTGCCTGCAGAGCCCCCTTGCTGTCTCTCTAGCACTCACCCAGCCTTGCTCTTCCCTGCGTTCAGAGCTTTGAGCATGCATGTGTGTGCCTTGTGGCTCCCCAGGCTCCGCTCCCCCTGATCTCCCAGTCGCTGGTTCTGGCTCCTGCCATGTCGGCTCCACCACAAGACAGGTGTTATCAGTTCCGTGTGGCCCTTTTTGTACGTTTCTGCTGAGACGTTCTGTTTTCGTTCCTCTCAGGAGGGCCTGTGGCTGCTTGCTGAAGCATGCTTGTGGAGCTTTGGTTCCTGAGCGCTGGATCCTACCCGTGACTCCCTCCCCAGCCCACCAGGCTCCTTCTCGATCATGTGGAAGCCCTCTCCACAGGAAGGATGGGTTTTTGTTATCACACTTGGGTCAGTTAGCTAGTTGTGTTAGGAGACTGAGGTCCTCTTTGACGCTTCCATCTTAGCAGCAGTCCCCTCCAGGCTCAGCACTAGGCCCTGGCTGCAGCTCACAGGACAATCTTTGCAGAGCTCCCTGGGTGTCAATCGAAACAGGTTTATCTGGGCCCATGAGGACTTCTGTGGGTCCTTGCTGCATAAAGGGCAGGAGAGTCCCCGAGTCAGGCCAAAGATGCATCTGGTGGGTGAAGGGGTTTCTGGTCTATAGAGTCAAAAGACAGAGGAGCCCCTTAACACCTGGCATCTCAGGGGGGAGTCCCTGAGAGGTCCCCCCACTTACTGGGAGTGCCAATGGGACCTTAGCTAGGTCCCCCTGTTGTGAAGCTCAGTCACCAGGTGTGAGCATGACCCCCTGCTTACTCTGAGGAGGGACAAAGCTCCCTGGCTGAGCTCGGCACCAGGAGCCTGGGCCTGGGTCCTCCTCTTCTGGGATAAAGCTCATGGGATTCTGTACACAGCTGTTGCCCCAGGCATGGGGTCCTGGCCCCCACTCTCTCTACTTTCAAAGCTCCCCTGTGGTATCCATTAGCACTGCTTGCAGGGTCCATAGTTGGGGTTTACAGAGAAGGCTTGGTAGGAGATCTGGGGGAGCATGTTTTGAAGCCCGTGGAAAGGTCTTGGTGAAGATGGTGAGGGTGCGGACATGGAAGGAGAAGACCATCCCCACGGCTAGGTGGTCTCTGGCTGCTCATCACCAGTGCCCATGGTACCCAGTACAGGCAGGACCTGGGGACGACACTGCAGAGCCAAACATAGCACCAGCTCAGAGCCACAGCTCCTCCATCAAGGGCGTTCGTGACAGAGGAGGGGATGAGGAAGCCCCTAATGCAAGCTGTGTGACACCACAGAGGCCTGAGGTCTGGGGGCGGGGAGTGCTGAGAACATGGAAGAATTAAATGATGGGGCTGATCCTGGCTCATACGTCCCACCCCCACCCCACAAACCTCCCTGCACATCCCTCTCCCTGGCTCAGCCCTGCCAGGCTCCGAGAGCTGACATCACTCACACCTGCACACTCCCCAACCCCAGAGCCTTCTGCAATTAAAGTCTTAAGAGCAAGTCTCAGAAGCAGGAGGGGAAAAGCAATTTCCCGCTCAACATGTCAAAAGCTGCTCATCCCCAGCGCCCCAAGGAGATGTCAGGCAGGAACAGATCAGTGTGGGACTCCCGAGGCATGATCACAGGAGCAGGGCCACCCCGGCTCCCCTGTCTTATGGGACAGCCCCTCTGCTCAGAGGTGTGGGAAATGAGGTGTGGTGGGCAGAGGTGCAGGTGCTGCGGGGTCCCACAAGATGGACGCCAAGAGGACAAGAACACACCATAGCACATGCCCCCAATCCTTTCCAAGGTCCATATGGGCTGCTGACAGCACTGGCCCATCTGCCTGTTCTCTGTTCCAGAGTCTTCTGCGGAATGTGCCCTAAACACATCTCTGTGTGTGTGACACATGCATAGGTGTGTAGCTTCAGCACACAACACAGTATCTATACATATGTGTGAATGCGTGATATATGTGTTTACATACCGTGTGTGTGTGTGTAAGCAGCTAGGATGCAAATGTAGGCATGCAGATGTGGATGCGTGTAAATGGGTGAAGTGAGTGTATGATGTGTGCACAGGTATGCACGTCTGAATGGTGTGCCTGTCTTGTTTAATTTCCTTAGTATTCCACAATTTCATACACACTGGTTCAGGAGCCCGGAGCAGAGCATGTAGCATGTCTGAGGCCTTTGGTTCTACCTCTAGCATTAGCACAGAAGAATGAAGGGGCCCGTGGGGTGGCTCAGCAGAGTGCTTCCTGTGCAAACTGATGACCTAAATCCAATTCCAGGGCCCAGAGGTTGAAGGAGAGAACGGACTATCAAAAGATGAACTCTGACACCAGTGATCATATTAATAGTAACAAAAGCATTTTTTTTATTTTTTTAAATTTATTTATTTTTATATCAATCACAGGTTAGGCTTTTTTTGCATCCCATGTGTAGCCCCCTCCCTCATTCCCTCCCACCCTTCCCAACCCTCCCTCATCTCCTCCCCGCCCCCTCCAAGTCCATCAACAGGGGAGACAAAAGCATTTTTTAATGACAAAAGAAAGAAATAAAGGAAGGAAGGAAGAAAGAAAGAAAGAAAGAAAGAAAGAAAGAAAGAAAGAAAGAAAGAAAGAAAGAAAGAAAGAAAAGGGACTGGGGAGGTAGTTCGGTAGGTGAAACACAGACAGGAGAATCTGAGTCTGGCTCCTCAGCAGCCATGTAAGAAGCCAGGGGCGAGGGCCCAGGCCCTTAGTTCCAGCACTTGGGAAGCAGAGGCAGGTGGACCTCTGTGAGTCTGAGGCCAGCCTGGTCTACACAAAGTTCTGGGCCAGCTGGGGCTACATAGTCAAACTCTGTCTCAGAAAGAAAAGCCCAAGTGGGGCATCGCTGCATAGGCCTATAATCTGGTGCTAGGTTGGGAGTGGGAGGGTTAGAGACAGTCAGGTCCCCAAAGCTTGGCCAGCCAGCCTAGCCAATCAGCATGCTCCAGGCTCTGTGATAACACTGTCAGCAGAGATGAGCAACTGAGGAAGGGGCTTGCCTTCAACCTGTGACCTCCTCATTCACACGAGAGCACGTGCACATGCGCGTGAGCTACACGTACACATAAGCCTAACACATTCTACAAGTAGACAATGCAGCGTTAGAACAGGCAAAAAAGGCTGGGCGTGGTGGTACACATGCCTGTGAGCCCAGCACTCTGGGAGGCAGAGACAAGGGGATCCCTGTGAGTTCAAGGTCACCCTGATCTACAAAATGAGTCCAGGACAACCAAGGCTACACAGAGAAACCTTGTCGGGGAAAAATCCAAACTTAAAAAAAAGAAAAGAATAGGCAAAGAATATAAAGACATTATTTGGGGGCAGGGGATGCAGATGAAGTCCACGCAACTACCCACAAAACACTAGATATGAATAAACAGACACAGCTGCAGTGCCCACCCGAGTTGGAAGTGGGGTTTCAAGCAGAATGTGCACCCAGGCCATACCCAGGTGCATGGCAGCTCTGTTCACAACAGGGTGTGTGTGTGTGTGTGTGTGTGTGTGTGTGTGTGTAGGCAGAGGACATCTTCGACTGTTCTTCAGACGGGGTCTCTCCCTGGGCTGGAGCTCACACAGCAGACTAGGCTGATGCCAGTGAGCTACCAGGATCTGCTGGTCTCTGCTTCCCTAAGGCTGGGGTTCTGAGAGCACGACATTAAACCTGGCTTTTTCCACCTGAGCTCACCAGGTTCTCACAAGACTCGCTGGGCCATGCTCCAGCCCACCTACATACTTACTCCATAGCCACCTTTCTATGCTGCTCTGTCACTTTTGTTCGTGTGAGAAAGGTCTCACATAGCCCAGGCTGGTCTTGAACTTGCTATGTAGACAACGCTAGCCTTGACTTACTCATCCTTCTGCCTCTGCCTCCTAAGTGCTGGCATTCAGATGTACACCAACATGCCCAGCTCTGTTCTGTCGCCTTTTAAATTTCCCTCTGATAGTGTGTGTATGCATGAGTGCAAGTTGAAACTGGAGATAAGGTCAGATGCCTTCCTCTATTTTTTTTTCACAATGTTCTTTCACTGAGTCTAGAGCTCACCATTTCAGCTGTCTAGACTGCAAGCTCCAAGGACCCAGTTTGTGTCCATTCACCCAGAGCTGGGGCATACACCACTGTGCTTGACCTTTTCTATGTGAATGCTGGGGTTTGGACTCAGGTCCTCATGCTTACATTGCAAGCACTTTGCTGACCAGTCCCTGTGAGCTCTGTGTCAGAAAATAAGTTTGAGGGGTGGTGGAGGCACACACCTTTAATCCCAGCACTCAGGAGGCAGAGGCAAGTGGATCTCCGTGAGTTCAAGGCCAGCCTGGTCTACAGAGTGAGTTTCAGGACAGTCAGGGCTACACAGAGAAACCCTGCCTTGAAAACCAAAGGAGGAGGAGGAGATGTTGTTTAAGTATGAACACAGCCGGGCTTTCTTTGCTGTCCCTTCAGAGCTGACCTCGCCCATGGTGTCAGGTGTTTGGTCCTGCTGTCTTAGAAGCTGCCTTTTCCAGTACTGCCCCCAAGCCAAGGCTCAGGGGGTTTTCTGTGTGGTTGGTGCAGACTCTCAAGGCACTGGCTCCTTGTCTCTGTTACATGGAAGGGTTTCTAGGACGGTCCCAAAATCCAGGTGACCCAATGGAAATACAGTCTCTACTATCCAAAAAGTAGTGAGACTTTCCCAAGAATGACCCCTCTGACAGGTCAGTTGTCTGCCATATTTGCAGAATCTTTTCCTTCCTCTGCTCACCTTTATTGGTCTCCACCTGATAAACCCATGGGGACACCTGGGGGACCCAGACTAAGGAGATGCTGTTGTGCTCTTTTAAAAACTATTTTATTTATGCTTCTTAATATCTTTTTCTCCATAGTCCACCCCAATCCCTTTCTACACCCCAACACCAGGTAGGAGAGAGAAAAAGTTAGTGGGGAGAGGGGGTGCCGTTCTTTTAGGCTGCTTCCTGCCAGTGAGGGTTGTCAGGTTCCTTAGGGAAGGTCCAAGCCTCATTTCAGAATAGCTCCAACTTCTTGTCAAACTGCAACAACAGCAACCAGGAGCACCAGCAGAACTGCTCTTTCTAGGAGTCGTCTTCTCTCTCTGGGCTCAGAGTCTCGGCTTTAAACTATCTGCAGCTGGCAAAGAGCCCCTCTCAGAGCCTGCACCAGGCAAATAGCTTGCTGCTGTGGACCATCTGAATCAGCCTCATATCCCACACCTGGGATCAAAACAAAAACATGTTTATATCCCCAACAAGATGCTGAGGTGTGGGGCTGGCCTTCTGCAGATCCAGCCCTCCTGCTCGCCTTCCTCCGGCAAAGGTTTGATGCCAGCTTTGAGGCCTGTGTTTCTGCTTTCCCCTGGCCTCCCAGACACCTTCCCATGAAGTCTGCCCACAGCTGGGCATACAAGGCTCTCCTCCTCTGCCTGCCATCACCCCTACACCAAGCCAAACAGCACTTCCAAGGAGGGTGGCCAACAGGCTCAAAGGACTGTCGTGTCACCAGCCTCTTTGCTGCTGAACTCTCCCGTTGCAACTGCCATAAACAAGGAAGCTTAAAGCCACAGACAAGCCATCGCCTGGCCATACGCTCTAGAGCATGAAGATCAAGATGTCTGTAGACCCCACTCCTGCCCAGGGAGACTCACAGGGCTAGCCCAGCTGCCCCAGACACCTTCCTGCTCCCTCCAAGGCTGAGGTCCTTCGCTATTAGTCTTCACCAAATCCCTGTGTGGCCAGGTGGCTGCCTGGCTCTCAAGCACCCCCACCCCTGACCCCCACTCCCACTCGACCACCAGGCTCTCTGCCTCCCCTTTCCAGCCCCATGCCTACCAGCTTGGGAGCTGCGGCATCCTGGGTGCCCTTTGGCTTTGACCACTCTAGTCTCTGTCTTGTCTCACATAACACTCTTACTGCATGTGTGTCCTATTCTTATTCACAAGGGCACCAGTCATGACAGTTAGTGCAGTCCCTAAATCCCAGGTGGCTCCATGGCTAGAATGCCTGAGGAGATCTGGCTCCTCCGTCCTGTGGTTCTGAGCGGGTCGGTGGGTGAGCACTTGTCAGCCCTCTACAGAATCCTGGGGGCTGACTGTGTCATTGAGGTAGGTGTCTGCGTCATTTCTCAGGTCTGAAGTGATCTGGGGCAGTGCTGTACGACCTAGTGTCTTGCCAGGGGAGGCCCTGCAGGGAACAACTGGCAGAGCCCTGTGTGGGGAGGAGATGCACCCTATTTGGGGAGTCCTGTAGGAGAGCCTCCCTCGTAGACGTGTCCTCTGTGTCTGAGGCTCCCTTTTGTCAAAGCACACATCCTCCTAGCTCCCCAGCCCACCTTCATCTCCAGCCCCTTCCCTGAGGGCTGGCAGTGGAAAGCAGATTCATCTAGGAAACCAGGTCTTGACTGGAGAGACCTCCTTTCTGGCATCCATCAAAGACGGCAGGTGGGCCTTTCCCAGGGTGCCTCAGCTTGGTCTGACTGCTCACCTGCTCTTCACCCAGCCATGCCTGCCCTACTCAGGGCACACCCTTGAGGCAAGGCTATCCCAACTCAGCTTTCAGACATGCTCATTCCATGCATAACCACACTACCCTGCCTACAGCCATTCCCCTTACCCACAGCCATGCCCACCCACACATTGCCCTGCCTATCCTGTCACTAGATATACCTACCCTACCCAAGCCATGCCTACCCACTCTCTGACCATGAACATCTGCACAGGCCATACCCCCTCAGCTTGTGCTCACACCCATCCCGCCCGCAAGCTCCCAGACACTGAGCCTAACCCTCAGCCAACTGCCCCATCGCAAGCTCTGTGTCCAGCAGAAGCAGCCGGGGTTCCCTTCAGCTTCCTGCTCACCAGCACCCTGGATGTTTCTCTCACCAAGCGTCCAGTCTCAGAATGCCAAGCAGCTCCTCTTGACCTTCCTGTGAAGAGCCCAAGGCTTCCAGGTCAGGCTCCCCACAGAGGCCCTCTGCCCAATAACCAGTTCTTTCCAGAGACTGGGTCCAGCCCGGATCTGCAGGGCCTGTCTGTCATGTTAACCTCACTGTAGTCTATGCCTCAGGTCCCTCAAGAGGCTCCATTCCCTCGGCCCTCCCCACAACTCCTTTGTTTATGTGTTTGAAACAGACCAAATCTTTTATGCTGCTCAGGCTGGCTTCAAGATGTTGGCCTCAAAAATCTTTTCCTGCCTCAGTCTCCTGAGCAGCTGGGTCTGAGGGTATGAGCTACCAAGCCCAGAGAGCCTGCCCATTTCAGGGAAGGCAGAAAGATGCAGAAGTGGAGCAACTGGCATGCTCCTCAGAGTGACCCTTCATGCTGCTGATGCCACAAGCTGAAGGTTCCGGGCCTGAGGGAAGCCGCCTGGGGGGTCCACCAAGGACTGAGGCTTTGAGCATCCCCCAAAGACTCAGCTGATTCTGTGGGATCATGGCAGGCCATCCCTGCCCTTTAGGAAGGAGGTAAAAATAGGACTTCACAGAGCTTCCTGCTGGCCAGGCCTCCCCAGGAAGTAAGACGCCCAAGGACAAAGCTAGAGCAGGCCCTCCCATGGCAGCCCTGCTCTGGCCTTGGGGACCAGGAGAAATGCCAGCTTGGTCATAACACTGGCAAGGGTTGTTCTGGGGCTGAAAAAGCTTGGAGAGGGAACACAACAAACATCCAAGTGTGAAGAGGAAGCTGGTGAGCTTTGGGAACTACTGTGACCTTAACAAAACCCTGGGGCAGAGCCTTCTAGATTGACAAAAAGTTACAACCGGTCCAAAGAGACCATGCTAAGGCTGCAGCCTGGAGGAGACTCACCCCTGAGAGGGGGATCCAGGGACAGAGGGCTGGTCAGTGACGCCATGACTCCATTAACCACCCAGATGGATGACAGCTGTCTTGTGAGGCGCAGACCCCAAGCTCGGGACTTGCCTCTGTTCCTCACTGCTCGCCCTGTGAAGTCCTACACAACCCGAGACAGCAGAGCCGTTAATCCCACTGTCCGGGATTAGAGATGGGAGGCAGCTTTCCCGAGGCCACACAGCTACAGAGAAACGGGATAGACGGAAATATTGGTTTCCAGGGTCTGTCACCATTGCCAGTTACTCCTGGGAGCTGAAGTGAGCCTGGGACCAACCTAGCCTCTGAGCTTCTGCCAACTGCCCTCTCCTGGGTCAGTGGGCACCACCAGCCATGTCTGTGATCTGCTGGGTTTCCTTGGGTTCTGGGGACAGCAGAGCTGGCTGGATTGCTGCTGGTAGCATAGTTTCAGACTAATCACAGGCCCTTATTCATGGTCACATCTTGCTGCCCGTGTACCAGGGGACAGAGGAGGGGCTCACAGAAGCTGTGTGGGTGTTGAGTGGCTTCAGGTCCTGGGCCTCTGCATCTCTGTCCATAGGTTGCCCCAGATTTAAAGACTGACCATGTGGTACTGAGGCCCTGAGCCCTCAGGTCAGCCTTGGCCTCCTGGCCCCAAGCCCCATGTCGAGGTCTATGCACTGGCCCTGAGGCCAGCCCACTTGCCTTCCGGAACCCCCTGCCCCAGGCTCTGACATCTTCCTGCTGCCTTCAAGGCTGAAGCCCTTTGCTATTGGTCTTCACCACCAGGCTCTCTGCCTCCCCTTCCCAGCTCCACTCCAACCTCAGATGGCTTCCATGGCCAGGAATAGCCAAGTGACTCAGGTGGCACCAGCGGTGAGACCCACCCTCTGTGCTTTCCCTTACAAGGCCGAGAGTGACTCCTGCCAGCAGAGGCGACCTGAGGGACTGCATCTCACATCCTACATCCATCCATCCATCCATCCATCCATCCATCCATCCATTTTCCCACTGTGTGTGTGTGTGTGTGTATGTGTTTAGGTAGCTGGGCAGGGAAGCTACAGTGACAAGTGGCAGAAGCTGAGAGGGTTAAGGGCCAGGTCAAAGGCCAGCTTAGAGGCAAAAGAAAGAGGCTGATGGGGGCAGAGAACAGGGGACAAGGGCCTGCTGCCCCCGGGGAGAGTTCTGGGATGTTCTCTAGGTATTGCTGGAGGTATAGGGAGCAGGTCAGGCCAGATAGGAAGCTGGGAGAAGAGGCTGAGGGCTTGCCGAGGGCCCAGGGCAGGAGCTGGGCTCGGTCCTCCTGGAAGCCTCACGTGCAACCCTGCTGAGGCGGCTGCTGGCTGATCTACCAGGGCAAGTAGCCTCCCTTCTCGGGAATGAAGGAGGGTGCCAAGCTCCACCCAGTGGGTAATTACTGCTGTTCCCCTGCCCACCTGCCTCGAGGTAGCTGCCTATAGTGGGGCTTGTGGGCAGCCTGCCCACCACACCTATCTCGCCTGCTCCACTGCCTGCCCTGCCGGCCCTCCAGCATTCCCTCCCCAGGGAGGGGCTGACCCCTGGCTGCCCGGTGCCTCTCCTGTGAGTCACAGGGCTGGCCTCAGGGCAGTGAGGGGCTGGTCCAGGGGCTTGGCCTCGGACGTCATAGTAGCCAGCAGACTTCGGGTGGATCCTGCCCCCTGGCTGTTTGTACATAAAATGTCCTATGATTCTTTTAACCCACGCAGAGCCGGTGCTGGCGTCCGGTGCATTTCCTGCTGGTCTTTTTACGATGCACATCTGTGCACATTTTTAATGAGGCCGGAATGTAAATGTGCCCAGTGAGGATGACAGCCTTATCGACATTTTTCCGGGACGCATAAACATGCTTTGGTGAGCTATAACAGTAGACCGTGGATTCTTCTCGAGAAAGAAAAAAAGCCAACGGTTTTCAGGAAATTTTCAGTCACACACCACCACTGTGATCTAATTCCAGAACGTTCTAATCGCTCCCCAAGGCAACCCTGTGTGCAGTCATTACCTGTTCCCCGCTTTCCCAGGCCTTCAGGGCAAACCCCATTTACTCTCTGTCTCTGTAGACCTGCCCTGCTGGGTGTTTCCTGTCACACAAAGGCCTTTAGAGACAACACATATCTTGTGAGCCCCCATATTAACGGGTAATGGTGATGGAACCTTGATTGGCTGAGACAAGCACCCACCAGGCCTTGTGACACAGACTGTGTCATCCAGGAAGAGCATGGTCATTTGTTCTTACAGGACAGCAGGGTCCCTTCTCGTCCACTTTGCTTGCAGGGAACCCCCAGCGCAGACAGCAGGTACTCAGGAGCACTGGCTGGAATGCAGGTCAGGGCTGTCTCCACAATGGCAAGCTCAGCTCAGCCTGTGTCATGCCTGAAATGCCTCTTCCATGTCTGAGCAAATGCTACCAAGACATCCTTCCTTCCTGCTCTGACAGTCACTCTGGCCCTGGAGTTGGCTCTGGTGTGGCCCAGTGGGTGATCATTTGTCCAGCCTGCAGCAGACCCTGGGTTCTGACCCCAGCTCTCCACAAAGAAGAGACTGTCCCTCCTTCAGCCCCCAGGCCAGCTCAGTAGAGAAGTAGGTGGGAACTGCACTCAGCTCTAACAGTGCCTAGCTCTCCTGTCCTGGTCACCCCTGGCTGAGTGCCCTGTTACAAAAGCCCACCATAGTCCCACCCCACCCCTTCTGCCAGTCCTGCCCACAGCTGTCCACGCTCTGTTAGGAGGTGGGGCGTGAAACTCCTAAGGCCCAGGCAGAACAGGTCCAACTGCACCCAGCGCCTGTCCCAAGATCACCGCCTACAGCCACCACAGTTGCCTCCCCCCCCCCCCCCCCCCCCCGCTGACCTCTGTACACCCTCTGGTGGCCCTGCGCCAGGCTTGCTCATACAACTGCCAGTGTCAGGGCCTCTCTGGGGAGGCGGGCAGGCCGTGGCGTCTAGGCGCTGTGCCCAGGGCAGGTCCTGCTCTGTTCCTCAGCCTCCTCTTCACAGCCGCCTGGAGGAGAAGTCTCCTCTGGTCACCAGGAAGCCGAATTACGGAGAGAGCAAGAGAGACCGGGACTTAGTGGCTGGGTTCCATCCCAGGCTTGTGGGTGGCTAGCAGTGAGATCCACATGAGCCACAGGATTGCCCCGCCTGTGGAGCTGCCTCTCCGCATCTTCCTGCCATTTCTTCGGGCACGAGCCCAGGTGGCTCCAGCTGAGTGGGAGCGGACAGGCGCCCACCTGTGTTCACCTACGAGGTCTGGAGCAGCAGGTAGGCTTCCAGTAAGTTTCCCTATCCCAACAGGGAGGCCTCCAACCAGCGGGACTTGGAGCAGAGTGGGGTCTTCTCTACCCAGCCAGGCGCACCCCTCCCCACACAGCACGGTCTCAGCTCCCCTTCGGGGGAGGGCTGTGCTCCAGTGTCTCCCTAGCAACAGCAGTGTCTCCCAGCAACCTGCCCCCTCCAGGGATGGCATTGCCCATAGGAGAGAGAGGTCCCCAGGAACCCAAGTGTGTCTCTGAGTTTCAGATACTCCAATGTCTGGCAATGGTAAGGGGTGATGGCAAGGCACCATCCGCCAAGGGAAAACCCAGGGCTAGGCCCACCCAGAGCTGTTTGGGAGGCCCCCTACTGGAGCTTCTGGGGAGAACCCCAGGTGGCCACCAGGCCAGCAGCCACAGAGGGAGATGGATAGCCTAAGCCTGGTTGGGGCCTGTTCTTCCTGGACCCATGAAGTCCAAGGCTGTCTTCCTTTCCCTTGGGAGCCTGCAGTTTAGCAGTATCTAAACCAACTGGGACACAGACCTCTTTAAACCCTCGGAAGCTACAGGATCCGCTTTTGCTGATCACGCCTGGAATACCGAGACCAGGTGTGTAGCCCATGAGCTTGGAGAATCCTCATCTGAGTCGTGGAAGCAGGACTCGGGTAGCCTCGGGCTTGAGGCGCCCTTCCTACACCAGGCTGTGCTGGGTTCCAGCCCAGCAGCAAGCCTCAGCATGGCGCACAGGCTCAGCCCACGAAGGCAGGAGCTGTGGCCCTCCGCAAGGTCCCTGCATGAAGACAAGGGCAGAGCTCCAGGGAGGGGTGTGAACAAGCTGGGGCTGGTTGGATGGTGGCCCAGCCCACCCCTCTGCACCTGGTCCCTTGGCCATGGCAGCAATCTTCTGCATACGCTAATCCAAAAACCGCAGAATACCTGACTCTTGCTGCTGCAGCTCTCAAGGCCTAGAGTGACCTGGAGAAAGCTGCCTCCTGGAGCCCCGGCCTGGCTTCAGTGAGGCTTCACATGGCATTGAGTGGCTTTTCAACCCCACCCCCGGCCTCATTTTCTCCCTCTGTGAAATGGGGCCAACATAAGGCTTCCTGAGCACTGCTGTTTTTCCGATTCGCCTCTGTCCTGCTCTCCACCGTGGCCTCTCTGCCCCCAGCCCCTCTCACGCTCTTCTCTTTCAGCTCCTTCCTGTTTCTCCACACCACTCGTGTTTCTTCCCCGCTGCTCTCTGCGCCATGTTTCTTTTCTCCAAACAGGCAAACACCCCAGGGGCTTGCCCTGCCAGCATCCCCTCCAGTGCCCACTGCCCCTTCCCCAGGGGCTGCCCTCCTGTGATCCCAGCCTGGGGGTGCTGTGCTGACATCACAGGCGGGCATTTATCCACTGCTCCTCACCTAACGCAAATTTCCTCCTCGTCCTCTCTGAATCAATTTTCTTTTATTGCCTCAGCTGCTCAAAAGCAATTTTTCAAGAGCAAAAAGGTCAGCCCGTCCAACGCTAATCAATTCTCAGAGAGCTCCTGCAAGCCACCAGGGGAGCCGGGACCAGGACGGCGGTCCTAGCCCTTCCCGCCAGCACCCCCCCTCACGCCCCCACCCTCCGGCACCATCACTTTTATTGCTCCATGATGCCTGTCATTAGCGGTGTGTTTGAGATGCCCCACAGTGTTCTTACAACATAAAACCTGGGCGACTTGCGGAGGGGGGAGCCCAGAGCGTTTATAGCCACTAGTGGGCTCTGGACAGTAATAGCTGTGCTGATGGATCGCTGAGGAGAGGGGGCAGGACAGGAGGCATCCAGCCACTTGTTTAAAGCTCCCAGATAACCAAGGGGCACACTGCAGGATCCAGGTCCTGCCTGCCTCAGGCACAGCCTTCCCCTTCACACCCTACTACCCTAAACTGGGGCGTCTGCCAGCTCCTCCTCCCTGGTCTCCTAAGCACCCCCATCTCATCTGCCAAGCGGTGGACTCTTCGAACTTCTAAAATTCTATAGATGGGGAAACTGAGGCCCAATGTCCTGAAGTCTAGAAGGGGCAGACACAGCCTTGGAACAGACATGTGGTTTGCGTAGCTGTCCTTGTGCACTCCATGCAGAGAGTCAGGTATGCGCTCCTTGTCCCACACCCCTGACCGCTGACCCCAGAGCCCGGAACACTAGACTCTCACGTGCCCGGGGACTCCCAGCGCCAGATGCTAGCCCTCAGGACTCAGCAGTCCTCAGAGTGCCCCTCTTGTAGGCACTCTTAGGTCACTTTTACAGTTAAGGAAACTGAAGCAGAAGGTACAGCTTTATGCCTTTGCCTGTACAGGTGGAAATACACAGTTCAAACAGAGCCCAACTGCCTCCTCTTGGCTCTCTTCATGTCTTCAAAAATGCCACAGGAGGGGCTGGGTGGAGCACTTGCCTGGTTTGTACAAGGCCCCTTCTATCTATCCCCAGAGCCACAAAATGTGAACAAGAGCAGTAAGTCTGGAGAGATGACCCAATGGTTAAGAGCTCTTGTAGATGACCCAAGTTCAATTCCCAGCACCCGCATGGTGGCTCCCAATCACCTGTAACTCCAGCTCCAGGGGATCCAAAGCCATCTTCTGGCCTCAGTGCTCGCCAGGCAGGCATGTGGCACACAGACACACATATGGGCAAAACACCTCTGGACGCTAAGAACAACACTAATAAGCCACAGTGGCTCAGTCAAAGTGCTTGCCACACAAACCTGTGGGCCTGAGTTCGGATTCCCAGAACCTACATAAGAGCGGGGTGTGGGGTGTTTATCTGTAAAACTAGTGCTAAGGAGGTAGACAGGAGGGCCACTGGGTCACGCTGGCCAGCTGCCCTCGCCCTGTCTGGGAACTCTAGTCTCAAAACATAAGGTAGAGAACAGCGAAGGAAGACACCTGACATTGACCTGTGGCCTCTACCCGCTGTGCGCAAACACATAGACACGGAGCCAGGCTCACAGCACACCCACCTTCAAAATAACCAGGACAAAGACATGGGGTAGGAACTGTCCAGTACACAAGTGACGAGGACTGCAGAGTGATGGGCATAAGGCAGGTGGCCTCGTGGTGACAACTTGCCTTCCGGTGACAGAAATGCTCCGGGTGTGCACAGCTGGCGGCTGTGCAGCCTGGACGTACATGAATGCAATCACAGACTCAGAAATAATGACTATGATATTCAGAGCCTTCCAGGGGCTGGAGTGATGGCTTGGGAATAAGACACTTGTTGCTCTTACAGAAGACTTGGGGTCCATTCCCAGCACCAACATGGTGGCTCACAAACATCTGTAACCCCAGCCCCAGGGACTACGACACCCTCTTTTGACCTCCACAGGCACCAGGTACACATGTACTGTACATGTTGGCAGAAATACTCACATACGTAAGACGAAATGAACCAGTCTTAAAAAAGAAAAAAGTAAACTGCTTAGGTATTCGTGCCATGCATTTGGCAAGAGGCCAGGTGGGCCACCAGCTCCTGCCTCTGCAGAAGTGGTCTGTGGTCATGCTCCTAAAAAACAAACAAACAAAAACACAACTGCAAAAAAAAAAATGCTGACACCCTCCCACCAGCGAGAGGGTCACCTCCCTCAGGAAGCCTTCCCAGCTGAGGCCACCTGCCCTGGTGGCACCCTGAACGCCATTGCTCATTCTGCACTTGCTCATGCCATCTGCCTGCCCTTGCCCATGAGCTGTAGTAATCGGTTCTTGCATTTACTCTGCAAAGTTTCTGCTTGGGCCAGATCCCTTCCTCGTTATGCATGGCTCCATGTGGCAGCTCCTAGGCGCTGTCGATTCATGTTGATCGATTCAGGCGTGATACAAACACATTTCTAAGCTCTCCTGTGTCCCTCCAACCCTGGGTCCCTGTTGGCAGCAGTTCCCTCAGGTCCATGCTGTGCTCTCTCTTTGGCCTTTCAGAGCTTCTGGTGTCACTGGGAGACCCCAAGCCTGCTCCCCTAGGCTTCCTGCACTGCTCAGAACTCTCAGGTCCTTTCTTGAGGTGACTGTAGGGACCCTTCATTGATTTCCAGATAATACACCATGTCTACAGAAAGCTGGGCCTGTCCCTCTACCCAGGGCAGACAGGTACCCCAGTAAAGGCTGCTCCCAGCCTGCCCTGTGGTCTCTGATACAAGCTTGTCCTCGAAGCATGTCTAGCAGGAGCCCAAAACCTCTGTCCCTCTCTCATTAGGAGGATATTCGGTCCCATTGGTTTCAGGATCTTAGTTGGGTGCATAGGCTTAGGGACTAGGGTTGTAGGGAGGCCTCCTTGGCTCATGCCCTACAGGTGGGAAATTGATTGGGGGTTGGGAGTAGCCCTGAGCAAGGCCCCTTTCTTCTCCAGTGTAACCACACCAGGAAAATTCAGTGAGCTCAGCAAGCAAATGTTCTTGAAGATGTCAGTCTCTTCTGTCATTTCTGTCCCAGGCATGATGTGAAAGTCCTCTGAACAGGATCCTGATTAGCCAGAGTTAGCCAGTGGCTGAGGACCCCGGGTAGCTGGGGTTGGCCAGTGGCAGAAGCTCCTGGTTAGCCGGGGTTGGCCAGTGGCAGAGGCTGCTGTGTAGACAGGAACCAAGGAGAAGGGAGGCATGAGTCGATGACAGCCTCTGGCCTCTGCACCAGGCAGGCGAGCCTGGATGGCTTGCCTGTTCTGGCCACCAGGGCCCCTGCCAAGTCCTCTGGGGCCCCTGCCAAGTCCTTCTAGCAGCAGCAACTGCAGAACATTCTGAGAAATCCCCCGTGGGGTTTTCTCTAGAAGCCTTGTGAGGCAGGAAGCGCCCTGGGGCTGAAGGAGCAGGTGGCACCTAGGACTCTGGGGCCAGGCTGGTGACCGGAGGTAGCTCAAGAGGCCCAGCCGGGGCTTCTGCCTGTGGATACACTTCCCTGGCTGGCCAGATTCCACATGACCTAGTTACAAGGCTGGCATCCTCAAAGCGAGGCACTCAGGTCCACAGGGGCTGGACCAGAGCTAGTCCAGGCCACTGGCTTCAGGAACATGGGTGCTGGCTCCCCACGGCAGCCAGTGACTCCCCAAGGGTGCCTTCTGAATAGCTTTGTCACATCTCACACAGAAGAATTTTCAGCAATTCTGTCACCCTGAAGTTGTTCAGGTCCAGCCATGGTAGGAATGAAAGTTACCAAGTTATTCTATTTCATCAAAGTCAAATTAAAAAAGAAAAGAAAGAAATATTTTTGTTTAACAAGAAACTGAATATTTTAAACAGCCAGTTTGCAAGATACAGTCACACTCTGAGACTTCCCTCTTACCTCCCTGGCTAACCCTCAGGGTGGGTGAGGGCTCCTTGGCCACTTTCTCTCAAGCCCCCACTGCCCTTCAACTCAAGGGCCACATTGCCACCTGAACAAATGAATCACAATGGGACCCATTATAGTCCCAAAGCCATCAAAGAAAGAGAAGGCTGGGGGGGGGGGGGGTTGTCTAGCAGTTCTGCCGCACCCGGAGGAGCACAATCAGCCATTGTGGGAGTGTTAGGAGTCCCAGTGATAAGGAGGGAGGGAGGCAAGGCAAGGCAGGCAAGGCAGCCAGGCCTCCCGAACCAATTGCAAAACAGAATAGAAGGTTCAAGGACCCGAGATAGTGGAGACCAGGCTAGGGACGGCCCCTTCCACCCTCCACAGCAGCTCTGTGGATTCCTGTGTCTATCTTTCCTCACATCCCGTGCCCCACTGAGATCAGGACACTGAGCTGGCAGCAGTCCAGAGTCTGTCTCCAGCTCAAACTGGCAGCCACACACTGATTACTCTGTATCCGTTTGTGTCAGTAGACAGGAAACTGAGGCATGGGGGGAGGCTGTCATTGGTAGGACGTGAGCTTCTGAGCTTGGAGCCAAGGCTCATGGCTCCCATCTGACTGCACTGTTCCAGTTTCTGCAGCTGTCCTTTGGGCTGTCTGATTCGTAGGGACAGTGACAGCCTCCACCCTCTCCCATGACCACCTGGGAACCCAGGCCAGGGTTCAGTAGGGATGACCCCATTTCTTCTTCCGGTCCCCAGTGATCTCATAGAAGCTGCCTTTCCTTTGGGTCTAGATCCCAGGTTTGGTCACCTGCTCTTGAGCTGAAAAGCTGCCCCGATGTGAATCCAGCTAGTCAAGAAGTGACCAACAAGCAAATCACTAAGTCTGTCTGTACCTCAGTTTCCCAGTCTAGGAAAGGGAGATGAGAACAACTTTCCCTCTCATGGCCATGATGAGGATGAGAATTCGTGACTGAGTTCTAGACCGTGCTCGGTGTGTCCCCCAGCCCTTCCCCTGATAGACTAACGGTACCTCAGGGATTCTGGCCCTGTGTGGGCCAGTGCTGGCCATCAGTGAGTCCCTGTTTTGGGTCTCTGGCTCTTACCAAGATGCCGTGCCCTTGTCTTCCACTCCCTGTGACTTGCCAAGGTGGGGGGAGGGCTGCTGGCTGACAGCCAGTGAGCTCCACCAACCAAGACCCTGAAGCATTCCAGTCTGCCGGCTTGGGGTCCTAGCTGTCCCTCCCCCAGTGGGGGGTCACTGGTCAGCAGCCCCCCACATCAGGATATGGGGTCCACCTCCTCCTAAGAGCCTTTCAGCTCTCCACAGGGCTCGAGGGAAGCCCTTCCCCTGGCGGCCCTGCCACAGGCCATCAGGGCCAGTCACCAGCTCTGACGCCCCTGCCCCTTAGCTGAGGATTAAATCAGTTTAGGAAAAATGTCCTAGGACACCAGAGGAGACCCTGCCTCTACTGCAACCGGGAACAGTCAGCAGAGAGGCCATTCTGTATCCACCATGACCCCCTAGCCAGAGCAGGGGTCTATGGGCACATTCCAGAGCCATAGAGGGTGGCAGAATGTGGTGTGCGGTGTCCCTGGGCTGGACCAGGCCCTGATGGCCTTCTGGGTTTTGAGTATCTTCTGTTCTGCCCCTCTGTGTCCTTGGCGCGGGCTGGGCAGGACCCTGAAGCCCGCTGTGATTTGACTATATAAACTGTAGCTAGTCCTCCTGCAGCTGAGCGACCATACTGTGCCCCACTCTGCCCCCTTTGTCCATCTGAGAGCCATCCTGGAGTTATGGGCAGCTGAGGGACAAACAACGCACACAGACCTCTAGACCCCTGTGCTCAGGCTCCCTCAGCCTGTGGTGACGGAGGCTATGGTCAGCAGTGTGTGCTGGGGCTCGACAGTACTGGGTAGGACCGTCCTCTGAGCCAAATGACAGCATGTGGGGGACTTTGGTTGGGCTCTCTAACAAAAGATCATCCCAGTCAGGCTTGTTGGCTGTTTGTGGCCCCTCCCTCAGGGCTGCATAGGGTCACCTGAGCATCCAGCTGCTCCTTACCACTGTTGCATGCAACACGCTTACTACACACGGGAAGGGAGGGGTTCATAGGCCAGGGTGCAGTAAAGGTTCCATCCTATGTGGCGATGAGAAAGCCACCATCCCTGTCGAGGAAAGACTTCCCAGTGCTGTCGGGGAGGAGTGGTCACACCCCATAGGTTCCCTTCACCTGCGCTAAGGAAACCCAATAAACTCATTCATTCCAGAGCGAGCTTTGGTGGGGTCCTGCTTCTGCTTCTCACTGGGATCTTGGGAGACATTGTTTATGTCTCCCCTGGGAAAGAATTTAGCAACAGATGGGGACACCCGGGAGAACTTCATGCGGTCTCTCTCTGCACAGGACATTTTTCAAGGAGTCACTCTAGTGCCCTGGCTGCCGCAAGATAGCTCTGAGTGAGCAGAGGATAGGCTACGGGTTAGTTCTCTACGCTCTGGGGAGTAAGTTGGAGAGCCAGGTGCTGTCACTGTCCATATGCAGGTGAGCTACACGAGGCTCAGAGAAGCAGACTTGCCTGAGACCACACAGCAAAAGAGATGCCTAGAGCAGAACACAAGGACATGGGCTAGATGGTTCTCAGGCCCAGCTGTGCATAGAAGGCATCTCTTTTCTCTTATCTCCCTTGATGCTCTGCAAACAGACTCTGCTGGGAAGTGGGGGAATTTCTAATCTTCTTTCTCCCCCCTCTCTCTCTTGACTAGAGCGGTCTCAAATTTGATATGGCGGTGAGGATGACCTTGAACTTGTGATCCTCCTGGCTGTACCCCTCAGTTGCTGTAATTACAGACCCCCTTCATTTCCCCCAAGTTTATGTGCACTGGGTACCAAGCCCAGGGCTTTGGGCATGCTAGGCAGGGTCTCTATGGTCTGAGGGGCACCCCAACCCCAGGGGTCTTCCTGCAGATTCTATGCCTGAGGGCAATCTTATCAACACATCTCTGTCTCTTTTATGATGTGTGTACCCTGGCATGAGTCCATATTGGTGCTGACATTCCTCCAATCAGACAGTATTTGCTGACACCCCCGCCCTGGGGAGGACCCTGGTTTATTAATTTATTATCCTGCAAACACCCAACAGGCTGCCCCGGCTACAGATCTGTGCCTTACACAAAGGTGGCATCCGAGCCCCAGAGAGGGCAGGTGTGGTCCCCAAGGCCATCTTGTGAACTCAGTGCCCTCCCTGCTCCTCACTCTCGGAGCGGGGGTGGGGGGCACACTCAATGGCAGTTGGAACTATCACCTCCTTGAAGTACTTGGTGATTTTTCCCAAGGCATTCAGCTGTAGGCCCTCCGCTGTGGTCAACCTGTGGAGTACTTGGTGTGAGGAGACAGGGTGGGCAACTGCAGGGAGCTACTCATCCACCTCAAAGGAGGTGCCCACCATGGGCCCAGACAAAGGCTGAGCCAGTGGCAGCCTAGGCCAGGGAGGCTGGCTTGTTTCTCCAAGGCTTCTTGTCCCATCTCATCCTGCTCTCTTGGCTGAAAAATACTACTGCATCTCAAGAGTGACTATAGTTCTAATTCTAAGGAAGTTTGTGCTTCCCACCCTGAGAGGAGACCCTGTGAGCTGACAACTGTCCAGGCATAGGCCCAACTCTAGGGTCCGTGTGCTCAGGACGGCCACCCGCAGCCCTGTGCTGACAGCGCATGTGCTGACTTGCCTCAGGGGCAGGAGGAGGTCAAGTTTGCTGGTGTCACTCAGCGGTTCTGTGCCCCACTGCTCACCCCACCCAAGACAGGTGCCAGTGCCTCCTGACACCTGGCACTCTTTGAGGCCTAGAATGTCTCTTTTCAGTGACTCCAGGAATAGCGGCACCATGGACATGTCAGCCTCCATAAGGACAGAGAAGGAAGGTCCTCCAAGGGCAAGGTGTCCTGGCTGCAGCTGGCTCCTGGGGTGCCACTTAGGAGTGGGGAGGAACAGGGATAGGTAGGTTTATAGAGGCTGGGATCAGAGGCCTGGCTTCGGCCTGGAGGGAGTTGTCCGTGAGGGCCTTGGGCTTCCAGGGCAGTGTGCTTTCCGCTGCACTGCTAGAAGCCGGCACTGTGTCCTTGTAATTAGTCTCCCCCATTCCCGGCGTCACGAGTTAGTAATACCCAGAGAACGCCTATTGTGATTAGACCGGGTCCTCCTCGGCTTCCCCCCTCTTACACCCCTTCGGCTGAGTTCCCTCCACGAGCCCCCAACTCAGGAGTCCCACAGTTCCTCTCCTGGCCTGCGCATCCTCCCCACCCCCAGGACCCTTGCTCCTTGATTGGTAGGCATCTTGCACACAGTGGCTCTGTGGCACAGCAGGATCAGCGCACTGGGTATGAAATCGGAAACCGCCACACGGGTCTCTGCCGAACGGAGCGTGGGATGGCAGGAGCAGGCAGCCTCTTCTGTGGAAGGCTGGATAAGCCTGGAGGATTCCTCAGGAAGATGCCGTGTCTCCCGGCAAAAATACTGTGCACAAATACTGTCTGGTCCTCTACCCTTGGCCCAGGGAGGGCTCTGCCTGGCCCTTTCCGGAAGCCAGGGCTAGCTAGAAGCCTGGGCCTTTCGGGTTTGAATCCCACCATTCTCTGTGTCTTGTGCAGAAGTGTGGCTGGCATCTACCAAGTGAGCAGGAGCTGAGAGGGGGCACGGAGATTGGCGCAGCCCGTCTAGAGACCAGAGGCACAGTTCAGTCCTCTGCCTGGCATCATGGGGCACCTGCCTAGCTCCCCCAATGGAATGAACTGTACGGAACTCAGGGGCTATGGGGCTGGGGCACCCAGTGCTCCCTGTACACCTCTAAAAACTCTCAGCTCTCTCTCAGGACAGAGAGCCCAGAGCCTGGCTGGTTTGGTGAGCCCCAGCTGAATCTCAGGGCTCTTTAGGTGCCCAGCAGCTAGGCTCTTCCTCAGGCTGGAGCGGAGGGCTGTGGTCCTTTTGCTCAGCCTGCAGCATCCTGGGGGTGGGGGCAGGATGGCCACTGTGAAAGGAGAGGAAGGGGAAGCCCGGGCAGGAAACAAACCCTCACTTCCAGCCTCCCTGTGCACACCCGCAGACACCTGACCCTGTCCCAGGTGGAACGGGCAGATCCCATCTGTAAGCATACAGGGCCGCCTGATACTTCCAGGGACACCCATCACGCCGAGATTTCATTTATGCTTGTCTGCCTAAGGCAGGCAGTCCTGTGGCCAGCCAAGCGAAAGACCCAAGAATGGGGGAAGGCCGCTTCTAGATGAACGCTTTGGTTGGATACTTCCCAGGAACCCACGAGGGTGTGGGCTTCGGGAGACTGAGTGCCCAATCTTCTGGGGGGAGGGACCTGACCAGGTGCTCTATGGGCTTGGCACCCGTTGCTGCATCCCGCAGTGGTGGCAGGAGGTGGAGGGGAGAGAGGGACTCAGCCTGGGGTAGTCATGCAGGCCTCTCCTTCCTTCCCTGACCACGTTGAGGCGGCCACTCGTGGGCTTTCACCAGAGCTCACTGTTTTCCAAGCAAGCTGGGTTCCCTCCCCTTTTGAGGTCAGAAGCCAGAATGCCCTCACCTAGCATCCTACACATGGGTGGTCCTCATGGCCTGGTGGGTGGAGCCACCACTGGCAGCTGTGGGCCTGGCTGAGCCACACCCACAGCTTGCACTTAGAGCCCCTGGGGGGAGAGGGATGTCCTGGGATAGGACAACCTGCACGTTCTCTTGGCAGCGCCTCCGCAGCCGCTAGTCTTTGTCCAGGACTTCCCACAAGAAGTGTGGGAAATGCACTACTGAGTGCTCCCTCCTCAAAGAGCACTTCGCAGCCTTGACTCCCGTGCAGCCTTCCTTTTAAACAGCCCTGCCCTTTGCCTTCTGGTGCCTCTTCTGTCAGCTGTGTGTTGCTCTCATCCTCTGCCTGTGCCCCGCAGCTGGTGTTCACATGCTGGCCACAGATCTTAACGGAGCCACCCAAAGCCCTGGCCTCTCGCTCTACCCCGCCCTTTGCCACTCCCCCTATCGAGCCACACTGTTCCCGTTGCCTTTGGGCCAAGAGACCCCTGACCTTGATGTCTTCTATTGCGTCTGTGCATGGGTGCTTACGGCCAGAGATAAGCCATCTTTCTCCCAAATGTGTCTCAGTTCAGCGGGCACTCCCACTCTGTGGTAGACGGTGGGTGGTTAGAGCCGGGTGCTGTGCCCAGCTGAGGACTCTGTGTCCTCACTGAAGCCTCCTCGAGGCATCATGAGCTCAGAAGACTCTGTCATCCTTGGAAATGTGACATGTCTCCCTCTGTCTGAGGTCAAAGAACCAGGAGAACCTGGCCACAGACCAATTTCCTACTTGAAGATGAAGCAGCGTTTCCACACTGTTTAAATCACCCCAGCCCCTGCCTCACACACACAGGAGCCAGACAGCTGTAGAGAGAGGAGGACTCGGGTCTGGAAAGGTAGGCAGGCATCTGTCCCTAAATGCTAAAATCTGAGTATCACCCACCCAGCCAGTGGCAGGTGCCCTCTGGTCCTCAGAGGGTGAGTGGCTTCTGGTCTGGGCCTTCAGAAGGGCAGGGCAGCAGGCAGCTGCAATGGTAACTGCAGAAGCAGCTGGCCTGGGCTCTCCTCATTATGGGGAGTCTGCTGAGATGCCCTTACCCTACAGGGTGGACACGGGTGTGGTGCTGCTTGAGCATGGGAGCCCAGATAACACAAGCCCGGCCTTGAAAAAGGGTGACAAGGAGGGGTCAGTGTGGAGCCCAGGGCATGCTTTGGGAACCAATAGCCCACCTTTCCTGGACTCCTAGCTTGTCAGGCAATGGAGGAGGGCCCTTACAATCGGGTCTGCTCTGGAGTGATGGGGCAGAGACAGGCTTTGGCTGGGGTGAGGGGAGGCAGGTAACAAACATTGCTGCTCAGGGTTGGTGGAGGGGGGAGGTGCTGAAGAAGTGGGGAGCTCAAGGTTTGCCTAGCTGAAGGCAGAGAAGTGTGGGTGGTCTTGTCCACTTGAAGGTCTCGGCATGTGCTGCAGGCCCTAAGGAACTCCACATAATTCTACCTTATTTCAGTGGGCTGGGAGTGTCCATTCTGGGGCTCATAATGGGGGTCCTCAAGGGCCCTCAGCACCTGTGAAGGCTGGCCAATGACTGTCCTTCCCTCCATGCCCCTGCTGCAGCGTCACAGGCTGCAGAGCTGCTGAGGCCATGTGCACCTGCCTGGCTACTCCTGTCCCTTTGACCACTGGTCATCACCAGCATCTCACACTCCACTGACAGCAACCCCCTGCTTCCAAGTGGATGGAATTTTCTCCATAGGGAACTAGGCTCAGCACCCTTATGAGCTAGTACTCTGGGCTTGGCTGGCACCTTCCAATCCTCAACAGGGCACATCGGGCATGCATAAGTGCAACCAAGGACAGATAGGTAGAGGTGGACAGACCCTTGACATGGCAACCCCCAGAGGCATACATACCAAGTCCACCCACCCTCTAGCTCCTCCAGCCCGGCAGGAGCACAGCAGTATATACACAAGCCATGTGCAAGCAGCTCAAAGGTCCCAAAGCTTTTGTAAAGCCCAGACCCTTGTGTGCCTTCTCATCAGCCCTAGGGTCTATGTCCCTGTGACTAGCTCCCAGAACTGGTAAAACAGCAGGGCTCAGTGATGCTGCCTGAACTCCCCTAACACCCAGCCCACACCCACCAAGTTTCAATACCCTGTCTCTATGAGCAAGGTCACACAGGCTCGCTCAGGCAGAGCAGGGCAGCTACGGCTCTGTCAAGACACCGTTAGGGTTTCCAGGCATTGGAAGTCTGGGTTCCGTGTGCCCAGAAAGCACTCCTGAGTTCTCTGAGCCACTTTTCTCTACTGCCAGGCCCAGTGTGACAGCCACACTCCTGCCCTTCTGGTTCTGCACCTCAGGCCTCACCAGATCCCCTCCATGCTACTCTCAGAGCAGCCAAGGAGCCGGGCAGGCTGGCCACGTCTGAAGGCCCTCACAGCTCTTCCACAGAGCCTCTCTGCGCCCCCTGACCTGGGCACTCTCTCCAGGCTTTCTCTCGAGGCTCGGGACCATGTGTGTGGTAATACTATTTGTATTTTATTTGTTTTGTGTGGAATCAATGAGAGTCGTGATTAACAGGGGTCATGGTGACCAGGCCTGACCTTGACCGGAAGGGGACTGCTTAAAAAAAAAAAAACACAAAACGCAACAGAAAAACGAATCATTTCCTGTTAGACATCAGCAGTGGGCATACTTCATTACTTTAAAAACAAAACCAAACACACAAAAAGCGGTCATCCTTATCCTCAAAGTGTGGACAGAAGACAGTCATGTGACTTGACCCGAAGTGCTACCTTCCCACCTGGAACTGAACAGGATATATTTAAAAGCTGGTGGTGGCAGGGTCTGCATGCAGCTGCTCGGGAAGTCTGAGTCCTCGTGGAAGGATCTCCCCCTTGAGGGGCAGTGCCATCCACGGCAGATCTTTGCCCATGCACACAGACAGGCGCAGGCCGAGACCGCGGCCGAGGCGGCCTCATGGCTCATTTTTCTTCAGGGTAGGCGTGGGTGGCATAGAGTGAGCGTTACTGAGAGAGTGCGCGGTCTGCAGCAGGATGGATATGAGAGAGGACTTTGTTGACTCCGAAACAGGGAGAACTTTCAACTGGGAGTGGACAGCCCCTCTCAGAAGGGTCACTGCCTCGGAAGGCTAAGGCCAGCGGCTCTTCCCTGAGTGGCAGGTGAGGTCCCTGGGCCATGGTCAGCCACCCTCATGGCAGCTTTATATGGATGTCTCCAGAGCAGTCTTCTGAAGGAGCCTGTTGGAGTGTCTAACTCTCCATTTACAGGCCAGGAAACGGGCTGGGGGAACCCCTCACTGGGGAAGCTCTGGGGTAAACTGGCTTCTCACGATTTGGGGAGATTCCCTCTAGACCAGGTTAGCCCAGAAAAAAAATGCACCACAACCTCCATAGAAACAGAAGACTGACATCCAGAGGCCGCTTGGCTCTTCAGGGAATCTAGCAATCTGGCAGGTCCAGCCTTCCAGTCCTCCCTGGAGGCCCAGCTCGGTGGCAGTTCTGGCCCACCTCTAACCCAGGCCATAACCCTGCAAACGTTTCCCAGGGGACTTGTCATTCACCTCCTTTGTGGGCAGGGTGGTCTCCGGGGACCTCTGCCAGGCTCCTTCCCTCTGCGTGGCCAGCCCAGGGTGTTCCCAGCACCCCCAGCCTGCCCACAGTGGAAGGGAGCCTACAGGGGAGGCCACAGGTGGTCTCCTGGCACTGTGGAGGTTGGGTGTGTCAGTCCGTGGGGCAGCGGGACCCAAGTTCCACATCCTGCCCCTTGGTGCAGCAAAACACAAATGCAAGGAGGAATGGGGAGGCACCTTTTGGGAGCTGACCCCTGACCCAGCCTACGGTCCTCTCCCCAGCCCTTTACTACCATCCCCTGCCGTGTGCAGGGCCATCAAAGGCACCAGCTCCAGGAGACCCTCCTTTGGGCCAGTGTCCCGTCTGGCAAGGCCTTCCCACCGCTTTTAGCTCAAAACTCAACGCCAAAACTGTCCCTTCCTGTTAGACATCACGTCCCCCTCCCCTCATCAGGGTTGGACCAATCATGATCAGCCCTCCTCCTCAGCAGAGATGGGCTAGGACTATGGACAGCATCTGAGATGGAAGTTTCTGGCAAAGTAGTGTCTTCTCTGTTCCCAGTGAGGGCAGTCTCTAGCCCAGAGGCAGGAGCACACTGCAACCCAGCCCTCTCCCCCTTGCTGCCCGCCCCTCCCCACACACTGTCCCCTCTACTCGGAGAATGAGTCAGAACTGAGTGCCCTTTACACTCAGGCATCAAGCCTCACCCCTGCCAGCACACACACACACACACACACACCGAAGGTGTCCTTCCTTCCCAGAGCCTCGATGATATTGGGCAATGCCGGCTGTCATCACAGACCTTAGCGGTGGGGCATGCGCACACAGGCGTGCTGCCCAATAGCATTAAGCGTCATTTTTAAAAAATGGGTTAAATAAGCCTCGTGGCCAGGGGACGGTGTGCGGGCTGATTACCCGTGATTTGTACGTCTTGGCGGTGGGAAGGCTAGAAGTCTAATGACTGAATTATCACCCTAATGCCTTTTGCTGGCTGGGAATAATCCTGGGGTAACAGCTGCCACCGGCTATCTGGCTGCTTTCCTCTAATTGCATCCAGATTAAGGTTGTTGTTCTGTGCCGGGCCTCTCAGAGCAGAGCAGGGCTCTCAGGGCCCACACACCATGTCTGACTGCAGAGGCCCCAGCTGGCCCGATGCTGCAGGTAACGCCAGGGTCTGGTAGTCCAGGGGACTGGGGGGTGGCGGAGATGTCTGTCCACCGGACAGTCTGGGTCCGGTGAGGAGCAGGGGCTGGGCGCTGTGGGAGCTGGACACTCAGAATCAGTGTCAGCAGAGTGAAGGTGTAGGAGCTGGGGTGCAGCACAGGAGCGTGGGAAAGGAATGGCCTGTATCTAGATTTCCTGAGGCAGAAGGAGGCTGGGACCCCCCGAATTACCTGACTACTGAGGGAAAACCCCGAGACAAGGGTTCCCTTTCCAATGCTGGATTCTGGCTTCAGCCATTCAACCTGCTTTGCCCGGAGAGGTGGTTAGCACATGCAGTACCCACCAACACTTAGAGAAACACTGCTCATTTCTGCCTCTACCACCATAGGGTGACCTGAGACTGGAGGCCAGTGTTGCTCCACACCTAAACATGCACCCACTGGGATTCAGAAATGGTGACCCAGAAACGAATGAGCAAGACTACCTAAGACTAGAACCACCCCGCCTGGACTGCTGATCCCGCGTGCTTGGCAGCCAGGTCACACCACACAGTTCTAGGCCTCTGAGCTATCTGTGTGTGCCCTATATTCTGCTACTGTGGCGACAGACAGTGGGTATGCCTGCTTGTGGCCCCAGCTTCCAGAAAGAGTCAGAAGCCAGTACAGAAAGCAAGTCAGGGGGAAAAGCCCACTCCTCATAATCGACAGTACCCCCAATATCAGGGCATCCCCCAAAGGCTCTTCCTAGATGACCCCATATTCTCAGAAGCGCCTGCAGAGCCGGGGCTCACGGGAGAACTGGAGAGCCGAGAAGGGAGGCTGCAAGCGGCCCTGCTCCTCTTTCGTTCCGATAAGCACCTTTTAAACTTGGCACCGTCCTGCAGCGCCACTCTCAGTGAGAGCAGGGCACCTCCACCCACCCCGAGGCCTGCGTTCCCCATGAGGAGGCCGTGCCTGACCGAGGACTCGAGGCTCCTTGCTTGCACCAGCTTTGGTTCGCTGGCTAGGAATGTTCTGGAACACACCTTTATCCAAGCACATTCCTTGGCTTTGGAGGGCGGGGGTAACTTTTTCCTTTTTAAGATGCTCAGCCGGCAGAGATGCCCAGGTCAGAAGCCCCCTGGGTCCTGCGTGGAGGCAGAGGCCCCTCCCCGGCCATTTCAGGTGTCTTTCTTGGCTGGGAGTCACTCCCCCTTCCCCAGAACCACGATTTTTCTCCCCATCAACCCATTCCGGCCCCAGTGGGTGATAGAGAGGACAAACCTCAGATCCTTGGAGGAGGACCCCAGCGGGGGCACATCTGACCCTTGTCCACCAGCCTGCACCTTTGGCTCAGGGTAGCGTGTCCTTCCAATAGCAGGGCACAGAACACTCACACAGACACCGTGGGAGGCCCGGTCTCTCTCAAGCTTTTCTTTCCTTGTGCTCTCTCTCTGTCTCTCTCTGTGCCCTCCCTCCCCTCTTTCTTGCTTGGACAGGTGTCTTCAGACCAGTCTTGCAGCTGTGACCAAGAAGCTTCAGAAGTGTGCTTGACTCACTCAGATGACAGTCCTGCTTCTCTGCGTCCCCTGTTGCTGTGTGAGGATGAGGCCTTTTCTAGACCCTGCTTTGCCCACAGCTTGTGGAGAATCCTGGCCTCTGCTGGGTCCCCCAGCCAGCCTGCATTCCAGCAGTGTAGCCAGACATCCTGGGCCAGCCTATCAGGAGCTGGGTTCTTGGGACAGGTGATACCTGCTTCACTTCTAGAGTCTGATTCTGTCACCATGACAAGGTTCTCTTCACATTGGCCAGAGGCATTTCTTTGTGTTCCCTCCATGTCCATCCCCACCCCCTCCCACTTACCCAGCCCTCAAGGAGGTCTCCTCAGCCTTGGTCAAGGGCAAGGGCTTTCCTATCTGCGGAAACCAAACGCCTCCCGCGCTGCCTTTGGGGCCTTCTTGCCTTCTCTTGGGGGCTTCGGTGATGGCATGTCTACCGTGCCCCCGTAGGGACAGCTCTCTGAGCCCGGGTGGTGGCCGGCACACTCCACAGCTGGCATGTACCCGCTGTCCCACATGCCTGTCCCACACAGCTTACACAGGTCATGCAGGCTGCAGGGGATCCGAGCCAGAAGGCGGAACTGGTACAGGAGACTCCTGGCCTGCAGAGAAAGGACAGGCTAAGGGGACAGCAGGGCCATCAGGACACAAGCGAACAGTGAAGAGTACGGCAGCAAGGGCCACACCCACGGGCTTACTGTGTGGGGACGGCACAGTGGCCCGGGCATCCACCGGTTGCCAAAAAGGGACCATGAGATACTTGGGCAGTTTAGGTCACAAATCTCCCCAACTGGCATCAGTGAGGGTGAGGAAAATCGGAACGGCATTGTCCCACACAGCCCTTCCTGTCCCTTTGCAGGGCCCCTCTAACTCAGTCCCGGTGCCCACTGCCCCTGCCTGTTACCTGCAGCCCCTAAAGGTCTGTCTGGGGAGTGCAGTGCAGTGATGGGCCTGAAGACCAAACTCCAAACCCCACCGGCTGGAGTGGGAAGCAGGAGGTGGCTAAGTTCAAGGTCACCTTTCTTCCAGTCATAGCTAAGAAGCCACATCCTCCCTAGGCTCTGCCTCCCCTTCCTCATTCCCTAGCTGTGGACCAGGAGGCACTCCTGGGCGGGGGGACTGGCTGGGCATTCGTGCATTGTAGCAGCTGAAAGAGGCCGTGTCCAGGGGCGACCCCTGAGGTCCATGAGGACAAAGTAGGGACACAATAGCATCACTGGGCCGATGCCACTGCAGCAGGTGCCAATCACCCCGGAGAACGCCCAGCAAGGTAGGTGAAGGGCAGGATGGAGTCTGCATGTGGGGTGGTGCCTGTGTGCAGAGCTGAGGCTCTGTGAAACGGGAGCTGAACCCATGTGCTGGCTAGGGTTCTGTGGTGTGGACAGGGCTTCATGGGCAGGGGTAGGGCCATATAGTACACAGCCTGCTTATGTGCAGGGCAGGCCTGGACGAGGGCAGTGCCCACCTTCCTGAGCACCAGCTCTCCATTCATATGCATTGCCAGGTTTCCAAAGTGCAGGAGCATCTGGTCTGTGGCCAGCTGTTGCTCAATGACATCATCCCCATAGATGGCCACGATGGCCACACAGATGAACAGGTGGAAGTAGTCCGTCTGCAGAGAGACAGAGAGCTCAGAGACGGCCCTGCCAGAGCTTGATCCTGGGTCTCGCTCAGGCTAGCTGGGTCTGGGCCTATGCTGGCAGGCAGGTCCTGGGCTCTGGGAAGCCTGCACCATCCTGCACTTCCCCGCCTGAAGACAGGACGAGTGGTGCAGAAGTCCCCAGCCCTGGCCTGCACAGCCATCTTCTGAGCTCCCGAAGGAATGTAAGGACGGGAGCACGAGACACAGTCCACAGGGATCCGGCCGGAGCACAGGGCGAATCCCAGCCTCTGGAGCAGGTGTGCAGCAGCAACTATGTGCTCTTTCCTTCGGAGGCCTCACCTGGCAATGGCTCGGCTCCGGAGCTCACTCCTGCTTCATTGCCCACCTCTGTCTTTCTGCTCCCCCATCCCTGGCTGGTGAGGGAAGGAGGATGGTTCTAGATGTGGTCACTGATCCCCAAATCTGAGGCAAGATGAACTTGTTTTGTGGGTTTGGGATAAGACAACAAGGGCTGAGGAGTGGGTCCTGCCAACAGCCTCAGAAGACAGCTGGGTGACTTCCCCATGACTCGGCCTCCCCGGTCACTTCTGAGTGTTCTGTCTAAAAGAGTCTTAAGTCTAGGATGCACTGGCAAGCGGGTGGGTTGACATTTCAGGTGGCAGAGGGAGAATGCTAGAGGAAGCAGACAGAGCTGTGCCCTGGACACACAGATGGCAGTTTTTTGTTTGGGCAATCCTGTATGTACATGTAGCTATGTGCAAGTGCATGTGAGGCTAGAAGGCGTGTCCCAGGGACCACAGGGACCTGGAGCTCAGTAAGTAGGCTAGGCTGACTGGCTAGTGGGCCCTGGTGGTTTGCCTGTGTCTGCCTCCACGGCACAGGAGCTAAGGGGATGTGCCACCACTGCTGGATTTCTTTCTTTCTTTCTTTTTTTTTTTTTTTTTGAGACAGGTTGGCACTGTGTGGCCTTGACCTTCCTGGAACTCACAAAAAAATCTATCTGCCTCCCCGGTGCTGGGATTAAAAGTATGCACCACCGTGCCTGGCATGCCTGGCTTTTTTTAAAAATACGGGTCTCCACTGGAAGCTTGCAAGGCAAGCACTTTACCCACGGAGCAATCGCTGCAAACTTTGGTGTTGTTGTTGCTATTATTCAGCAAGACTTGCCCACGTTCTTCCATGGATGGCCTGGGTGTGGCTTAGGTGTTGAAGCCGAGGGGTAGCAGCCCTGTGGTCAGAGGGGGGCTGACAGAGGAGACCCTGATCATGGTGAATACAGGTGAAGCTGTATTCACTGATCAAGCTCCCTCTAGAGCCCTGGGAGGGCAGGAGCTCAGGGTGGCCTGGCAGTCCCAGGGGGCAGGAGGCACTAGCCACAGCAGGTGGGCACTTTCATCCTGGGCTTCCTGACTGCCCCATGGTGCTGATGTCTCTCCCGCTGACTGACCATGACAAAAGGGAACTCAGACCAGGATGCAGTAATGATCGTGTCGGCCATCAATTTACATTGATTTCAATTACATGGGAGGTGAGGTCTGGACCCAGCTGCCTGGAAAGGAGCGGCTGTGGAAGGATGGGGGGTGGGGGGAGTGGAATGAGGGGGAGGAGACAGCCCCCACACCAGAGGAGGCTTGGAGTGACCCCAGGACCCTATTTCCCACACTGGCTAGGTGCTGGATGCTAATTTAGGGGCGGCTCATGCCCCCTCACCTGGTAGTGGGCCCAGCAGGCCTCCCAGATGCGCAGGGCCTCGGCCTCAGGAAACTCCCGCTTGAAGCAGAGTAGGAGCCAGCGGTGGCAGAAGAGCATCTGGAGGCCGTCCTCACCCAGCGACACCAGGTGCTGGTAGAAGCGCTGGTGTGTCAGGCGGAGCAGTTCCCGCAGGTACAGCTGGGAGGGGAGGGAGGGGGCGTTAGCCAGGCTCTGGGCAAGCCTGCCTGCCAGGGCCAAGCTGCCTGCCAGGGCCAGGGAGGCCGCTACTCGCAATACCTTCAACCCTGAAAGCAGACACAGAAGTCTTTGCCAGCCACTAGGTCATCCTACATTGGAACCCTCTGTGTGTCTCTCTCTCCTCTCTCTCTCCCTTCTGCCCTCTCTCAGTCTCTCTCCTTCTCTTCTCTTTCTCTCATTCTCTCTCCCTTCCCGACTCTCTCTCAGTCTCTCTTTCCTCTCCCTCTCTTTCTCTGTCTTTCTCTCATTCTCTCTCCCTCTCATCCTTTCTGACTCTCTCAGTCTCTCTCCTCTCTCTCCTTCTCTTTCCCTCTCTCTCCCTTCCTCCTCCCCCTCTCTGTATGTTTATAGGCTGACACAGGAGTGCCTTCTAGCAGTTTGCCTTATTTTATTATTTAAAAACTGAACTGATTTATGTGTATATCTGATCTGCCTGCACGGATGTCTGTGCACTGCATCGGTGCCTGGTGTTTGTGGAGGCCAGGAGAAGGGGCTGGATTCTTTGGAAGTGGAGTTACAGATGGTTGGGGGCCACCATATGGCTGCTGGGATCCAGGTCAAGTCCAGGTCCTGAGTAAGAGCAGCAAGTGCTCTTAACCACGGAGCCACCTCTGCAGTCCTTATTTTACTCTTTTAAATTATGTATATGCTGATACGTATTTACATTACATATGTAGGCGGTGACGTGATTTCAGGTGGCCGAGAAGACCAGAGGAGTTAGATCTCTCAGACACTGGTGAGCTGCCTGGTGTAGGTGCTGGAAATCAAACCCAGGTCCTCTACATGAGCAGCACATGATATTAACCTCTGAGCCAATCTTTCCAGCTCAAGCACCGTTTGTTTTTTTAATTTTTATTTACTGATTAATTTATTGTTTTGAGATCGAGTCCCTCACTGAACCTGAACCTAGAATTTGCCAATTAGCTAGACAGGTTGGGCAACAAGCTCCAGGGACCCACCTGTCTGAGCGTTTAGCCTGGGTGCTGGGGACCTCAAGCTTTGCGGCCTGAGTCATCTCCCCAGCCTCTACCACTGGAAGCTTGCTCACACCCGTCTGCCAGTTCATCTTAGATTTAAAGATATTCTAGAAGGAGGCTGTGGTATAGCTCCAAGCGTAGTGTGATCTCCTGGGTGGTCAAGGGCGCTGACTCAGTGTGAAGTCATCCCCCAGCCTCAGTCAGCCCCTGGGGGCTGTTTCTCATGTATGCCTGACCAGGCAGGGTGAGCCCCTTCCATCCTACCATGGTCCAGCGGCTCCCAGAGCTAATTAAGGGAGGGTACGTGTTCCTGTGCGTCAGGTCACCAGGCTATTTCTGGCAGCACGGGGTGGGGGCTACGGACTTCACTAACGCCGCAAGAAAACCAGTCTCCAGCAGCTAATGAGTCACTGGCCACGAGCCGCCAGGTTGATGGCGTCAGACCCTGTAATTGCCTCCCTGGGTACCGTGGAAACCTAACGTCACAGGGATGCAGGATGAAGCAGGGGCCGAGTGCCTGGTTGGGGTCGGTCTGCTGCTGAGCACAGTGGGGCCTCGGAACTCTGCACCCCTCCTAGGCTAGCGCCTGGAGCTGTGTGGTTCTGGAGTTCAGGAGTCCTTCCTGACTGGCGAAGATCTTCACTCTGTGGCCCTCGGAAGGTCAAGGCCACCGTATGGCTAAGAGCTCTCTAATGGATGCCCAATCCGCACAACTACCAGGATGCCCTGCATCCTGCTGCTTCTCCCTCGTACCTTTGCCGTGGTCAGCCCTCTGTTCCCAGAAGTTGATCTATGGGACATGCTTCATGCTCTCCCTTAGCTCAGCCCTCACTGCATGGGCACACCTTGTCCAACAAGAGGCCACTGAGCATGACTACCCAAAACCCTCTCTTTAGCTGAGTCTCCAACACTTGAGGCCAGACCCATATGGAATAGACAGCCTCAGGAGGGAGGGGCACCTGGGACTCCTGTCCCCAGGGTCCGGTACCCTTTGCCCATATGTTCATTCTGTCAGCTTATCTGCTTCTGGGCCAAGGCTGTCTACAGGGCTGAGGCCAGGCCACCCACATCCAGGGCCTGGATCTTGGCTAGGGCTTGACACAAACACAGGTGCCTTGCAGTGACAAGATCTGGGCCCCGACCACTCAGTGCTGCCTGGTTTATGTAGGGCTCATCTCCACGGGGAGGACCTGTGGCCAGTGTCAGCTGAGCCCCACAGAAAGCTCAGCTTTTTCGGGAGCTGGAGGCAGCTGTGAGGCCTGCCTGTCGGACATCCGGGTAACACTGGGAGGCTTTCTGTCCCCGCTGCATGCAGCTGCCCTAGCTCTGCACTGGGCTCTGCAAGTCACACACACCTGAGCAGGTGCCACAGGCCTCCCTTCCCTTGTCCTGTCGAGGAGGCTGGACTGATGGCCCTGCAGGTAGGAAGAAGGCCAGCAGGGTAGGGCCTTCAACAGTCAACCTCTGGAGTTTCAGGAGGAACAGGTTAAAGGCTGGCCCAGACCCAAACATACATCTCCTGTAGGTGGCCAGCTGGCCCTTCCCAGAGGCCTGTGCCTCTCAGCAGAGATGCTGGTTTTCTGCTGTCCACTGACCTTTGATGTCACGGCTGCATTTCACCATCAAGACCCTTGGCAGCAACAGGTGCAGTGTTCTACCTCTCCAAGCCCTCCAATACACAGGCACACATGCACACACATATATGTGTGCACACAGATGTAAGCACACATACCCACATATACACAGGCACAAATACATGCATGCCCACACACGCACAGTGACACACACACGTGCTTCACGCCTCACCAGCTGTCTCTCCATGTCCTCGTCTCTGGGAGAGCTGACGAAGATGGTGTTCTGCATCAAACCCACGAAGCACCAGAAGGTGTCTGATTCATCCAAGACCTCTGCCAGGATGGGTGCCACCAGGTCCGACATGCCCTGTGAGTAGCCGATGGCTGGGTTGTACACAGCATAGTTCAGCAGGATCCTCCTGGTGGGGCAGTGGGGAGCAGAGCTGGCTGGACCCGTCCCACCCGTCCACCGTCAGGGCCTGCTGGGCAGGCGCCGAGCCCCTCCTCCATCTCGGCGGTAGGGAAGGCAGTACCCAGTGGCAGGCGCCACAGTAATGTCTAAAGACAGGGTGATTGGTGGGATGTGGTGTGTGTACCTTTAATCTCAGCACTCAGTAGACATCGTCTCCTAGGTCTAGTCTACACAGAGAGTTTCAGGACAGCCAGGGCTACACAGAGAAACCCTGCCTCGAAAAGAGTCTGGCCAGTGAAACTCACTGTACAAGTGGTCACAGCCACTTGCCAGGCCCAGAGCCCAGAGCAGGGGCTGGGGAGGAATGTGGGTCTGACTTCCTTAATGCTCCACTCTGTGACGAAGGGGAGGCTGGCGAAGACGTTTCAATGGGCTGTTAATTTTGTGCTGTTATTTGCCAGGCTGCAGCGGAATATCAAGGATGGCGGCGTCTGGCCCTGTGTGTTCTGTGTTCTCACTCTCTGTCCATGAGGGGATGAGAGGAAGAATGGCAGGTGGGGAAGCGCTGTCCTTAGTGAGCAGGGGCCAGGCAGGGATAGGGATGGGGGCCTTGCTGGCACCCTCAGAAGGGTCAGGGTGTCAGACATCGTCTCACGCTTTCACAGAGAGAGCCGAGAGAGCCGGGACGACCAGGTACCTCATGCTCTCCACGTTCGGGTTGCCCTCCCCTCGGAAGAACTGGTTGTTCCTATCTGTGCGGACCACGTCTTTGTCCACGGTGAACTGCACATTGCGCCAGAAGGCTCTGTGCTCCTCGGGGGTCATGTCGAGCCTGCAGGGCAGACAACATCGTGGCGGAGGTCGGCTCTGGGAGGGGATGCGCTGGAATACCCGGGGAGGGGGACACCACAGTCCGCAGCAACTTGTGCTCCGCTGAGCACTAACCTCTGCTACTAGTGCCTCAGCAGCCCTCCAGCCCCACAGGACATGCGTGTGCATGCGTGTGCATGTGTGTGCGCGCGCGCGCGTGCGCTTCCAGCAGCCAACCCTCCAGCCCCACAGGACATGCGTGTGCATGTGTGCGCGCGCGCGCGTGCGCTTCCAGCAGCCAACCCTCTTGTTCCCAACAGGATGTGCGCATGTGTGTATATGTGCATGTGTACATGTGTGCACTCAAATGCAAATATGTGTACTATGTGTCTGTGCGTATGTGGCGGGGGTTGTATGTTCAAGGCTCTCCTCATTTTAACTTGGGTCCTGCCCCTCAGAGGAGGCTTGACTGCACCAGCCTGTGGGTACTGAAGCCCATGTGGTAGGCGCAGCCTCTGAAGTCAGGTTCCTAGCTCAGCCTGTTAAACACAAATTCTAAAACCCTTGGCATGTGAACTAAGGGGCCGGACCGAGGCACTGGGGCGTGTAGCGACTGCCCGCCTCCTGCCAACGCTGCCGGCTCTTGGGAGCCTCACACTCCAAAGAAACCACCACGGTCTGTGGGCTACACGGCCAGTCACGACTTGTGCCTCTGACTTTCCTGGTTTGATGGGACTCCTGGGGTGGACGCACCTTCTTTGCTGGATCGCTGCGTATTCCCTTCGCTTCCGCTCCCGCAGGGCCTCTCGCTCCTCGGACGTGGACTCGTGGCTGTAATAGTGCAGCAGGAAAGGCCAGACCTCACCCCGGATCGACACGTCAATGCCACCAAAGAAAATGGCCTGGGGGGAGCGGTACAGGTTCAGGGGGTGGCGGGGAAAGAGCATAAAACAGGGCAGCTCAAAGAACCCCAAACCGCCGGAGATGGGTGTTGTGGGGCCTTTGGCAAGCCTCGATTCAGACCCGGCGATTTGCACATGTGTGCGAGGGGAAAGTGCCCGAGCCGCATTCCCAGAGAGGATACAAACTGGCTCATTTCAATGTCAAAGCCCCCCCGGGCGGCACGCTGAGCTCAGCCTCGCTGTTCTCACGTCAGGGACTAATCCCAGGGGTTTCAGCTTCGCAGTGTGTGCAGGGCCCACAGGGGGCCCCCAAACTCTAGGTCTCCTTGTCACCGTCACCACTGCTGGGCAGACCCTGACACCGGGAATGGCTCCCACCCTCCATACCTGGCGTAGCTTGTACTCCTCCTCCACCTGGCCCAGCTCATTCAGGTGGCCGAGCCACGCAGACACATCCAGCCTCCGGAACAGGCTCTCCTCCGGGTGGGTCTCAGAAGATGGCAGCTTGGGCCTTCGGATAGAGAACTGCATGCACGTCCTCTCGTCCCTGAGCTGCTGGGCAGGCGGGAGGAACCCGGTGGAGAGCAGGATCCCAGAGCCCTCCGGGAGGAGGGGAGGGGGCTCTCCCCGCTCGCAAACTCCTCACCGGCGAGTGTAATTACCCACAATTAAAATGAAAATACCTTCGTCCTAAAACCACTCTCCCTTTGCAGCCTGGAACCTCCACAGCCCCCACTCCCTTTCCTGCCCCCCCCCGGTGAAGAACACCAGAATTAATACCCCCTTATGGCCCAACTTCCCTCTGCCAGGGAGGGCCTGCAATAGATTCCATTCGATCAGCCACATACAAAGGCCCGCTGTTCCCGAGCAGGAGGCCAGCCTGTCAGATTGTCTCCACGCGCAGTCACGAGTCCCGGGCGAAACCGCAGCTGACATTTAATTCAGAAATCAAGGGTTGCTCGAAGCAGGGGGGCCTATGCCAGTGCCGTAATAAGGGGAGCCAGCAGGAGGGGCAGCGCGGCCGAGTCAGGGCTGAGTCCTAATAAGCAGCGGCACCTCAAACAGGTGATTAAAGGGCTCTCATTACCTCTGTATGCAGATTGAGCCTTGTCAAAACATGAGTCTTCAAGTGCTTGAAGTGACTTTCAGAGAGGCCTGGGCACACATGTCAGCCCCCAAGCACATGGCTGTCAACCACTGCAAACCGCAGAAGGCCAAAGGCCATAGTCCCCAGAGCCAGGCGCCCACCCCCGAGGAAGGTGTGCTGGGAGGGGTCCCAGACCTACCGGGCTGGCAGCTAGCAGTCTGGCTCCTCAGAGAAGAGTGTCCCGCCCCTCACCCTAACCAGCCACATCCCGCGCCGCTGTCCGCTGGCCTACCTGGTCCCTGAGGTGTGTCTCCGTGCAGAATTTCCACTGCTGGAACACCTCGCAGAGCTTGTCCAGGCCACCGTGGTGGAAGTGAAAAATCTTGTATTGGCTCTCTCGGCTGGCAACCACCAGCTGCCCACTGGTGCAAGCCTCATCACTGGAGGGCCGCGGGGCGGGGGAGGGGTGAGCGCGTTAAGGAGCGGTCTGATTTCCGAGTTTAATCAGAGCCCATTGTCAGCCACCTCAGGCAGGAAGCAGGCAGTCCCTAGGGAGTCTGGCTGCTTGTGGGGGGCTCACAGTCAACAAAACTCAGTACCCCCTCTACCCGGGAAGCCAAGAAGCGGCATAGCATTCCCTGCCCGCTGCACACAGTTCTTGAACTGCCAGGGAGACCTGGAGGAGGGGGCCAGGGCCAGCTGGGTGCAGATCAACGCCCTCTGCCCTCATGGCTGGATCATGAGAGGGCACAGGAGAGGGTTTCCCGAAACTTCCCTCAAGGCTGTCACCCCAAGCACCTGGAGGAAAGGCTAGAATGTGGGTCTGGGATTCCAACAGAGGTTTCTGATGGGTGCTGACCCAGGCTGCTGCAGGAAAGCACACACCTAAGGAGGCAGCAACTGGCGCTTAGGAAGGGAAGGCCCCTCCACGGAGAAGGCCCGTGCACTGTCAACATGCAAGCCACCAATGCAGCCCTGAAGCCCAGTAGCCTGCAGCACCAGCAGCACCACCCACATGCTGGGCTCTCTGACAGCAGTCCTCTGCCCAGGACAAACAGGGTGCTGGGTGACACCCCGCTGGGAGGCCTCAGGTGGAACATGCCGATAACATGGAGCAGGGAGGAGACCACCAGCTGCACCCCTCTGCTGCACACGAGACTGGAAATGCACGTGACTTCGTGTACCCACATACGTGTGCATATCCATACGTACGTGCACGTACATGCCAGCACATGTACCAGGACACACTCACATACATGCGACAGGTTCTTACCTGAAGAAGAGCCGCAGGGAGCGCATGTGGCCCAGGTCCACACGGAACACGCCGCAGATCTGCTCCAGGGCACAACCCCGCTGAGGCTCATCCCAGCGAGGCGTCTGCAGGAGGCCATTGCCCTCAGGGAAGCGCAGGTTGGCATCCGAGCTACAGGGGGAGCTAGCAGAGCAGGTGGTCTGAGGACCTCACCTCTCTGCCAAACCAGCTCAAGGGAAGGGGAGGGAGGCATGTAACATACACCCGAGCTTAAACACACAGGACATGACGGAACATGCCTGGCCGGAAGCGGTTCCCCAGACGTTTGTGAATGAATGACAAGCAGATCTCATTACCCTTCAAGCATTGTGATGCTTTGGTTTGAATGGAAAAGCATTTCTTTGCTTGCTTGGTTGGTTTTGGGTTTGGTTTTCTCTTTCTCGTGACTATACTCTGTGGTAGTATAAGTTGTCAGGATGGCAGACAAGACTGGGGCTCAGCTCCCTTCCTGACTGGCCTGAGGCGAATCACCAAGCCTCTCTGAGCCTCTAGATCTTGTTTATAAAATGGAAACAGCAGTTCCCGGACCTGCGAAGGGCAGCTTCCCCGTCACAGTCTTAGACAGCAGGAGGCTTCTATACAGGTTTAGATTTCTCCTGTTTCTGAAAAACAATGGCTATGGGAGGAAACACATGGCTACTCATGTTAACCCCATGCACATGTGGATGTGGGCTCAGCCACCTCCATGGCCATGGGGGAGAAGGTGTGCGCACACGTGCAGAGTCAACTCGGGGTCTTCCTCCCCCTCTCAGGGTCTCTCGGGAAGCCAAGCAGCAGCATAGCAGGACCCCCACCCCCGCAGTGACCCTGGGGCTCACTGACTGGCCTGCCCAGGTCTTAGGGGTCCTCCTGTCTCTGCTTTCCCCAGAGCTGAGGTTACAACCAGGCCTGGCGTTTTTTTTAATTCATTCCTCTCTCATACATTAAATCCTGGCCACAATTTTTCCTCCCTCCACTCTTCCCAGTTCCCCCAACACCTTCCTTCTCCCCCAGATCCACTCCTCTCCTGTTTCCCTTCAGAAAAAAGCAGGTCATCCAGAGATGCCAACCAACACACAAGTTACAATAAAGCCAGGCACAAATCAAGGTTCGGGGAGGCAACCCACTAGGAGGAAAAGGGTCCCAAGAACAGGTAAAAGAGTCGGAGATGCCCCCACTCCCACGGTTAGGAGTCCCCCAAGAACACTGGCTTTTAGGTGCCGGGCATAAACTCAGGTCCTTGAGCTTACACAGTGAGCATTGAGTGGCACCCCAGCCCTCACGTGTTTTTACAGCACATGGCATTATTACATGGGGAGTGAGATTACCCCACTGTTTGGAAAATAAAAGTGAGTGCCAGAGGGGCTGTGTGGTTTGTCCAAGGTCACAGAACCAGCAAGCAGTGGAGGTAAGACCAGAGCCTGAGCTCTGTCCTCTGAGTGTGTAGTGTGGCCATGCCACCTGGTCATTCTACTTTAAACATAAGTGAATTATTTACATTATCTTTTGCAAAATATTTTATCACACAGTTTTGGGCATCGCTGGCTAAATCCTGGTTTGGAGACCTATGGCATTCTGCAAAATACAGCTAGCTAAGGTAAAACCTGAGCAAAGGCAAGAGTTGGTTTACAGCCTTGTAACCAGCTCAGTCAGAAGCTGCTCTCTGCTAGAGCAGAAAAAGATCCAGAGTGTATACATTATCCAGTTGACAGCCCCCTGAGAAGCCTGGTCCAGCTCCTTCTCTCTCAACCATCAAGGAGAAAGCATCGCCACTCAACCCCTTCACGGCCCCTAGAACGCCAGGCCAGTGTGTGGTGTGGCTTCTCCTTCCCAACCTGTATCAGGAAGTCAGCTCAGCAGGGTCCTCCCACAGGCCCAAAATGTGCCCCAGTCTTCCTGAGTAGACCCTGCTGCTGTTCACTGCAAAGACCTCAGTCTAAGCGAGAGTCTGCCAAAAGCTGCTGCCTGCCACATCCCGCATGCTATTGATAAGCTATGTTCAAAGTGGCTGGGTCTGTCCTTGGCATGCTACCAGGGGTCACTATGACATCATGGTACAGTACCATGCTTCTCCACCAGCTCCCAGGACCTCCCAGAGCAGCAGCAAGACACTGAGCCTCACTCAGTGCTGGTCCTGGGAGCTGGGGGTGAGGCAGGTAAGATGCTTCTGAAAACACTGGTTATGTGGGCAGGCTTCCTGCTGTCACATCAGGAAAAGGAGAGCTACACAGACGGTTAAAATATCAGTGGTTAGCAGAGGCTGGAGGAGAGACACACACTGAGGGCGCAGGACAGCGTAACCCACAGAACACACAACAGCAGGAGAATGCCTTGCGCAAACTGTGGACTTCTGGGTGGTAATTAATGGTCCACCAGTGTAGGTCTATCCACAGTCCCATGGCTGATGTGGATTCTGGGGTGACTGGGTCTCCGTCACACCAAGGACACATGGAAAATCTCTGCAGTGAACCTGAAACTATCAGGCCAGGTGTGATAGTGCAAGCCCCTCCACCTGCACTCCAGAAACAGAGGAAGGAGCTGCCTAAGGCCAGCATGAGTGAACAGCGCAGGGAACTGGAGGCAGACATGGGCTGTACAGGATGCTGCCTCAGGAAAAAAAAAAGAAAAGAAAAGAAAAAAGAAACAAAGGAACAAACAAATGTACATTAATAATGATAACAATTATCAACCAAGAGTGACCTGGTCACTTATTGCATATGATGAAGATTAACAGTGTTAACAAATAAAATGCGCATAAATTGTAAGCAGGAATACCACAGGAGAATGTCAAAACGGAAAGACAGTCTACTGGAGAATACACAAAAACTGGTTTTTAAAAATAGTTTTTACTATATTTATTCATATCTAGAGTAATAAAATGAATTAAAGTGCAGAAAAGACTGTTCTGGGGATGGGTATTAAATTGGTGATAATTCAAAAATTATAAAATCTTAGCCAGGAGCTGGAGAGATGGCTCAGCAAGTAAGTGTGAATTCTGTTCTCACAGCAGATCTGAGTTCAGTTCCTAGCACCCAGATCAGGCAGTTCACAACTCCAGCTTCAGGCGACCATCTGGCCTCCTCTTCTGGCCTCTGTGGGTACCTGTACTCATATATAGAGAAATGCATATCTCAGAAAAATAAAAAAAATGTTTAAAATCTAAACCAGAAGGGATGGCATATGCCTATAATTCCAGAACTCAGAGGTAAAGGCAAGAGGATCAAGAGATCAAGTCCTCCTTGGCTACGAAGTTAAGATGAGGCCAGAACAGGCTACCTGAGACATTGTCCCAAACAGGCAAACACACATACACGCACACACACGCAAAGCCTGGGGTTCTCAGGAGCACTTTGGCGACGTTTAGAGGAATTTGTCGGAGACTGGCGTAATTTCTCTGAATGGCAATTTGGAAAAAAAATACAAAAGGCTTAACAGATCTGTGTGCTTGTAGCCTTTCCATTTTCTTTCTAGCAATTTCTTCAAGGAGAAGAGTCACAGGATCACATGAATAGATATAGGACATCCTATTGGCAAAACTGACAAAGCCCAAAAGCTAGGAGCAGAGGGGAACTTCCTCAGAAGAGGAACGATGCTGAAAGCTCAGCAGACTTAGTGCACAAGGATGGAACTGTTTCCCTCAAAAATAGGACCTTGGGGCTGGAGAGACGTCTCAGTGCTTAAGAACACTTGTTGCTCCTGCAGGGGACCAGAGTCTGGGTCCCAGCACCTACATGGCTCATGGCCATCTGTAACTCCAGTTCTGGGGGATCCAACATCCTCTTCAGGCCTCCAAGGGCACCAGACATGAACATGGTATGCACACACACTTGTGGGCACAACACTCATTACATAAAATCAAAAAACCTAAGAAGTAAAAAAACAAACTGAACTAGTGTAGGCATCCCCAGCAAAGGGCCATCAGGGCTCACAGCCTGGGGAAGCTTCCGCTGACATGACTATGGAAGTAGTTGGGTACTGGGGAGCCTGCCTGGAGACCAACAACCAATGGCAGGCTCGGAGATGGTGTGGAAGAACCTGATTGGTCACCCAAAGCTATATGACATGCTCTCTCTTCCTGAACAATCGAGCCTGCATCCGTTAGCCCTCTGTGTCCGCGCCTCTCACCCCCTCAGCCAGACCAACAAACCAGGGGCTAGCTAACGGGTGCTGGCTTCCACCGGCAGCCTGCATCCTCCAGTGTCCACCCTCACCACTGCATGAGACAGGAAGAGGAAGGGAGACCATGACAGCCGGGGGAGGCAGAGTGCAAGGTCTGAGCTCGCAGAGGATGTGACTGTTTATATGGAGCATCTCTGGGGGATTATAAAACAACCCTCAGAGCCACTGAGTGACTGAGCGAGTTTATAGGCTAGAAAGTTAACAGAGGAAAATGGACTGCATCCTTGGACCATCAAGGCACAACTGGGGAATGAAACAACACATTTAACGTGCACTAGAAGTAAAGCCATGGCTGGGGAGTGGCTCAGCGGATAAAATCTTCCGTGGAAGCACAGGGCCTGGAGTTTGGAACCCAAATAAAAGCCCACACCATCCCAGCGCTTGGGAAGTGGAGAAGGGCGGGAACAAGCTGTCCAGCCAGCCAAGCAGAATCAGGTTCTGGTTTAGTGAGGGAGCCTGTCTCAGTAAGTAGTGTGATCAAGGAAGACACCAGATGGCAACATCCTCATGAAAACACATAACAAGTCCAGAGAGCACACTGAAAACATAGGACTGCTGAGAAAAACCAAAAAGCCAGTGAGTGGGGCTGGAGAGACGGCTCAGCAGTTAAGAGCACTGGCTGCTCTTCCAGAGGACCTGGGTTCAGTTCCCAGCACCCACATGGCAGCTCACAACTGTCTGTAACTCCAGTTCCAGAGGATCTGAAACCCTCACACAGACAAACCTATAGGCAAAATACCAATGCACATAAAAGAAAAATAAATATTTTTTAAAAAAGTCAGTGAGTACAGAGACACCCCATCCCCATGCTCAGCGAAGGCGGCCCAGCACCGCTGGACATCTCTCTGAGACAAACTGAAAGTCAGCTTCCTCACACCCCACCTCCCAACTAACTCAAAATAGATTATAGATCATAATCTGAAAACTGCAGACTGGAAAATTCCCTGACAACCGCCACCTTTGAGCTAATGAGATAGCCCAGCAGGTGCGGTTTCTGGCCACCGAGCCTGACAACTTGACCCTGACCCGTAGGACCTGTAGGGTAAGAGAGAGAACCGGTTCCTGCAGATTGCCCTCTGACCTCCCCACATGCACACACAAACATACAAATTAATAAGTGCAATTAAAAATATAATCATAATTAAACCAAAACCCCAGAGTTTTTGTGTCAGAAATCTCGAAGAAGCTATTCTGGAATCTGAGACCTTGCAGCAGGACAGGCAGAGCTTGGCTTACACCTACAAACCGCAGAGCTAATAAAAGCAGAAAACGTCTCTTCAAAGCACCCTCATCAAAGGATAAAAAATAAAAAGGAAGGAAGGAAGGCAAGAAGGCAGAGCCTGGGAAAAAATTCCCACAAAACATACATGGAGCAGGACTTGTGTTTTGAAAATTTGCAGGACACTCCAAAGTGCAGTATCAACCAGGCGAGGCTGCATGGGCTTGTAATCCCGATCTCAGGGAGGCTGAGGCCGGAGGGCCTCAGGTTCAAGGGCACCCTGGGACAAGCCTCTGCTTGCAAAGCCAGACACTGCGCTTCTGGGTGCTGTCTAGAAAGACACTGAGTGTGAGAACTGAGACCCAGGAAAACCCAACCGAAAGGATTAACATTCCCAGACACCATGAGGAGGATCCAGTGACAAGGCTGGGCCACTGATAAACAGACCACACGGCCCAAAACGGAGTGCACATGTTTGTGGTGTCTTCAGAAACGCTTGTATCCAAATAACTGACCCCAAAGCTACAGACACCAGTGTGTCTGTGTGTCTGGGGTGTTTGTGTGTGGGGGGGGGGAGGGGGTAGTACGTATATGTGTAGGTGATGTGTGTATGTGTGGTGGTGTGTGTGTTTGTGTGGAAGTGGTGGAATGTATGTGTGTAGGTGGTGTGTGTGTTTGTGAATGGGGTGGAATGTATGTGTGTAGGTGGTGTGTGTGTTTGTGTAGAAGTGGTGGAATGTATGTGTGTAGGTGGTGTGCGTGTTTGTGAATGGGGTGGAATGTATGTGTGTAGGTGGTGTGAGTGTGTGTGCACATGTATGTGTTTTACTGGGGACTAGACGTACATCCTTAGGCCAGCATCTGCCACAGAGCTGTACCCCAACCCTCTTTTTACTCTGAGACAGCATCTTCCTGAGTTTTCCAGGCTATTTTGAAGTTTCAACCCTCCTATCTCAGCCTCATGAGCAGCTGGGACCACAGGTCTGTCCTAACAGGCCTGACTTCCAATTTCATTGCTATTGTGTCAAAATATCGTTAAATCTCCTGACTTGATCTTTTTTTTTTTTTAAGTTTCCTTACTTCATTGTATGTGTATGGGTATTTTTCCTGCACATGTATTTGCATATCACATGCAGTGCCAGGAGAGGGCACTGAGTCCCTTAGAACAGGAGTCGTGAACAGTTGTGGGTGCTGGGAATCGAACCCAGGTCCTCTGCAAGGACAGCCAGTGCTCTGAACTGCTGAGCCGTCTCCCCAGGCCCCTGGATTAAGCATTTTAAGAGTAGTGCTCAGTGGTAGCAGGTGAACTGTACCGTGCAGCCACAACCTGCCCCCAGAACACGATATCTGTGAAGTTCTTTACCGTTCCCTGCATGGTCCCCTCAGCAGCATCATGCGGCCTGCGTCTGGGAACATGGCCGCCCCAGAGCCTCCTCCGTGCTGAGGCGGCTCTCGCTCTCTTCCACCACAGTGTTTCACCTAGCGCACGGTCGCCAAGCCGGCCCACTGTGCAGCATGTGCCCGACCCCTTTCCTCCCCGAGGCCGAGTGACATTCTCGGTGTGGGCAGAGCACATTGTATTTGTCTGTGTGTCTTTCCACTGTGTCCCCGATGCTTCTGAGTACGAGCATCCTCTCAGGTCCCTGCTCTCCAGTCTCTGGGGTACACGCCTTGAGGGAGAAGTGCCACCCAGCCCCACAGTGGGGCCACACCACGCCCCACCCACCACACATGAGCCTCTGCCTTGCCAACACGGGAGCTGGGCTGTCTGTTTACAGCAGCGCCAGGGCAGGGAGCGCTCCCTGCAGCTTCAGCTTGATTTCCTCAGTCATGCCTGCTCTCCTGCTCGCTGGCTGTTTAAGTATCTCTGGGGACATGTCTCATTCTGATCTTTAGGCAGTCTGCATGTCCTGGATATCAATCTCTTATCAGATACGTGATTTTGAAGTTTGTTTTCTTTGTACACTCTGTGGGTCTCATTTTTGCTTTGTTGGATGCACAGACTTAAAAAAAAAATCTTCAAATTCTGATGCGCCTACTTTTCTTTTTGTTGCTTGTGGCTCTGATCCCTGTGGTCCCTGTCCTGACTATTGCCAGGACACAGGTAAGTGACTCAGGGAAGGGCCAGGAGGGGACCAGACACCAAGATGGCACCTACTGTCTGGGATGTGGTGAGGCTGTACAGCAATGCATCGTACACGCCAACACGGGCCAAACAGCGCTTCACACACGCCAGGGTTACTGCAATACAGTTCAGTGGAACTTTTATATTTCATAATTTTATTTAATTATTTTTCTCAAGACAGGGCTTCTCTGTGTAGCCTTGGCTGTCCTGGGCTCACTTTGCAGACCAAGCTGGCCTTGAACTCACAGAGATCTGCCTGCCTCTGCCTCCCCGAGCACTGGGATCACAGTTGTGGGCACTGCACCCGGCTTTCATTTTGATTTTATGTGTAGGGGTGTTCTGCCTGCATGCGTGCCTGTGCACCCCACATGTGGGTGGCCTCAGAGGCCAGAAGAAGGCACTAGATCACCTGGAACTGGAGTTTAAATGGTTGTGAGTTGCCATGAAGGTACCAGGAATCAATCAACATGGATCTTAACCACTATGGCCATCTCCGCAGCCCTGATTTACTTTCTTTTTAATCAGGGTGTGTGTATGCTCATGTGTGCTTGTGGGTGTATCTGTGTGCATGTATGTGTGTGCAGGAGTGTGTGTCCATATGAGCGTAGTACCTGCTGAGTCCAGAGAGGGCATCAGTTCCCCTGGCGCTGGAGTTCTATGCAGTTGTGAGCTGGCTGACGTGGTGCTGGGAAGCGAACTTGGGTCCAGGTGCTCTTAACCCCTGAGCCACTTCTCCGCTTCCCCAACAGAGGTTTTCAGACACCCACCAATGCCAACCCAGCGCCACTACCAAATTTCCATGCATGGGGGATTTTTTTCAGGTATCATGGAAAGGTCATATGGTGCCAAACCATTAAGCCACCATAAAATGTTTCATACAAGTATTTAAAGACCAGAGAAAATGTTCACATGTACATCAAATGAAGACCCTGAGATTCAGCATGGTCAGCATGGCTTTGTGTTCAACAAAACCTTAGAGACGTATCTACACACACACGTTACAAATGTTATCATGGACCTTCCAGATGGCACAGCTGGAGTGTGCTCTCATCTTGTTCTTTACTTTTCCAGATTTAATGGGAATGGTGTGCTGTCTGGATTGCCAGAAGCACTAAGCCAATCCACTATATTCTTACCGTTGTTGTTTGTTTTACATGAAGCCTGAATGTCCATTTATATTACAAAACAAAATGATAATTTAGAGAAGAAGGAAAGGGAAGCCGGGCTGGCAATCCCAGGACCAGGGGAGGTAGAGGCAGAAGGATCAAGAGTTCAAGGTCACCCTTGGCTACATTGTCAAGGCCAGCCTGGGCTACAGGAAAGCTTGTCTGAGATGCAAGAAGGGGAGGGGTGCAGACACTAATCTGTCCCCATGTCTGCCGTTCTCCAGTCCCCCGACTCTGAGAGTGACTTTGCTAGCATTGTTCATGGAATACAGACATCAAGAATGTCTCCAGGTGTCACACACAGCTATTGCCAACACAGGATGGGCGGCCACGCAGCTCGGGAGACTCCCCTCAGAAGAGGAGTCGCGTCTGTTCTGGAGGAAGACCCCGGAGAACATGCACCTCTCCTCTCACCCTGCTCACTCAGCTATGAAACAGCCTGCAGTCCCCTGGCGGGCCTCACAGCCAGCCTCTTCCTCCCTCCTCTCCCATATTTGTTTCCTAGGGCCACCAGAGCCATCTCAAAACCACAAGAGAGAACCTTCACAGTTCTGGGGACCAGGAGAGGGGATGAAGGTGCCGGCAGGGCCACACACAGTCAATAAAAATCTGGAGAAGGCTCCCTTCCGGGTGATGGAGACACCCAGAATCCATCCAGGAACAAAGCAATCCCATAGAAACTCTCTGACCCTAAAGCCTACATGGGAACACAAAGGATCTGGAATTGCCGGGACATAAGAAAACAGGGTAGCAGGACCTTTCTAACGCCCGGACACTTACAAAGCCACGGTCACCATGAGGGTGTGGTCCTGCTGTACAGGAAAACGTGGCTGAATGGAGCAGAGTCAAACATGAGCCAAGGGGTTCTCAGAAGAATGCCTCAAGAACCCAGCCGGGGGAAGAAGAAGCTTCAGCAAACATTGCTGGGACACTCAGCGTCCCACACAAGAGGAAGGAAGCGGAACACACCTCACAGCACCCAGCAAGATGGCTCAGAGGCTGGGTCAGGGCGCCTGCCCAGAAAGCACCAGGCTCAAGTTTGAAACCCCTAGCAGTCACGTCACTAAAAAAAAAAAAAAAAAAGGCAGACACGGTATGATTCCATTTATATGAAACATCCGGATTAGCAAACCAAGAGAGAGAAACCAGAGCTGTGGTTGCTACGGCCTGAGGGGCCAAGGAATACAGCAAGTGGCACGGGGTTCTCTCTGGGATGGCTTGGAAGCTCTGGAACTAGACTGTGGTGACAGTTACACAGCCTCATGGATGTGCCACTGCAGTATTCTCACATGGCATGGGTTATCACGGACAGAGGTTCCCAGGCCTCCTCTCTCCTCGGTTACCTAAACTAAGCTAACCCCAGAAAAAAAAAATATATATATGCACACAAACACACACACATATATGTACATACATGCATATGTATATATTTCAACTGTCTCCCTTGACCCCAGGATGACCAGCATGGCTCCCAGGCAGCAGCTTCTACTGACAGGCAGTGAGGCCACTGAACCAGCACCCAGAGGTAGTTCAGTGGCAGAAGGCAGCGGGAACTGGGACCAGCCACTTGTGAGAGGGGTCCTGGGGGTGGGGTGCTGGCAGTTAGTCCCGTGGGGTTAACAGGTGAGATGGTCGGGACAGGAGGAAATGTGCTGTAGGAGAGACACCGCCCCCTCGGGACAAACACTTGGGTTGCCAGTGACTCACTCCGCTCAACCCTCCTCCCGGTGTGCTGTGGAAATGGCTTCAGAGTGTGAGTAACTTTGCATTGAATCACCCCTCTGTATCTGTAAGCTGACTGATAACTTACAAGTAATAAATTCTTGTGCGTGTGTGTGCGTGCGTGCGTGCGTGCATGGGGGGGGGGGTTGAAAATTCACCAAGTAGGGCCGTGGAGCAGCCATGCAAGTGCGGGGACCTGGGTCTTAGTCCCTAAAACCCAGAGTCAGACACAGCAGGACACGTGTATGACCCAGGGGATCACAGGGGCAGACTGCAGACAGACTCCCTGGAAGCTCTCGGGTCAGGCAGCCTGGTGTCTGCGGTGACACATCAGAAGGGACCCTGGCTCAGACTAGGTGGACGATGAAGTGTGACACCTAACATTGACCTTTGATCTCCATGTCATGCATGCATGTACACTCACACACACAAAACACTGTTTCTGCAACCCCACGGGGTCCCTCTGTCAGCTCTGGGTAAGTCTTCTCTTAAACCACGTTTCTACAATGATACACAATCGAAGGACTATGGCCACGGTTTGCAGACACCATTTCATGGTTTCCTTATGAACCTACAGCTTTCAGCTGGCCAGGGAGCTCTGAATCCACAAATCTCGACCCCCTCAGGGCTGGCAGGGAATCAGGGCCACAGCGGATCCAAACTCAGTTCCCTGTGCTTGCAAACCAGGTCCTCTCCTTACAGGAGGCTCTGAAAAGTAGCACCCAAGGGAATGAGGACCGGGGCCAGCACATATGTCCGGCACGAGGCTGCCAGCTGCCAGGACTGGGCACAGACAAGCATCACTGGTGGAAATCGAATGGGCAGGGTGTGTGGGGCTGGCGAGTGGGTGAAGGCACCAGCCCCCAAGCCTGGCAAGTCCGATGCCTGGGACCCACAGAGCGAAAGGGCAGACCCCACCTCTGCCCTCCACAAGAGTGTAAACAACCAAAGGAGAACAGAGTGCGATGGTCAGTCGGGATTTAGAATCACCATGGAAATGCACTTTTGGGCGTGCCTTCCTGGGTATTTTCATAGCGGGTTAAGCGAGGAAGACAGGCTCACTCCGAATGCGGGCAGCCCCGCCCCCAGTGCTGGTGTCTGAGAATGACACACGGCTTTGGGAATGAAATGACACGCACAGAGAAGCTGGGATCAAGAGGGTGTGCACCCTCACAGAGACTCGGCAACCACAGCTGGGAAAACCACATCTAGCACACACCAGCAGGCAGGTTAGGGAACTGTCTCGGAATGCAGGTGTCCAGAAAGGTAACACTGGATGATACTTCTCTGTACACTGTCAACATCCCAACGTGGACCAGAGAAAAGTGCTGCCGTTCTAGGACTAGGGTCCTTGACATGGCCGTGCTCATGCCAACAGCACACACTCACTTGGGACTGTGCCGCCCACACTCCCAAGTGTGGCCCAGCACTCCTCCCTGTCTGCTTCCTGACTGAACACAACGTGACCAGCAGCCTTCTCTGCTGCGAGGGACTGTGCCTTCAGACAAAGCCCTCTTCCCTTACGTTGCTTCTGTCAGGTGGTTAGACAGCAACGGGAAGAGGAATGACCTACAGCGTACCTACAGAAATACTACTCAGCCTTAAAAGAGAGGACGTTCTTATGTGTGGGTGACACGGCCGCACCACAAGGTTGACAGGACCAGGCCAGCATGATGATAGCTGTCACAACCCTGCTGACAGGAAGTCCCTAGAGACAGAGAGCAGAGAGGGGGCTGCCAGGGCCTGGGAAGGAGGATGGGTGGATGTTCAGTGGGGGCGAGCTTCGGTCTGGGAAGATGAGAACGCTCCAGAGACAGAGGTAGGGCTGGCTTGGAGCAGCATGAGATGGAGCACATTTTGTCGTGGTTACAAAGGGGAGTCCTTTAGAGGTCCCCTTTCCTCTGCCCCAAAGGACCACCTCACCACCACCACGTCCCTCTCTCTTAGCCTGGTGTGACGCAGCAGGCATGACACACGTGAGCAGGAGGCATGGGCACCCTGGTTCTGCTGCACAGGTGGAACAGGCTGGTGCCTGGGATGGGTGGAGGAAGACAATGGGTTCTGGCAAAGGGGAGCTTGTGGGAGAAGCTGGTCTGCTTTGCCCCCTGGGCTCCGTGCATTCCCCACTGGCAGCAGGAGAGGAAAAAGCTACTGGCCGAGTTACCCAGGAGGCCCCAAACACCCAGAAAACTCAACCTCTGCCAGGAACCTGAGCTCCTGGTGACCAGGCTCTGGGCCGCAGGAATTTCTGCCAAGCCAGATCCTCTCTGGAAGCCTTGTCTTCCAAATGGCCTGTTAAAGGGGCACCTGACCCAACCAGGTGTTCTTTAAGCCCTTGTGAGGAATCCATGAGAGATGAGACAAAGAGTTGCTTAAAAGAGAAGGTGGGGGGGCAGCTGGAATGTTCTCTGAAGTTCCAGCCCCTGATTTCAAAGGATCAATGAGTGACAATGATGGGGAGGGGAAGAGAGGGGAGGGAAGGGGAAGGAGAGGAGAGGAGAGGAAGGGAGGGGCAGAGAGGGGGGAGGGGAGGGGAAGGAGAGAAGGGGAGGGAAGAAGAGCGAACGGGAGACTGCTGAGTTCACAGGAAGCATAGACGACAAAGGTTTCTTTTTAGCCTGGTATATAACCAACTGTTCTTGGCATAAGGTCCTCGGTGTCCCCAAACCTGCCCCAAGCAACCCAGGTGTTGCAACACTGGGCACAGACATGGTTCCCGGCCACACCCACGTCTACTCCCTGGTGACCTATCAGGGGCCTAGCGCAGACCTGAAAAATCTGGAGTGGTGGCTCCCTGGCTCCCGGAATGGCCTTCCTAGGCCTCTCCCGAGGTGATGGCCAGCCAAAAGCATGGAGGACCAGCATGTACTGGCCTCACATGGCCGACCCGCCAGCCTTGGGTGCTGACCTTACTATCTGAGGGCTGGAGTGAGAGCGATGAAGAAGTATGACCAGAAGCAACACCCACAGAAGAGAGCTTCCCCAGGCTTATCACACTCCCACACCTGCATTAGAACACCCACCTTCAGACGGGGAAACTGAGGCTCCCACATTAAGCTAGCTTTGTGACTGTGAAGGAGCTTTGGTGTCCTTTGGTGCTGGTGTCCTGCTGGGAGCCAATGAAAATGTGGGAAGAGTTGGGAAGACAAAAGGAGGAAGAGGAGGGGTGTTGGCATGTAACTGGCCCTCAACATCTGGTTACACCTATCCTCATTTTGTAACCTGCCTAAGAATACCTGATTGGTTGATTAAATGGCCTATAGCTGGGCAGGGCAGAATGGGGTCAGTGTGGCTAAGGTTCCCAGGCTTTCAGGGACAGAGAAAATCATGGGAGACAGACAGACAGGAAGAGAGGAAGAAGGAAGATGCCTATTGAGTTAGCATGGAGAAGGAACCACATGGAACTGGAGAAAGGACTCCACTGATGGTGTGCAACCAGATGAAGGACACAAGCAAGTTCCATGGGATTATGAATGCAAGGTAGACCAGATGAGGAGGATCGAGGTGGGAGATGGATGGCAAGGAAACTGAGACAATGTAAAGAAAATATCTGCCCTAACCAAGGTAAATAAGGCACTTATAAATGTAACAGGTGTCTGTGTCTCATTATTTGTGATAGCAGGTTAGATAATACCGCCATAATAATCTCAGGGCAAATGATAAATAACATTATATAGCCCAGCACTCTTAATCATTTACCACAACAGAGGTGGGCTCCCTGCAGTGAGGAGCGCAGCGGCTTAGTTCCTGAGCAGCAGTGTCCCAGATACTTTTACGTCAAGCAGACGCAATCTAGTTATTTGGGAAGAGGGAAGCTCGACTGAGAAAATCCGCTCACCAGATCGGCTTTGTGCCACCCTGTGTGAGGCATTTTCTTGATTAATGACGGTTGGGGGCGGGGGCGCAGATCACTGCAGACGGGGCCGCCCTGGCCAGGTGGTCCCGGGTTGCACAATAAGGCAGACTAAGCCTGCCCTGGGAGCAAGTCAGTAGGCAGCACTCCTCCATGACGGCTCCTGCCTCCAGGTTCCTGCCTTGAGCGCCTGCCCTGACTTCCCTCTGTGACGTGAACTTGGAAGCCAAATAAACCCTTCCGCCCCAAGCTGCTCTTTGCTGTGGTGTTCATCAGCAACAGAAACCCTAACTGGGGCAAGCCTAATGAGGTTCTCCCCTTCCAGATGAAGGTCTCTCATGGAGAGACCCGCTTCAGAACGTCTAGTGGAAACTGAGGCTAGAACAGCAAAGATGGAACAGTACTCCAGAGCTGAGCCCAGGGATCCACTGGACAAGAGATCAACCTTCCGAGGGTAAGCCCATGTAAGAGGGAGATGGCTTACTCAGTTCCTTCCTCTGACATGGTCACCCCACCCAACAGCTGATGGTCTGGCTGCCCGAGGAAGAGGGAAAAAAGCCAAGTAATGATTTATGTATGTGGCTAGCCTCCATGTAGATGCGGGCACATGTGTTCCTGGTACCCTCGGAGGCCAGGGTAGGGCATCAGATCCCCTGGAGCTGAGCTATGGACAGCTGTGAGCGGTACTGGGAATGGAGCTGCATCCTCTCAAGTGCTCGTAACCCCTAAGCCATACTCCCCTTTTGAGACAGGGTCTAAGATAGCTCAGGCTGGCCTTGAACTTGTGATCCTCTTACCTCTGCCTCTTGACGACTAGGCAGCCCAGGTATTTTTGCTGCCAATAAATTCACTCTTGATGTTCCACCTGCTGGGATATTCTGCCTTGCTCTAGTCCAGCTCACGTTGCCCCCAGCACGCAGCCTGACCACAGTGGGGCCTAGCCTGCCAGCTGAAGTCCTGCCTACACTCCTGTGACCTGGGCTGTCACCCATCTTCTACCAGGTGAAGGCACCAAGCCCCAAGGCCCTGGGAGACAGGCCATGTGTGCTTCATGTGCAGGCCTCAACCAAAAGAGGCTGAGATGGACAAAGTTGGCTGAGGCGGACGGAGCTGGTACTGAGCCCTCCACCCTGGGGACCCCTTGACCCCAGAGAAAGGAGGCTTCTTACTCTAACTCTGACAGCCTTCCTGGCATCTCTGCCACCTACCGAGAGGTTCTGCTCTCCCAGGCCAGGATGGCATCTTCAACATCATATAACCTTTGCCCCAAAAGCCTGGTACAAGGCAGCATGGAGAAAGGGGTTGATCTTTTGGTGACCTGGGATGAGGTGGCGAGTTTTGACAGCTCTACAGTCCCCTTGGGCCCTAACAGTTTCTAACACACACACCAAGCTAACCATTCCAAGCAAAACTGAAGACTGTCAGCTATAATTAACATCACACATGTGCACACACACACACACACACACACAGCGCATTGGATCAATCACCCACCAGGCTGGGCCCTGCAGCCTTCTGCTGAGCAGTCCCTGGTTCTGGCGGCCGCTGAGAGCTCAGACAGCCATGCCCAGGAGGACAATCAATGCAGCTCCCAGGACAGTGGGTCAGAGCCGTAAACTCTGCTCCCATGGCGGGGTCTTTGCGCTTTCCAGGGCCTCAGTGCTAGGAAGTCCCAAGGGAACCCTGCGCTGCTTGGCTTGCTGTGTCATTTCTGACAAGCACTCTGTGGGGAGCCAGCGCAAGTCTGCCATTTCAGCCCTTGGACCCTTCTACGATCCGGCCTACAGAGCGTCGCCTGGCTATCCCAGGCAGGAGGGCTGCAGCAAGAGAGGCCGAGTGGGAATAAATCACGGCTTTTTACAGGATGTCGCTCTCCGGGAAGGAGGCGGCTGCTGCAGCCCGCGGAGCAGCTCCAGCGATTAACGTGACACCACGTGGCACTCACAGGGCTAATTATGAAAGGTGTAAATCACAGCCAGGGAGAGACAGGCGCACCACTCAGGTTTATTACCCACACCGTTTAGGAAAAGATAACCGGGCCGGCCTGCCTTCCCCTTGCCAGCCAAGTCGAGGGGTGGGCGGGCGGTGGGGAGGGATGTGCCTTCTTCCATCTGCAGAGGAGGAGAGAGAAGCCACAGCCTCTTGGGCACCGTTTTTATTCAAACCTCTCGGTGGTCCAATAGTGTGGCCTCACCCGTTTCCCAGGGAAATTAAGAAACACTCAGTCCAGCATCTCCAGTGTGCCGCCGGCTTGTGTGCCACGCGTGTGTGCCACGCGTGTGTGCCATGCGTGTGTCACCGCAGGCCCCGCCATCCACACGAGGTGCTGTCAGTGCTGTTAGCCAGCATCACTGATTACTGGCTGGAGACCAGCGCGGCAGGGATCATTTGCCTTTCGTTTTCCCTTAAGGCATCTGCAAATACGCTTCGAGGCTGAGAGATGCTGGCGCCTCTAATAAATAAAGCAAAATAATTAATAGTCCGCTTGGTCTGGAGGCCATCCCAGAGCTCCTGCGCTGGGTGGCTGAGTCCCTGTCTCACCTCTGGAACATGGTGAGTGGCTGACTACAGGGCAACATCGTTCTGAGCTCAAAAACAGCTAAAAACAAACAAACAAACAAACAAAAAAACGGGCTGGTGAGATGGCCTGGGCCGGTGCTCTGCCACTGAGTCTGATGCCCTGGGTTCCAGCACCAGAACCTATATGGTAGAAAGCAAGAGCCAACACCCTAGATTTGTTCTCTGACCTCTGTACGTGTGCCCGTGGTATGCACAGTCCCTCCCCTTTCCACACGGAATAAAAGTGTTTTTGAGGGAAGGAAAAGTCAAGCTGAACAGCCCCCATTTTACAGAAATTAACACAGGTAAGCATTTACGTCTGAACCAGGGTGCTTGTGTGGGCCCTGGGTGCACAGCCCCGGTGCTCATGGTGACACTGAGGACATTTTGTGTGACGTAATAAAAAACAAGGAATGCTGGGCTGGAGAGATGGCTCCGAGGTTAAGAACACAAACCAGTCTTCTAGAGGTCCTGAGTTCAATTCCCAGCAACCACACGATGGCTCCCAACCATCTATAATGAGCTCTGGTGCCCTCTTCTGGTATTGTATATAGAATAAACAAATAAATCTAAAGAAAACCCCAAATTAAAAACAACAACAACAACAACAAGGATTGCAACACGTTAGTCAGTCCTTGGCTAAGGCAAGACTGATGAAGCTGCTCTGGGGACACCTGGTGCTGGCCAGCCACAGAGTGCCAAGAACACGGGAGGATGCTGGAGACCACAGACTAAGAGCTCCGGGCCTGTGGCATCCCCAGGAATGAGACCTTTTGAAATGAAGCCACGCACCTGTCAAGGCCTGGCTGGTGTACTGGCACATGCCAGGAGGACAGGGTTCAAGGAGAGGGCAGGAGGCTGGTGTTACAAATGGGCCAAGCACGGCGTCCTTTGGTATTTGCAGAACCAAAAGCTCAGTAATCACCTGGAGGCCTGGGGCTCGCGGAGGCGTTCTGCTAAAGCATCAGAACAGAGGCCTTAACGATCTGTTAGTCCCAAGTCACACAGGCTCACTCAGAGCAGAGAGGACCCTAGCCCCCTCCTCACACCTAGTAAGGGGCCCACCCTGGCTAGTACACCCAGCAGCAGTGAAGCCCAGAGAACAGCATACCATGTTGCTACCAGAAAAGGGGACATGACTCACCCAGGTCACTGTGTTCTCCATCCTCACCCTGTGGGATCCTGTGTCTCCCCACACCTGGGCCACAGAGTTGAGAAACTGAGGTTCCCTGTGTCAGTGACTTCATCCCCAAGGCTTTGGGGGACCTCTGCAGCCTTTGGGTGGGTTTCACAGCACTGCAGAGAGGACTAATCACCACCCCGGCTGGTAGTTTCCCAACTTTTTGTGACGTTCCCCTAGGCAATTTAAAAACGGAATGCATACTAATAATAATTTGACTAAATTTAGGTGTTCCCCTCAGGCACTGATTAAATTTCATGAACTCCTTTTCAGGTGTTCAGCCCAAATTCCCCCCTCTCTCCGCTCCAGTCAGACTCAGTGACCATCCTGCCGGGGGAGTGAATTCCTAGACAGGGCCCTCCTTCCCAGGTGGCACCACGGGACGAGAACGTGCAGTCAGAGCGTAGGATGCATGGCTGAAGGCTGGGCCACCAAGGTTTGTTCAAATAAAGAGCGGTCTTAGAGCCTGTAGGTGCCGAAGGACCCGGAGATCACCAGACTGAATCACTGGTGTCCAAATGAGGGAAGGAACCTTCGTGGACTCTATCTTAGAGGGAGGAAGTGGGTCTAGAAGCCAGAACTTCCAGGTCCTGGGCCTCGGGGCTTTGAGACACTGTTGAGCTACTCCGGATTCACCTGAGCCTCCTCCACGGCCTTCCACAGCCCAGACATCGAGGCCTCACTGGCTCATCCTGACTCGCCAGTGACACAGCCATTTCCCCCTACAACTGGGATCCTGAGAGTTGACCTGGATGATGCCCTAGATCTTCAGGAGCCAAGACAGATGTGACAGGACCCAAGGTGGCCAACGGGACTGTTGCCTGTCACGTCATCAGCTTTTCATTTCTGTCCCTTCTTCCTTCCCTCCATCTCCACCCCTTTCTTACACAGTGCTGGGGGTGGAGCCAGGACCCTTAGAGCTCCTGTTGCTTTGTGACCAAAGCAGCTTATAAAAGAAAGCGTTTGATGGGGCTTCTCATTTTAGAGAGTCAGAGTCCGTGAGGGCAGAGCAAAATCATGGCAGCAAGAACAGCTGAGCATCCGTGCTGATCCACAGGAGGCAGAGAGCACGCAGAGAATGGTGCCAGTCTCGAAACCTCAAATCTTGCCCCCAGTGGTACTCCACCTTCAAGGAGGCCACACACACACACACACCTGTGTGAGCCATTCTAATGTAAACTACCACACTGGGAGAGTGCTTCACTGCTGAGCTACCCCCCAGTACCGCCACCTCCACCACAGCCTTTGAAAAGTTGTTTTCATTTTTAAAGTTCTTCTTGTTTTTATTTTGAGATAATGTCTCAGTAAGTTTTCTGGGCTAGCCTCAAACTCCCCATGAAACCCAGGATTCAGACTTGCAATCCCCCCGCCCCACCTCCTGAGAAGCTCAGCTTGTAAAGAGTGTCACTGTGCCTGGCCCATGCTCCTTTCAATTCCACTCACACACTTGACTGGGCAAGCTGAATCTTTTATAGACCACTTATGCATGAAGGACGTAAGAACAGACTCCACTCGGGATCTCTTCATCCTCTTGTATCGCCCACCCTCATCTTAGCTCCCTGGGCTGGTTTCAGGGCTGACAGCATCTCTGGGCACTGAGCTACTGCCTGGGGTTGGCTAAGAGCAGCCAAGACAGCAACCATGGCTGATGGAACATTCTTAGAGGAAGACCGCTGTGTGGCAGCCACGGTGGGTCCCAGAGAGCTGGCTCCTGGGCTCGTCCAACTCACAGAAAAGCAGTTCTGCGCCAGGCTAAGCTCTGAGTGACAGGGCAAGGCTAGCACTTTCTTGGGCACACTCGTCCCAAAAGAAGACAGCGATTGAGAAACTTTAAGCAGGAACACAGCCAGAACTGTCAACTGTAAAGAAATGCAAAGGAAGGCAGGCACCACCCATTTCAGCGTTGGAGGCAGGAGAATTGTGAGTTTGAGGGCGCACCAACATTATAAGACTCTGTTGGATAATCATGAGACGATCAAAAGTAGAGCACAAATTATTTTTACACACTATTTAAACAATAGTGAGCAGAAGCCAGTACTGGGGGTCTACTACAAAACGGGGGTTCTTGGCCCTGGAAGCCATGCATGCCTCCAGGGGTCACTGCTTCTGGCTGTAAAGGGGTCAGTGTGATCACGGTCACCCAGACGCTTGAGAGTGTGTGTCCCAGAGCTCACGGACTCCTCTTTTATCTCTGGGCTCAGCCCTACTTGGGCCTACCCACCCTTGTAGCATATCTCCCAGCAGCATGGGGCACATGTCTCTGCAGGACACACAAGCCCAGCACACACTTGAATGCACACACACGAAAGACAGCATCTCATGGTACCACCACGGGATTGCTTTGGCCAGCGTATCCAGGACATGATCCCATCAGCATCTTGGGATACTGGTTTAAAACCGTCACACCACACAATGCCTTCTGAGAGACTTCTCCACAGCACAGATACCCTAGGTGTGTGGTCACGCTATGTACATGCACAGCTCCTGTGTGTGCCTTTGTGTGGAGCTACCTATTAGAGCTCTGGATGCGCTCACAGGCTATGTTCATGTGGGTGTGTGGCTACGTCATATCTTTGTGCACATCTGCACTTCTCCACATCCAGAGCTCAAACTGCTCACAGTTACCTGGCAACCATCTCAGGCTAGGCTGGAAGTGCCCTGCCCTGGCCTGTGTCTCTGGAAACCACGAGAGGAAGAATCTTACCTGTAGGCAAGCTTCAACACAGACGTGGCTATTAAAGACAAACAGAGAGCAGGAAGCAACTGGATGCCCACAGAAGGGGTGTGGTCACGAGGCGTGTCACACCGGGCAGTGCTATGTGGATGTGAAAAATGGCAGCGGGGAGGAGGGGAGAAGAGATGAACGCGTGTGGAGAATTTCTGACAGAGCGTGGCTGGATCACCACAGGGCAGAGCCATGGCCCCAGGGGAGGGTGTGACCACTCTGAAAAATAATGGGCATGTCCACGGGGCTCGGGTGTTGTGGGGATCCAGGTGCCCCAGATCCAGGCACAGCCCTCAGAGGGGCTGCTTCCCCTGCACCAAACACCTGTGTAAGAACTACCACAGTGGAAACATACACACACACAGAGACACACACAGTCACAGCAGACACAGACACACAGACACACAGATACACACAGATACACACAGATATAGACACAAACACATAGACACATGCAGACAAACGCAGATACACACACAAATAAACAGACACACACAAAGACACACACAAAGAGACACACAGATACACACACACACACACACACACACACACGGGCTAGGAAGATGGCTCGGTTAACAAAGCACTTGCCATATGTCACCAGGACCTGCACCCTGGGTCAACACCGTGTAGAGGACAGGCAGTAGAGCATGAAGACTCAGGGGTCCCAGAGCTGACTCAGCCTGGCTAAAGCTGTGGGCGCCGGGTCAGGGGAGCTGAGGAAGACGGAGACGCGGGCACACTGCTGCCTCAGTAATGCCTGCTGAGAAGGCAGAAGAACCGGAGTTCGAACCTCTGAGTCCAGGTAAAAGGCAGTAAACGTGTGCAGTTCCGGCCCTGGGCAGGTGTGTAGACAGGTGAATCCCTGAACACACCAGCAGCCCACCAAACCGAAGAGATAGTGTCCACTGAGGCCCTGCCTCCCAGCATGTAGACAAAGATGGAGGACAGCAGGGGAGATGGCCTGTACAGACCTCTGTGCACACAAAACACATGTACATATACACTTACACACACACCTACACACATACCACACGTTTACACACAGAGCATGCACACACCATGCATACAGACATACCTAACACACACCACACACACATCAAAGCCACTGACCCACAACATCAACAGGAAGCCAGGACAATAACAAAGGCCAGGAAGTGTGTCTCATCAGGTAGTTAGGCTGACCTTGAACTTCTGGTCCTCCGTGTACTAGGATTGCCCACACGCACTGCCACACCCGGAGAGGGAACCCTGGCTCTGGGCACAGTAGGAAGCACTCGAGCGACACCCTGGCCCCATAACCTATTTCCAACAGAAATGAAATCGGGCTCAGCAGGGGCCTTCCTTCCAGGCGAGGACCCCACGGCCAGCAGTCTCAAGCATGCTCGCTTGTGGCCAATAAGGACACGCTCTGGGCTCAGGACCACTTCTGTCCCCTCGCTTTGACTATATTGGCAAAGCTCCGGTTTCAAAAGCTGGCCACACTCGAAGGTTCTGGGTGGCTGTGAGTTTTGGGAGGGGTGCTGCCCCAGCCACTAGACAGAGCTCCCAGGAGGGGAACACACACCTGCTGTCTCCACCCTGGGCCTAGTGATGGGGACAGCCCCTAGCAGCACAGGTCAGGCCGCTCGTGTGCCAGGTGGGTACCTCCCCTCTCCCTGCCTGGCACACCCACCCCGCAGCCCGGGATCATGCTCTGGCTAAGATGCCAGCACACCGGTGCTGCCTGCCCTTGCGGGGCCATCTTCCGTTGACCTCCGATCCCCTCTCAAACATGAGTTTCCGCTGTAAATTGTGCTAAATGCTATTTAGTAGCTAATTAACTTTCCTGTGAAGACCTCTCTAATTGCAAGCTCTCCCCAGCTCTGCCTGGGTCCTGAGGGACCCCGAGCTGTCTGGGGGCATTTGTTCTGCCTGCTCCCACCTTCCCGGCACAACTTTCAGCCTGACAACAAACTGCCAATCAAGGCCGTGGAGGTCAAGGGGGACCAAATTAGGTGCCCGCCGCTACTGCAAAACTTGCTTGTCAGAGCTTAATTTAAATAAGAAAGCTAAAAGGTTATGAAAAATCACTTTCCCCAGTGAAACTCTTTGCCAGGCAGGAAGGGCCGCATCCCTTTGCTCCCGGGACCACCGGCCTGTTCTCTGAAACGTTCAGCTGAACCCGTTTCTGTGTGGACTATACTGGAGCCTGCCGTCCATCACAGGGAGAGATAATCCGCAGATAAAAGGCTCTGATTAGCCTTCACTGCCGTGCCAATTAGGGTGCAGGCCCCACACAGGGGGACGTGCAAAGGTAGGTGTCGGCCACGTCCCCCTTCCTCAGGCCAAGAACCACCCTGGGCTTCGCTCACCGTCCCCAGGTTTTCTTTCTAGGACAGTCTATGGTCTTCAGAGCAAGTCAATACTTGTTCCACCCATAAAGGCCAGGCAGCCTGTGATCATCGCCAGAGATGGAAGCCCATGCTGAGCAAAGAGCACCAGCCCGAAGCCCGCAGCCCTCAGCGTCAGCGCCACCGTGCGGGCTGTGCCAGCCCTGGATGGCAGGGGAACAGGGGAACCTCACCTTCCTGCCCCAGGATCCTTCCTTAGAGAAAACGAAAGAGAAAACCAACCAGCCTACATCTTGCCAAAGCTGCAGCTAGCCTCGCCTTTGAAAGACAAATGGCAGGGGTGTGTCTACCCTTGTGGTGTCCAGGCGCCTGGCCTCTCAGGGCAGGGCAGGGCCTGAGGTTGAGCTCGGCTTCAACCTCAGAAGCAGCGCGCTGAGTGGGGCCTCAGTTCCCAGAGAGGGTTCAGCAATCCTTGCCTCCGTGGAGGGCGCAGTCACCTGAATCCAGCAGGGCTCCCTGCTGCTGGGGAGGGGCATCCCACAGCTGGGGGAGGGGCTGGACTCTGAGGTCTCTGCTCTTGTGCTGGCCAACTGGTCTCTCGTCCCAAGATGGCTCCTGAGATGCCCCAGGGACGTACTGTTTTCACAAAGAGGTCTCAAATGTGGGCTCCCCACAAAGATCAAAGGTGGATAGGGAGTTGTCCAGAGGAACCGGCAGCTGGCCAGCGCCAGGGTCAGGGCCAGGGCCATCTTCCTGGCCATGATCCCAACCCCAGCTAACAGGAAGATTCATTCCAGGTCACGGAAATGGGAAGCAGGGAACAAGGAGGACTTTAAGGGTGCTTTTGTTTCATTTATGCTTTTTGTCTCGTTTTGTTTTGGGGTTGGCTGTTTGAGATAGGGTCTCATGTAGCCCAGGCTAGCTTCAGAGTCAATATGTAGACAGGTATGATGCTGAACTCCTGATCTTCCTGCCCCTACTTCCTAAGTGCCAGAATTCCAGGTGTGCAACACCATGTGGGGCCTTTTGTAGTGTTGGGGATGAAACCCAGGGATCATGACTGCTAGGCGGGAAGGCTACCAACTTGGCCACACGCCCAGGGCAAGTGTGACCCTTTTAAAACCAACCAGATGGGACTGTTCCTGAGGGTGGTGGCTGTGGGTGGGGCCTGTCCTTTGGCTCTAGGACCACAGCCTGGCTCCAAAAGCAGGAGAGCTTCCCAGGGCCAGAACCCAGGGGAGCAGGCCCCCAACCATGGCCGGGAGCTGGGGGAGGCTCCCTCCGCAGGGCTCAGGCTGCCAGGCACACAGTGGCTGACGGCTGGCGCAGACCGTGCTGACGGCTGGCGCAGACCATTCACCCTTCACGGAGCTGTGGCCACACAACTTTGTTTGCTCTGTGGGGAGGATGGGTGGCTCAGAGGCCCAGCAGCCCCGAGGCTGTAGACACACTGCCTATGGGAGAGCAGTAGGGGAGAACCTCAGATCTGGAAGAACGAGATTGCCCACAACCTCAAGCAAGGCTCAGAAAAGTGAACACAGAAAACGGGAGAGAATGACGACCGGGATCTGAGTCCTTGCTTGTAATCAAACACAACACTGTGTGTGTGGTATGCGTGTATTTGCATGTTTCTGTGTATGTGGTATGCGTGTATCTGTGTGTTCCTGTGTGTGAACACGGAAGTCAGAGGTCAACATAAGGCGTCTTCCTTACTTTCTCTCCACCTTATTCTTAGGTGTTTTGAATTTACATACTTTTATTTTCTTTTTAATCATTTGGATGTATCAGTGCTGCGCACGTGCAAAGACTGCAGGTGCCCCTGGAGGCCAGCAGAGGGCGTCAGTCCCCTTGGAGCTAGGGTTGCAGGCAGTTGTGAGCCACCCAGCGTGGGTGCTAGGGATTCAGGTCTTTTGCAAAAACAGTAAGTGTTCTTAACCACTGGGCTGTCTCTCAGCACAACTCACTTTCTTTCTTTCTTTCTTTTTTTAAAGACAGGGTCTCTCACGGAACCGGGAACTTGCCAATTCAGCTAGACTGGCTAGCCAACCCCAGGGACCCACCTACCTCCACATCCCCGGTGCGGTGATTACAGACAACCATCACCACTCCCTGCTTTCATGTGGGTGCTGGGCATTCAAACTCAGGTCCTCACACATGATCGCCTTGCACTTCCCTGAGTCATCTGCCAGGCTCCTCAAACAAGATACTGTAAGTATTCCCCGAGACTCTGTGTGTGTGTGTGTGTGTGTGTGTGTGTGTGTGCATGCGCACGAGCACACAAGCACGAAGAAAGGGGAGAAGAAAGGCAGCCATCATCCTCTGGGGGTAACTTTATTTATTTTGAGCCCCATCCCAGGGCCTTCTCAGGAGGTGGCAGTCCAGCTCCAGCCCCAGCCCATGACCCTCGGCAAGCAGGCGTCTGCTGAGTCTCTCATGTACTCCCCAAAGTCACAAAGCACAAACAACCCATTGCACAAACAGTCCGACCCTGTGAGTCATACCAGTGTAGATGGCCAGGCTCCTCGGCTCCAGCCACACTTACAGCCGATTTGGTCCCACTGAAAATATTTTCCTTTGTCTGCTCTAGAGAGCTCTGAGTCAGGGCCTAACCCCGGGGATTGTTCTCCAGGGCACATCTCCAAGGGGGTTGGCAGCAGGAACCTACAGATGTCACCAGGTCACTGGGTCACAACACAGTGGATCAAAGTCCACTCCCGCCTCCCTGCCTCTCTCTGAAACTGTGTGTGTGTGTGCGCGCGCGCGCGCGCGCGCATGAAAAAGAGAGAAAGAGCGCCCACTCCCTCAATATCCAACATCTTCAGTATGTGGTGAAGGAGAAATCATTAAACCAATGGAAGAGAGAAAAGTTTCCCTAAGGGGACATCTTAGTAGGGGTGACCAAGGACACGTACTAAAAGGCAAACTCAGCAAAGACGCCAGGGGGTCAGCGGCAGCACCCTTCGCTCACTAGAGCGCTGTGGACATTTTGGTTTATGATATGTAAAATGGTTTTGTTCTAATCCCAGGTGGGCGGTTTTAGTTTGTCCACACCCGTTACCTGTCTCGTGCAGAGCGTGGCCTTTGCCAGCTGGAATGAGCTGAGCTCGGAGGACTTGGAGGGGTATAAATATGACAGCCCAGAAGAAGGCGCAGTGGCTTGGAGGAAGACTGCGTGCTGCGCTTGCTGGCTTGCTGTTTGCTGGTTCCCTGGACTTCTGGATTTCCTGACAGCGGATATTGGTATTGCCCCCAAAAGGATCCCACGGCCGTGCCCAGCGGGAAGAGGTAAAGAGGGCCACGTCCCCTTTTATTTACAGCCTTTTCCCCCTGTCTAGGGTTGGGGGGCTGGAAGGGAGGCATAAGCTTTAAGGAACCCCCAAATAAAGCAGCTTTTGAAAAACTAGCACCTACACTCAGAGACCCCAGGACTGCTCACACCTGGAGTCAGTGTGTCCCGAGGTGCTGCCTGAGGGGAGGCATCTTCACCACAGTCCACTCCAGTCACTCAGAGATGCAGTGGTCGGCTGCTCTGTCTCACCATCAGGGAAACAGCGTAAACCCCAAGCAGGCACCATGCTGGGCTCTGTTCTGGCCTCTGTTGGGGGACTCTAACAATAAGGGGTGGTCTCTGCCTCCTCCCAGAGGCCCCTTCACTTTCGACTGCTGTGCTCTGCACTCCTGAGAACATGAGCTCTAAAAACACTCACTCCTCTGTGGGGACTGGGTCCCTGAACCCTCTTGGATCCCAAATCCCCACAAAATGTCACAGTGATGCTCAGAACCCATGCACACCCTCCTGTTTGCTTTAAAATCACCCACAGATTACGCCCACCGCCCCCGTGCAATGTAAATGCTCTGTAAACAGCCATCACACTTAGGGGTTAGTGACAAGAAAAATGTCCACATGTGTTCGGTATGGGCACAGTCCTCCTTTGGGCATTTCTGACCGGATGACACAGACTCTGTGAGGACACAGGGCCAACTGTGCTTGCCCTGTGGGTGGGCTGCTTTCGCTGGCTGCAGACTGGCAAGTCTCCGCCAGCACCATCTACAGGATGGCTCTCATAAGGGCCGTGTCAACATGCTGAGTCAGCCCGGGAATCGGGACCCCGGGAACCAGACTCCACTACCTTGCTGGACTGAGATGGAGGCCGTGAGTAGGCCTTCACAGGGAGGTGTGAGGCCACACAGGGCCTGCGCCCACCGAACCCAGGGGTCTCACTGTGGACAAACATCACCAGGGCTCCGGAAGCACAGGTGTTATCTAGATCACTTCGCCACGGTGGAGATGACTGGCTATCAGCCCTGGACTGTGGCACCAACCACTGCATCCAGCCTGATGACCACCATGGTCCCACGGACCACCTGGCCTCTCCAGGAGCCCTGGCTCATGCTAATAGTGAGCAGCCCGAACAGCTGCTGGCTACGAAGACACAAGAACTTTCTATTCAATGTATAAATGAAGCCTGGAGCTTCACAGGGGCGAAGATCTGCCCTCCCTATCTGGTCAGGGAATGTGGAAAAGATCACCGGGGCAGAGGGCGGAGAGCAGAACTCGAGTGGCTCGCCCCACAATTCCACTCAGGGTCCCCAAAGCAATGGCCTAGGGATCCAGCTCTGTGAGGCGTGTGAGGCCCAGAGGTCAGGCTTTAGGGAACTGGGGCCCCAGGCCCAAGAGGCGTCTCCCCCAGTGCAGGCCTCCTGCCCAGCGTCCACACCCAGAACCCTGGATCATGTTTCCAAATTCTCAGAAGGTGACGGGAGAATCTATTTTCCCAAGTCCACAGAGGCGATGAGGAAGGACTAACCCCAAGGTCTTCGTGTTCCGGAGGCTCAGTGGGACCCAGGGAAGGACCTGCTTTCCGATCTCATCGACCCAGAGGGCACACCCTCCACCCATGGCTCCCCCACCCCATCAGGTGTGCACTGCACAGGGTGGCAGGGGTGGGTGAGGCGGGCGCTCACCCCAGCCAGCTTTCCCCTTTGAGCCAGTGCCAAGCGCCAGCTACATCTGCCCCTGCTGGAGGCCAGGGTCGCTTCACGGCCATCTCCCAGCGCCTCAAGTCCAAGAGCCACTGTTGGTCTGGGGCACGTTCAGCGGGCTTAGGGGGCTTATCGGGGGACTGGGAACACAAACGTACCACCCTAACCAGTGAGCACATCCACACCGCTGTCCACCCTCCCTGTTTACAACAGTCCACCTTCTCAAACTCAACTGCACCCTGGTTAAACGATCCCGTCCTGACTCTGACGGGACCTCCCAGCAGTGAGGTCACCGGGTTAGCCAAGCACCATCACCATCTTCCCATGTTGGGGTGCACGTCAGAATTTTCTCTCTCTAGAAGACTGGATAATACAAGCCTGTGTGTGCAAGTGTGTATGTGTGTGTGCATGGGTGTACAAAGAACCCAGGGCCCTGACAGGCTCCACCACTGAACCTCACCTCCAGCCCGGCATTCCGAGTTGTGGATCCACCTTCTCTTCCCCACGATCATGTGACCTTCCACACCCGCCTCTTGGGACGGCGCTGCAGTGCGTGCGTGGATGTGCAAGGCCGGTGGGCCACTACTCAGTCCTTTTAAAGACTTTGTTTTTTAATCTCCTTTATACCTTTCTTCTCCTGGCTCCCTCTCCCCGTCCAGTTCTGTCTTTCTTTTCCTCCCTTTTTTTATACTTCTTTCCTCTTTCTTGTTTTTTTTTCATTTGTTGAAATGGGGTCTGGAATTCATTATGAGCCCAGGCTGCCTCCTGAGTGCCGGGATTACAGGCATGCACCTCCACGCCGGCTCCTGCCCTTTTCTCTGTTTCGGGTGGTCCTGGGCTGAGCCAGGCCTTGCACATGCCGGTGGGCACCCCGCCCCTGAACCCGCTTCTTTCTTTTGCTTTTTAAAAATAGACCTATTTTATGTTCATGTGTTTTTACCTGCACGTGTGTGTGTGTGTGTGTGCATCTTGGCACCCACATAGGTCAGATAGGGGCATCAGGCACTAGAACTTGAGTTGAGGGTGGTTGTGAGTCACCGCGAGGGTGCTGGGAAGCTGAGTTCTCTGCAAGGGCAGCAAGTGCTCTTAACTGCAGGGCCATCTCTCCTGCCCCTTATCTTTATTTCCAACACTGCAACATGCGCATGAATCATCTCCATAATGATAACAGAAAAAGAATCTGGAGGCTGAGGAGAGAGGAGATGGCTCACCAGGTAAAACATTTTGCTATGCAACCGTGACGAGTAGAGTAGGGTTCCGTAGGCCCCACGTCAGCGACACTCTAAAGCGGCAGACAGCGGGGCAGAGACAGGATCGACCGGAGCAAGCCGGCTAGCTGGCCAGCCTTTCGGCTTAAGTGAGAAGGCCGCCTCAATATATGAAGAAGACAGCCGGTGTCAACTTTGGGCCTCCACACACAAAGCCAGGCATAGTGAGACATACAGGAAATCTCAGGTTTGGGGATAGAGGCAGTAGGACCAAGAGTTCAAAGCCAACCTCGGGTAATTATCACATTTGAGGTCAGTTGAGACATGATACCCTCTCGCAAAAAACTGAGGTGGGCGGGGAGGGTGAAAAGCAGAAGGCAAATGTGAGCTCCAGGCAAGGTACCCCTGAGTCCAGGGGGCCTGTCATGGCGGGGCATGTGTCCGCAGAGGGTGAAGAGCCAGGATACGAAGCAAGCTGTGTCCCACTGGCCACCCACCCCAGGTGAGACATCGGCCGGAAAGGAGGCAGAAGGATGCGGAAGGCAGGCCACAGAATGGGCCTGGCCTGGTCCTGAGTGAGTCCCCACTGACCGAAACTCGTTGCCCTGGCAACTGCTTTCAGGAGAGTCTTATTCACTGCCTGTATCATTTAGGATTCTCTAAAACCGACTGGAAGAGGGAAGAATAGGAGGGGAAGGGTGTGGCGTCCAGGAGGAAGGAATGTCGAGTGAATGGCCCCCACTGATCTGGGAGAAGCCTGCCATCTGCTGGGCGCCCGGAGATCCCTCTGGCCTGCCCTGCCAACTACACACAATGGAATTTCTGGGGACAGCGGCTGCAATGGTTCCCCATCTGCACCGGGCACGGCTAGGGAGGGAAGGCTGGGGCCGTGGGGCTCAAACCCCACTCTGCGGGAGGAGGTGACCATGATTCTGCAAGGATCTGGGGCCCTCTGGGGGTCACTATGCCCCGTGCCCACGCCCACCCTGAGCCATGGCCACTGCCCATGCTTCTCGGCTCCTCCCACTTCATTCCACCCCAGGTGGGCCTGGGGCAGGCTGCAACCTCCCCTGGCACCTCAGTAGTGAAGGCCCAGCAGTGTTCAGAACCAACCACCGCCAGGGAGATTAACAGCTGGGGACCCATGCTGGCCAGGAGGCCGCACCTTCAGGGGGGTGCTCAGGGCCAGCTCCCAAGGGGGCTGCTGTGACTCAAAACAGTGATCTCTGGAACTGCACGCCCCTAAGCGCCGTCAGGGAAGGGACTGTCACTTGACACCACCCCAGCACGGCTTCCAGGCTCAGAGAGAGACTGAGCTACCAAAAATAATCCTTGCTGTGTTTAAATATTTACAGAAGCGCGGCGGATCCTGATGCCTTCACCACCTACCCGTGCTGCCCTCTGCAGAACCATATTTTAGCCCACACTTCTGAGGTCCTGGCTGCCCTTCATCCTGGATCCACGAAACTGCTTCCCCCAGGGACCCACCAAGCCCCTCAGCCTCATTCTTCTTTCAGAGTCTTCTGACCCTGCGTGGGACCTGGGTTTGGCCCCAAGGCCCACAATTTGAGGGACATCTATTTTACCCTGGGCAGCTAAGGAAGATCAAAGCCTGAAAGTGAGGTATGGCTGGATGACTTCGTGGTCCCCTGAAACAAGGGGCGCACTCTGTGTGGAAAGTGAGGGGTCAGCAGGAGCCCCATGTCCTGTGTGCCTATGACACAGGTGCCAAGGAACCAGGGGTAGGGCGCAACAGGAGGCTTGCTGGGCTGGAAAGTGATGGCACACAGGGCCAGGGGTAGATGAGGAGAGCTGCACCTCGGGACCAAAGCCCCAGCCTTCGGGAGGTTTCATCACCTATCGGTTACATTACGACAGCCAGGATGGGCCCTCAGGGGCACAGCGTGAACTACCGGATGCCCAACGAGCCGCCACGTCATCCCCTACGGGCGCCTGTGACCTCAGGCTGGCCTGGATGATCAGAGCTACTGATGCAAGAGACGGGCCAGCAGCTGCTGGCTCCCTGGAGCAGCTCCCACATCAGAGCAGCAGGCCCCAGAGAGCCTGTGCAACCAGTCGGCTAGGTTACGTCAGGGACCCCAGGAGGCTGTCACCCTTGGTGAGGAAGGGCAAGTTCCTAGCCCTGGCTCAGCGCTGGCAGGATACGGACAACCCACCTCTTGGGACCTGCCAGGCCAACAAACCTGCCCACAAGATGGCTCCACCCACCCCAGACCTCTGGAATCTCAGCTCAGAGCAGAGAGGGGTCCAGGCTGCAGAACTCCCAAGCAGAGCCCTCTTGCTAGAAGGACAGAGGAACAGGCAGGGGAGGTGAGGCAGACCTCAACAGCACAGACCACCACAGACCACCACAGAGGGCCCAAAACAGCTGGCAAAGCAGAGCCCTACCACGGGCAAAGCAGGCCCCTGAGCACAGCGAGCCACAGAGTTTGCAGGGCCCTGGGCCACAGACAATACGGTGCCCAGACCACGGGCACTGCAAGGTCATGAGCCACAACTGATGGCAGGAGCCAGGTAAGCCTACACTGAGCCGTGTTCTGAGCACACGGGACACACAGGACACAGCAGACAAGGAGGGAGGCTCTCTGGGTGACTCTGTGTTAACCCCCAGACTGAACTGACACTAATTTGAATACCTGGATAATTCCAATCATTCATTTTACCTGTTTCTTTTTGCTTTTAAAAACACAGCAGTGTGCTGTGAGATTGTGTCTCTTAGAAATATCACAAGGTCTCACCAACACATTTCCTAACCGTGAGCGGAACAAGGAGGACACCACTCGGTCGGGGAAAGTGCACAAGGCCTACACCAAGAGCTGCAGGCAGAAAAGGAACACTGAGATACAAGAAACAGTCTTCAACAGGGAAGACACACCAACTGTTAGTGGTCAGCCGTGAAACACACAGGTAATGCTATACAGCCCGGGCAGGCTGTATGTATCTAAAAACGCCCCCCCCACACACATACACACGTACATCAGTAATAACGATTCGAGAAAAAAAGGTTACGGGGTGGGGGGGGGGTGGTAACATGGAAGGTTTGGAGGGAGGAAAGGGAAGAGAGATGTAATTGTAATCAAAAAAGATAAAAATAAAAATGCAATGACCCAGGCGAGCATTCCACACTGACATTAGAGAGAAGGAACTCTGCCAACAAAGAAGGCTTTCCAACACGCGGTGCTGGGGCCATTGCAGAGCCTGAACACAAACTTCACACCTCACACCCAAGATCACCCACACGGGACCACGGACACAAACCACAAAGCCAGGAAATGGCTGAACGGCTTCCAGTCTCGACCAGACAAGGGGTTCTGAGACT
>CM053746.1:2977907-3153188 GCA_028658305.1 Pachyuromys duprasi | reverse complement strand
GTGTGGGGAGACTGTACACCTGTAAGCCGTGTGGGGAGACTGTACACCTGTCAGCAGTGTGGGGAGACTGTACACCTGTAAGCAGTGTGGGGAGACTGTATACCTGTCAGCAGTGTGTAGGCATCCTAGGGTATCGCCACACACCTGTCCAGAAGGTTTCAAATAAGCAAACAAAGCTGGGGCACTAGTGTGTGCCTGTGGCCCCAAAAGCTACTCAAGAGGCTGAAGCAGGGGTGTTGCTTTAGTCCAGGAGTTCAAGATTAGCCTTCACAACACAAAGAACTCGTGGGGATTCAGAAAATCGCCCTAAACTGGATATCCATCTGGTGAGCACGTCTGGGAAGAGAGGTCAGAAAGAGCGGGAGGATGGGGCTGCTGTGAAGCGCTCCCTGCGTGAGCCCTGCACTGGACTGTCAACATTCCCTCCTAAAGGCAGGAGGGCAGCAAGTGCTGCTGGGAGCGGAAGGGGAGGGGTTTTAGTGGTGTAGCCGCTGCTGGAGCCCATGCCAGTGAACTATCTCCTTTCGAGGTTGTGCAAGCAGCTCTAGTGAACTCTCTAGCTGAGGGGAAGAGGGGAGTCAGAGGGATAAAAGAAAGTAATGGGGTGAATAAAATCAAAGCATATCACAGTAGAGCTACAGCGATGGTCTGGCAGCGAACAACCATCCTGTTCCTCCAAAGAACCTGGGCTCTATTCCCTGCATGCCTCACAGACTGCCCACAACCATCTGAACTTCCAGCTCTGGGTTACCTGAAGCCTCTGGCCTCCAGGGGCCCTGCACTCACATGTACACACACACAGAAAGACAGGGAGGGGAGGGGAGACTATTAAATAATACATCTTTTTAAAAGAAAAAGTTAAAAATATGTCCTACACATGCATAAAATTGTCAACAGCAGCAAATAATAAAGCTGGAACATCCTCGAAGTCTGGAGGGAAGTGAGACCACACAGTGATTCTGGAGAACAGCTCAGCACTGTCTGCCAAAGCTGAAGTAGATGCAAGCACCTTGGTGCCCAACAGGCCCACTCCTGGGAATTTATCACAGAGAATGAAGACACTCCGACAAAACCGTATGTGAACACTCATTAAGGCTTTGAGTGTAACAGCCCCTAGCCCGAAGCAATCCACCAATGTCCGTCAGTGGGTGTGGTCACACAGCGGCTGTCACACCCATACTGTGAAGAAGGTGGTCAAGGATGGAGACAAGGACTTGGGGACAATTCTGCAGGTGCCCTAAGGGAGTCTTGTGCTCCATATCTTAGTATGTTTGGAGACATGAGGTCACTCAGTCATGCACGCACGCATGCATGCATGCACGGGATTTATGGACACTGTGCCTATAGCCACAGGACACCCATAGACTGGCTCAATCTCCTTTCCCGAGTAGAGGCCAAGTGAGGGCACATGCTCGCTGCCGCCATGGAGATGAGTAAAGGTCAGCCATTATATTTCCACTGGGCACTACTTGGTCTAGACCAGGGCTCAGCAAACTCCAGCCTGGGCAAAGTCCTGGCCACACAGAGCCAGGCAGTCTGTCTTTCCTTCCTCCTTTCATTTGTGTGTGTGTGCACGTGCACATACACAGAGGTCAGAGGACTCACAGGACTTGGGTCTCACCTTCACCATGTAGGTCCTGGGGACCAAACACAGGTCACCAGTTTCAACCGCGGGAGCGTTTACACGCTGAGCCATCTCACTGGTCCTGATCGTGCCTGGTGTGAGGCGAGACTCACCATGCAGCCATGTGGTCTCTACTTCAAAACCGTCTCCCTTTGGCCTCGAGCCCTGGGACGGCAGGTGTGTGCCACCATGCTGGCTCTAAAATATTTTCATTAACGGACTTTCTCCCCCCATCCCCGCCCCCAACTCCTGTTCATACCTTCAGCTTGCTTGTTTGTGACAGTTCTCATGTGTTCCAAGCTGGCCTTGAACTCACCATGTAGCCAAGGATGACTGTTCAATTCAATTCTGATCTTCCTGCCCTGAATACAGGGCATATGGGCACACCCACCACGGCTGCCTTATAAAGTGCCGGAGATTAAACCAAGGGTTTCATGACTACATCTCCAGGGTTTGGTTTGGTTTGAGACAGAGTCTCAATGCTGCCCTGGCGGTCCTGGAACTGGCTATGTAGACCAGGTTAGCCTTGAACTCACAGACAACCTGCTTCCGCCTTTTGAGTACTGGGGTTAAAGTCACAGGCCACACCTGGCTTAAGTATGAATATTATAAATGTTGAAAGAAAAGCAAAAGAATTATTCCTTGACTTAGAAAAATCGTACAAAGCTCACACCTCACATCTCAGTGTCCCTGGTGAGGCTCACGGGGCGGGGGGGGGGGGGAGTGTGTGTGTATGTGTGTGTCACATTTGCCTATTTTGGGTGGAGGCTTTTGCCACACAAGGTGGCATTCGAAACGGCAGCAGTGCCCATCTGGTCACAAATCAGAAAATGCATCTTCCGGTCCCCGGGACAGAAAGTAGTAGTGCCAGTCAGTTCCCACTTTGACAGGCCAAGAGGATACAAACCCACATAAGTGACCCCCCCATCACACTCACACACACACACACCCAGCATCAGAAACCCCCAACGCACAAACTTCATCCCTTCATCTTTCTTTCTCTGAGAAAACGCTCCACTGGGCATCACAGCCCCAAATTTGCAGCTGGGCTCTTGCCTCCATCTCCCCGTGCTAGGGTTACAGGTGCGAGCCACTGTGTTTCGCTCTTGGGGATTTGTTTTTCTTGTTTGTTTATGAGTTCTACTTTTGTCTGCCTAGTGCCCAAGAAGCCAGAAGGGGGTGTTGGATCCCCGGGAATGGACGTTTCAGACGGTTGTGAATCAAAATGTGGGTGCTGGGGTTAACCACTACGCCCCGTGTCCAGCCCCCATGCTGTCGGTTTTAGAGTAGTTAGTGTCTTTTCTCAGGCCCCAGTCACCTCTGCAGGCTTAGAGCAAGATCCAGCTGGCTAGCCTTGGAGGCCAGCTGGGGCTAGTGAACAAGAGGCTCTGTGAAGGCCTGGTTTAAATTTTTTGTGTGTGCACACACACCGCCCCCCCCCACACCCACGCACAGAACCCTTGCCATGCCACGCACATGGGGGTCAGAGGGCAACTTTCAGCAGTCAGCCCTCAACTCCTACTTTGTCAGTCAGGGTGCCCTGTTTTTCCTGCTCACAAAATCTGGGCTGGCTGGCCTATGAGCTTCATGGAGATCCTCCAGTCTCGGCCTTCCACACGCTAAGGGATGCTGGGATTGCAGATAAACACCACATCTGGCTTTTTGTGTGGCTTCCAGGATTGAATTCAGGTCGTCAGGCTTGCCTAGCGAGAGCCTTTACCTGCCAACGCACCTCCCAGAGCCCTCCTCTTCTTTGTTTGTTTATTTTTTAAGACGGGGTTTCTCTGTGTAGCCTTGGTGGTCCTGGAACTCACTGTGCACACCAGGCTGGCCTCGAACTCACAGAGATACACCTCCCTCTGCCTCCCAGAATGCTGGGATTAAAGGCATGCACCCCCACTGCCCAGCTTCCCTAGTCCTTTTTAATCTTCAAGTTCAGTGTTAACATCGTAGGCCAATAACTCAGTGACCTCGTTGTGTGACCTTCTCTAAAACTGGACCAGAACAGGATCTTCAGTTTTGTCCCAGTCATTGATAGTGACACCCACAGAGCATGGGAAAGGCGGAACCATGTTCAAATCCCTATCCTGCCGGGATCTCCCCGGGTGCCTCAGTAGGTGGTCCTGTCAATGCGTGTGGTCAGGTTCAGGTTAGGATGTGCTGGGGGGGGGGGCCACCCTAGCACCCTCATCACACAGACAGGGCAAGGTCATGTGACCAAAAAGGCTGCAGCTGGAACCCAAGGGAACTGGGACAGACTGGCAGGCTCTGCCCTCCAAGACAACTTGACTTTGGATTTCTGTCCAGCAGGCTGTGAAAGGCCCTATTTCCCTTGTCTTCTTGGCTGGCTTAGAGCTCTCTGTCATGGGTGGCCCTGGGACACCTATGCCAAACTTGAGCAGACGGCTGCGGAATGCTGGGCATATAAAGGTGCCACCTGTCAGCCTGGTCACCGTGGCAACAGTGAGGACCTGTCCACTGTGCTGGGCTCCCTGCCAGGGCTCTGCATGTACCATGTGTCCTCACCAAGGCCCCATTTCAAGGGTGGGGAGCCTGAGGCCGGGAGGTGAGAACCTTGCTGGGGTCACACTGGGGACTGTGGACGGAGTGCAGCTCACACCTGGGTATCTGAGGCGGCGGCCCTGCTGGACCCAGCCGACAGCCCCTCCCATTGCCATGTGTGAGCCAAACACATGTGCACACTGACTGGCACATGGGAGGGCCGGGCACTGTCGAGACCCAGTCCAAATTCTTTGGCAGTGCCTTCGAGTTCCTGGAGTGAGTGGCAGCCAAAGCCTACTAATGAACAGGAAGCAGAGGGGCAGCCAGAAATGGAGGGCCCTGCCTGCCACCCGGCATCCTCGGCTTCCGGGACGGACAGCGAGCTCCCCACCCCCCACTGTTTCTAGACACCCCTGAGGTCTGCAGGTCAGCCCCTGCAGCTCCTGGGGTCCCCCAAAGGGCTACCCCCCAGGCAGAAGGCACAGGTGGGGACCTCCGCTGGGGGTGGGCCGGGGAGGGATTGCCTCAGGAAGGAGCCTGCCAAGTGCTACAGAAACAGACGGCAAGATGAGTCTTACGCAGTACAGAACAGATTGCAGGGTGTCGAGCTAGGGGATGTTTTAAAGAAATAAATCTCAGCTCCGGGCTGCAGAAGCGCAAACAAGCCCAAACAACAGCTCCCAGAAGCTGCAGCCTCCTGTGACAGGCTGCTGCAACGATGCAGAGGGATGTGCGGTCCGCAGGGCTCAGGAGGATCCATCCTTCCCAGGCACCTCTCAGGATTCCCGTCTGCTGCCTTCCCTCGGGACTCACCTCTCTGACACCAGCAGGGGGCAGCACAAATGGACCGGCCTCTAGCACCTGAAACCGCATCTCATCCCTCCTCTGTCCTCACTGTGACTGAAAGGCCTCCTAGCCGCCCACATGCTGCCAGGCTCTGCCCCGTCCCCCAACCTCTCACAGGCTCACCTGTCCTCCTCTGCCCTTTATTCCCTGGCTGACCCTTCTTTCCCCTCTTGTCTTCTCAGAACGCTGTGTGTCATGGGCGGGGCAGCTTCTGACAGGGAACAGAGGGACAGGAAGGGGCAGAGAGGGCTTGCCAAGGCTGTTCCTGCTGTGTTCTTCCCTTCTCCCTTGCTCACTCTGGGATGATGCCCACTCACCCTCGGACACGCCTCCCTGTGCATGACGATCGAACAGGAAGGAATCAGCTGGCCATTCAGGAAGCAGCCATGGGTGTGTCACCGCAGAGCAGGGCTGCAATGACAGGCGGGCGCTAGCAACCTTCGTGGGCACCCGGGCACCCACACTTCTAGGCTCGTGGCTTCACCAAGCTTACTAATTCTAGACCCACCTTAGGTACTCGATTTCTCTCACCGGCCTTCACGCCTCTCCTCTGCACTTACGGGAGCAGAGGCTGCCCTGCCAACCACGCGTGGTAACACCAGTAACAATTCAGCTAGCAAGCTGATGCCCTGTAACACAGATCCATTTCCTCCCCAAGGCAAAAGCACTTAGAGCGTTCAGTCCACTCTGTTCGCCCTTCAAGGTGGGCTGACCCCGACCAGTGTCCACAGAGTCAGCCGCCACACCTTTGCCGACATCCACCCCACCGACTACGTTATGAAAGCAGCCACTTCATTAGAATTTAAATCTCATAAACATTAATAAAATGAAAAGTGCCGCCGGGTTGTACGATGCTAGGGCAGACACCCCGGGGACCAACCCTCATCCCTACCTCTGCAAAGGCAACAAGGAGACGCATGGTCCTTTCAAGACCCTCCCGACAGGTCTGGTGAGGTGGCTCAGCAGTTAGGAGCACTTACTGCTCTTCCAAAGGATCTGAGTTTGGTTTTCAGCACCCATGTCAGGCCGTTCATAACCATCTGTAACTCTCACACCCTCTTCCGGTTTCCAAGGATACCTACATGCCCACAGCAAGCAAGCAGGCAAACAAGCAAGCACGAACGGAGGAAGGGAGGGAGAGAAGGAGGGAGGGAAGGAAGGAAGGAAGGAAGGAAGGAAGGAAGGAAGGAAGGAAGGAAGGAAGGAAGGAAGGAAGGAAAGAGAAAGACAGAAGGAGGGAAGGAAGCCCTGAGTGGGATGCTGGCACCCGACTAAGTTTGGAACCTTACTCTCAGCCCTGAGAAAGCCAACACAGGAGGATCCTGTCTTGTCAGTTGGCCAGTTTGGCTGAATGAGACAGCTCCCAGCTGAATGAGAGAACCTGTCTAAAAAAAATGGAGGTGGTGAGCAATTTAAGACCACATCTGATGTTAACCCTTTCCTCCCCACACAGGTGTGCAGATACACAGGAAGCCACTTCTGAAATACATACATACATACGTGATAGATATATATATCATACATACCCCTATATGAACCATTGGCCTGCCTGTGGCTGGAGTTTCAGCAGAGGCAGCAAGTGTCCAGCTGGGGGGAATAAGACTGGACAGTGGGGAGGCTGCTGGGGTGGAAACGCCCGAAAGCAAGAGAGAAGGGTGGGGCGGCAGTGGGCTCCTCGCAGGCCCCTCCCTGCCCAAGATGCTGGCTTACTATCTCTCACCCACCCACAGCCAAGCCAGGTCCACCCGGGCCTCAGGCAGGAACACAGAACCCAGCGAAGCCAAAACCCTGCAGGGGACTCAAAGACTGAGGCCAGTACATCCATCCCTCGCCTCAACACCAGGCCTTCACTGGGCCCCGCACCCTGGACAAGGTACTGAGAGCGACAGTGAGGACCTGTGGAGAGAGCATGTCCCTCACTGTCCCTAGAAAGAAGGCTCAGAGGAGAACCTGGGAACTGAAGGTGGCACATCATCAGCGCCTGGTCAGGCTGTTAGAAGGCAGGCGGACCTCTGTGAGTTTGAGGCCAGCCTGGTCTACAGAGCAAGTCCAGGACAGCCAAGGCTACACAGAGAAACCCTGTCTCAGAAAACAAACAAACAAACAAATATATATATTTTTAGATTTATCTTGTTTTTACATGTGTGTTTTGCCTGTATGTATGTGTGTGCACCATGTGCATGCCTGGTCCTCTTGGAGGTCAGAAGAGGAGGTCGAACCGCCTGGAGCTGGAGTTACAGGCAGAGGTGAGCCGCCATGTGGGTGTGTGGTGGGAACCAGACTTCTGCAAGGGCAGTCTGTGCTCTTAACTGCTGAGCCACCTCCAGCGCTAGGGTATCTGCCGTGAGACAGGCCTCACTCTGGTGTCCCGGAGCCCTATGCAGACCAGGCTGGCCTCTGAATTTACAGAGATCTGCCTGATTCTGTCGCCAAGTGCTGGGTGTGTGAACCATCACACCTGGCTTAGGGCTATCTATTTTTCTTTCTTATCTAAAAAGTTTATTTTATTCCTAAAGTAAATCAGTCATACAATAAATATAATACGTAGACTATTTCAAGCTAAAAACCCACTAGTAACAATTGTACATACTGTCTCAAGGACCCCAGATTCCACAGAAAACACTGTATTTAGCTGAAAATGCTCAGATGAGAGCTATGATGGCAGTAGTCCTAGATACCAAGGTAACATGACAGAGGAATAATACCATAATAACTTGGGGACCTGTTCCAAGTCTTTCTGGAGGAAGAATTTTTTTTAAGGTTAATTTAATTGTATCGTATCTGTGTGATTGACCGCATGCACAGCTTACACCCCCGGCGGGCAGTGCCCAAAGAGCCTGTAAGAGGGCAACTGATCCTCTGCATCTGGCATTAACGGGCTAACGTGAGCTGCTGTGTGGGTACAAGAAACCCAACCCAGGTCTTCCGCAAGAGCAGAATGCCCTGATCTACTAAGCCATCTCTCCAGTGCCCAAGGAAGAGCTATCACTGTTGAAAGCCAAGGGGTGGAATGGTACCAGGTCTTGAGGGGGCAGAGAGAGGATCCAGGGAGAGAACATGTAAACAGCAGGATGCACTGGCCAATGCAGAGGCCTGCTTTGACAGTTTCTCTGAATCTTCCCATCTCTGATGATGGGGTGCAATCTAGCTGGGACAGATTTGAGGCAAAACTTGGCCAAATGTCAAAAAGTCATTGCACACTACGTGTTCTTTTCTTCCCCGTTTCACTGGAGCCTCGGCCTTCTATCCACCCTCACCCGCACTTCTGGCACTCCAAACAAAGCCCCCAGGCAGCCTGGCCAGCCTGCCCTCCTCCGCTCCTTGTGTTGTCCGCCCTTGTGTTGTTTCTGCTTGACCAACGTCAGAGACCTTTTTCTGAGGCAGAAGGAAGAACCTGAGCAGCCTGATCAGACTGCGAGCTACCACCTGAACTACCTGCCAATGCAACGGATTGGAGCAGCTTGTAGAAGGCAACCAGTCTGTAAGGCTTCATTCCAAACAACCCATAGGGCCCTTTTCTCTAAGAATAAATTCGCCCAGAATTGACTGCTCAGCACAAAACAGTTAAGAATTTTGTGTAGTGAAAATCTGAAGTTGACTGTGTACCACAACAGGTATAGAGAAAGTGTATGCACTCAGGTTTATGCAATAATCTTTATTAATTTCTGGGTTTATTGGTGTTTTGCCTGTATATAAGCGATTTTTAATTGATTTTTCTTTTGAAGATTAATATAATCACAATACAGGATGTGTAAAACTAAAGACTGCCTTAGAACTGCCCTGTACTTACACATGGTATCCTTCTCCTGACCTGGCTATCCAACACAGTGGCCACTGGCCACAGGTGCCCCTTAAATCACTGTTACTCAATACAAACAAGGAAAGTGCTGGGTTGAAGCTGGCGTTGGGGCTCAGCTGGTAGAGTGGGACGGGTCTGGTATGCAGGAAGCCCTGAGTGCCATCCCAAACAACGAATACATCAAGTACAGCAGCACACACCTGTAATCTCAGGAGGCCGAAGCAGGAGGTCCGGGGTTTCAAGGGCTATCCTGGGCTAGCCAGCACCCTGATTCTAAGTTTGACTAGATAAGAGCTCTTGGTTGCATATGCCCTGCTTCACGCGTTCACAAGGTTTGTGGCAGGAAAGGCTATGATGCCCAACAGCACAGATCTGGACTGCCCTCCATGGCCAGAGTCCTGAGACTCACCGCACAGCCCCACTTACATCTCCTTCCTACAGTTCAGCCATGACGTCACTCTCCCTTGCACTTTCCGCCGTGTGTGTGTGTGTGTGTGTGTGTAAGCCAGGGGTCGCTTGAATGTCCAGTGTACAGCCTTTCTGCCTGCCTGAGCACCACTTTTACATATGGTACCCTGAGAGGCCAGACCCTGAGTACACTGGATCCGCTGAGTTACACAGGGAGTTGCCAAGTGGATGATGAGAATTCCCCAATCCTCTGGAAAATCAACTAACCAGTGACTTAGTCTCTGAGCCTTTGCTCCAGACCCACCGTGCTTTTGCTTTTCTGAGACAGGGGCTAACAGAGCCCTGGCTGTCCTGGAGCTCACTCTGTAGACCAGGCTGGCCTGGAACTCACAGAGCTCCGCCTGCCTCTGCCTCCCAAGTGCTGGATTACAGTCGTGCGCCCCCACCACTGGGCGTCGTTTTGTGTTTGTTTGGGTTTGGCTGGTTTGGGTTTAGACGGGCTTCGGCTGCCCAGCGAGCCCTGGTAACCCTCCTCTCTGCTGTGAGTGCTGGGGCCAGGAACACAGCTTTCTGTGGCTCTGTATAGCACTGGAGCTGGGCTCAGGCCCCAGGCTTGTCCCTGTCAAGCCGTCTCCCCAGCCCACCCTGGTTTTGGGTCTCTGGGAATTTCCATAGAGCAGCGCAGGCCTTCCCAGTGTGGTGGGTTCTTCTGTCTCATACTGCAGGGCTAGGGGCGGGGTCACAGGCTGAGTGAGGAAGGCAGGTTCACTCACCAGTGGGGTGGGCTAACATTCCTTTTCTCTGGCCAGTATGTGGGCCCTTTCCTGGTTCCTTCAGACATATGTATTCACTTTCCTCTTTCTAAAACTTGGGCATTTTTAGGACTCTTTCCATACCGAGCATCTGGACCAGGACAAGACAAACTGAATGTCTGATGTTAATCTCCATCCCTAGTGTAAGGCCAGCTGACACATGCTCACACCTGGCTGGCTCTTCAGACTGCATTCCCCTTGAAAGCAAAGAGGTGACGAGATGTCCATGGTCCACCTCCCTCACCACCAGGAGCTGTGTTTCTTGACACCTTGGAAGGGACGGGAGGGCAGGGGGGGGGGGGTCCAAGGCCACCAGAACCTGAGCCCTGTGAGCCACGTCCCGGGCATCTACTCCCAAGAAGGCCTTGAATCAGCAGATCACACATTCCAGGCTACTGCTGTGTCTCGGGAGGGGAGTTAAGAGGGAGACCTCAGGGTTTAGTACATGGCTGGGCTTTCTGACAACGGCCCTGCCACGCTAAATCCCAGAGACAGCAGACAAATGCAGAAAGCCTAGGGGACCCGGAAATGCTTTTAACCACTCAGGCCTTCTGGGATCATCCCACCAAGTAAGGACACGGAGTGGGGAGTGACTCTACCATGCTGGTCTTCCTCCTGGTCCATCAGCCACCCCTCTGCCTGCAGGTGTTGTTCTTCAGAGTTGCCACTAGAGGGCGCCCAGGAGCCATCTTACCTGCCTGCCCCGCCCCGGCCTGGCCTCCCTGGGACTCAGTTATCCTGCTTCAAGGAGCTGACTGGTGGGTCAGTCAGAGCTTAGCCTCTGCCCATCAGTACTCTCAGACCAGCACATGGGACCTGCTCTCCCTCAGGCCCCTCCACAGCCAAGCTTCTCAAGGCTGCTGCAAACAGAAACTCCTTGGGGGAGTTCAAAATATAATGACCAACTAATGGGACATGGAGGTCCAGGTCTGGCATCCCAGCTACTGGGAAGCTGAGGCAGGAGGATGGAAAGTTAAAAACATGCCTGAGCTGCAGTGTGAGTTCAAAGTCAGGCTGGACCACTTATCAAGAACCTGAAAAAGTTTAAAAACAAAAAATCTGAGGGTGCATCTCAGTGGTAAGGGACCCTGGGTTCAACCTCAGTTCTGCAAAAACAGGCCGGGGGCTGGAGACAAAGCTCCCCTGCTTGCCCAGCATGCACGAGGCCCTGGACTGGACCCTAGCACAATGTGAATCTAGTGTGGTTAGCATACAGCCATAATCCCAGCATTCTGAAGGCAGGAGGGTCGGAATTCAAGGACATCTCAGCTGCCTAGTGGGCTCAAGGCCAGCCTGGGCTACACGAGACTCTGAGTCCATAAACAAAACATGCTGTTCAGACAGCCCCACGGACTCATGGACACTGGTCTAGCCTGGGTGAGGCCTGCGTACGAGGGGTCTCCCAGTGCCTGTCCTACGTGTTCATAGAACCAGCCAGAGGAGCCGAGATGGCACAAAGCAAACCATGCTGAGAAATGCAGGGCCCAGGGCCCAAATCCATCCAGGATCTGCTTCTGCTAGAAACAAAACCTCCCATCATGCACAGCGGGAGTACACAGGCTGGAGCGTGGAAGCCAGACCCTCAGCTGCGCTGTGCTGTGCTGTGGTGAAAGGTGTGGCCTGGCATAGGTCATTAGGTCACTGGGGGTGTGGCCTGAGAAAGATGACCACAGTTCTCTTGGGACCCTGCTTAGTTCTCAGGAGGCGCTGTTATATAATAGATAGATAGATAGATAGATAGATAGATAGATAGATAGATAGATAGATAGATAGATAGATAGGCTAGTCCACCCCTCCCTGTGATCTGGCCTCCCACCTTTAAGGAAGACTTTGGCGTCATGTGACACAGCCAACAATGCCTCCCCAGAAGCCAGAGATGAGCCTGTAGCTTCTCCACTAGAAAAGGGCTTTTAAGCTCTAAAACAGTGACTTACATGTACCTTTTATTTGTATTTATTTTATGAATGTTTTGCCTGCGTGTGTGTGTGTGTGTGTGTGTGTGTGTATGTACTGTGTCTGTATCTGGCACTCACAGAGGCTTAAAATTGTCACCGGATTGCCTGGAGCTGGAGCTATGGATGGCTGTGGGTCGCCACAAGGGTGCCGGGGACTGAATCTGGTCTTCTGTAGGAGTAACAAATGCTCCTAACCACTGATGTGTCTCTCCAGCCTGTTTTTAAATGTTTGTATTAAGAGGGAGCTGAGGCTCACAGCGGTCAGGAACAGGGAAAGGGAGGCAGCCTGGGGACACAAGAACCCAGAAGTGATAGCCAGTGCGATTGAGGGCTCCAGCGCAGGCACAATGTGCATATTACGTATGGTCTGCATTTTACAACGGGGAGGCAGGGAGGCAGGAAGCCAGCGCTCAGCAACACCTCAACCCTTGACTCCTAGATCCCAGATCTCCCAGGACGGAACAGCTGGGCAGAGAGCAAGCTCAGTCCTGCCTGTCCCCAGCCACGGACTAGACTAAGCGCAAGGGCAGGCAAGGCCACCTCCATCTCAGCCGGGGTGAGCAACGCTGGGAAAGCACCACTGCACTGCTGTGTGGCGCCACCAGGGGGTGCTCCCAAGCCTGCCAGCCTAGGGTTACTGAAGGTTTCTTCTGGGTCAAATCCTGGCTTGGTGACCCTCAGCAGGCCTGGAATGCCTACTATGGCTGACTGCTTTGTTCCACCTGCATTCTCAAACACCAAGATCAATGTTATCACCCCCTTAGGCTTTAGTAGACTGTGACTCCTCAAGGAGGTACAATCAGGACAGACTCCATCTTGAATTCCTAACTGCTGCAGCCAGCAAGGCATCCTGTCTCTCTGCTGTGCCCTCTGCTGACTGTCTCATTGCATGATGACATGCTCCAGCCCTGTGCAGCCCCAGCTCGGTGCTGGTCCCACTGGCTGGCGACCTCCAGTGAGCCGCTGACCCCTGAGCCTCCCTCCCTTCCCCCAGTGCGGGGGGCAACACCAGGACCTGGCTCACAGCATGAACATGTGTAATCAAGAGCTGACTGACCCCAATGCCCACGGTGCTTCAGCACTGATGTCCACCACAATCCCCACTCCGTTGTGAGCTCAGTAATTAATTGTACACCCTCTGGCCAGCACCGGCCCTCACCACCATTGTTTATAACTGTCGTTTAACCTAAATCTAAAAAGCTGAGGACCCATGTCTGGGATATAGGAGACGCTGGTGTCAGATGTGCTCATCCTTGGGTGTCCTGGGTTTGTGCAGTTACACGTGCACACATCTACCTCTGAGGACCTGTGTGTAATGATTTCCAAAGAGACTGTCCCTCAGGGAAGCTCCACAACTCCAGGGTTTCAGGAAGTCCCTGAAACTGACAAGATTTGCTAGGCTACTCCCTGCCAGAGAAAACAATAAAAGCTGATAAAGTTCCTCTGAGACAGAGGAAGGCTGCAAAGACTCAGGCTCCAGACCAGCTGCCTGGAGGAGGTTCGGACCAACTGAGGCACCTGGAAAGGACGTTCTGAAGCTGCCAAGCTCCCTGAGGCTTCCCGGTTTCCCAGCTTTGTGACTGTCACCGTACTGGGGTGAGCATTGGTGATGCAGCTGTTTTGAATCATTTCTGTTCCTGTAAGTAAGCCCTCATCCAACTCCTGTACGTAACCCCAGTAAAAGACTCAGCTCAACAAGTTGGACTCTGCTGTTACCCACACTTTTGCCCATTTTGGGCTCCCTATTTGGGGTGAGCACACATGTGTGTTGTGTCTCCCCAGGAAAAGTTATGTTGCACAACGGGACCTAAGAACCCCGAAGACACTGCACGGCAGGGTAGCAGCCCTCCTTGATTAGAAACACTACCCTGGGCCCACAGGCCAGCGGACCCTCTCCACAAGGTAAGCCGTCCAAGGGCAGCACATGCCATCCAGACCCCCCAGCGCCCCATGGGGGCACAGCAGACTCCAGAGTGAACACTGTAAACATTCCGTAGTCAAACACCCAGGTTTCTACCTCTGCAGCTGGCAACAGGGACAAATCCCAGTGGGCCTGTGTGTCAGGCAGTCTGCCAGACACACCCTGTGTGCAGAAAGGAGCCAGGCACCTGCGCAGGAGCTCACAGCACCACCCAGGCTCACAGGCAGGGGTTTCCCCAGGGCTGAGACACGCCCAACACTCTCCTGGCATAGGAACAGAAAAGTCCGTGATCCCAAGAGTGGGATCTTGGTCAAGGGCCACAAGACCAGGCAACAGCCCTGGGGACTGAGGCCGTGAAAACGGAAGGGACCAAGAGGGTGGACTGGGGAAGACAGACGCAGGGGGCCATTTCTGTCTTTCTCAGTCAGCGCGTGCTGGCCCTAGGCTCGAGCCTGGACCCTGTGGACCGAGCAGGTGATAAAGGAGCAACTCCCCGAAACCCGGCTCAGGTGTGTCAGGACTCACCTGCCCTCGCTCTCCAGGAATGCAGAGCTGTTCCCCTCTGCGAGGGCCGCACTGATGGGAGAGAGGCAGAAGGGTGAAGAGAAGGCGTCAGAGTCAGAGTCGAAGGAGCTATCCCTGCTCGCGCCATCTGCCGACAGCTCCAAGGAGCCCTCTTCCTCCACAGCCTCAGGCCGGGGCTCCCGGCCGTCCTCTGTGCCATCCTGCGAGCTGACTGTACACAGGATCCCAGAGTCACTGTGGACGGGCTGCGATGTGGGCAGGGTCCCATCCACCTCCCGGCCCTGGACCAGCTTCTCCTGCTCTTCATCTGTAGGGGTGGTGTGCACAGCGACCTGTGTGTTCCGGATTACCGCCAGGATGTCCTCGTCTTTGGGAATCAGGGGTGGCCGTGGCTCTGTGGGGGAGGGTTGGTAGGGGGCCCCCAGGCTCGTGGTGCGCCGCCGCCGAGGGCGGGGTGCCTTGCGCACCGGTGAGCTTTCTGGGGTGATGTAACGTAGGGCCTCTTCGTCCTGCCTCTGGATGCGAGAGTTGGGGACCCACGCCAGGATGAGGGTTGTCCCCAGCAGCTCATCTTTCTCCATGTACAGACACAGGTACCCTGTGGGGAGACGAAAGACAGGTGGTCAGGGGGCAGGGCGGGCATCCAGGCGGTGGGGCGGGCTCCAGGGGCCGGGCGGGTGACATCCCAGCTACACGCATAGCTCTAGGAGGAGGGAGGCAGATGGGAGGCCATGACAAGAACAGATCCAAGATGGGCAGATGGGTAGCACGCGGGCCTCCTCCATCAGCCTGGCGCTCCTAGCTTGTCCTTTTAAATGCAGTTTTTGAGGAAGGGACCACTCTTAAGGCTGTTCATCAGCATCAAGCTCTTGGGGAGGGTGGCATCTCCCAACACAGCCCTGGGCTGTTGGGGGTGTACCGCTTCCTGGGCTATGACACACCATCCCCAGGCTTCCCCAATTTCGTGATTCAAAACCGCTTAAGCAAGAGCCAACAACATCAACCACATATATCCCCAAGGACTTGAACTCCAGCCAAAACCCCCTTGGCACGCTTCTGTGTTTGGCAGCGGTTGGGAGAATCAGCCAGCTGTTCCTAACAGTCACATGACAGGAAGGCTGTTCCCACAGCCTCCAATCATACAGCCTTGGGATAAAGCTGAGACCCTCCACCCACTATCCCAACTCACGAGTGAGTGGACCCTGCAACCCCTGAACTCACAGCCTAGAATCCTGCCATGCTTCACAGGGGAGGCTCCTGTCCCCAGCCCATTGGGGTGGGGTCTACTCTCCGGGAGCAGCCGCCCACGTGCATGCTCCCAGGTGACCCTCGTCTGCTGGGGTCCTCTTGTTCGCCCCTTGCTTAAGCCTGTTTATAATGTCTTCGCTGAGCCTTGGCTGTGCCTCACAGACAAGCCAGTTCTGAAGTTCCTTGTGTGGAGTCATAGAATGGCTGTTTGACTTCTGCCTGCTTGGAATCTATGATGCACTTTGTGCCTTGCACGGTACAGTGAGTTTCCATCCCTGGACCACAGGTGCTGCTCTGAGCTTTGTAGAGGTTTGTTCAACCGTTTAGGTTTGTCAGGTATTCAGCATGAGACCTTGCCTCCCACCTACCTGAGAACTGTCCTCCCGCCTTTAGAATTCCCTTGAGAATATCCTGCTTTGCGATTTTCACTGAAACTAGTTCCTCCCCGCGAGTTGCCCATTCTTACTCTTTATAAGCTGTAACCTAAAGAACAATAAACTGAGACCTGATCAGAATTCTGTCTTGTCTCCATTCTTTGAGTCTCCTGTTCCATCCCATTCCCACACCCCCCTCCAGGTTCCACGCTGACAGTCCTGCGGGTCGGGACAGTTCCTTTCTGTGTCAAAGCCACCGAGCCCATATTGCCCTAAGTTGAGCCCCTGAAAGTCGAGGGAAACTCATCAGGCACCTGAAGGGGATGGTGGGAGCTGTGAATCCTAGCACACTGACAGAAGAGGGAAGTCCCCATCCCTAGAGATCACAAGTGCACCAAGAATGGCCACACACAGAGGCCCAGCACACAGCGGCTAGGAAGTTTGCCTGCTGGTCCTTGATCCCTCAAATGCTGGAGCCCTGGTGCAGGCAAACAAAGAAGATGACTCCCTGGCAAGACTGAGCCGGTCCCTTGGACCTTCGGCCTCCCCTCCCTGCCTGGGGACACCTGACCCGTCTCACCTGGGTGGTGCTCCCCAGGGCCCTGCAGCCCCTCAGGTGCGTGCACACAGACATTGTTCTTGGAATAGATGATCTCTCCATCCAGGACGGAGGGGGACCCGCCACTGCCCCCCGTGGTGAGGGTCAGGAGGTCCGAGGCCTTGGAGGAGGCCCTGCGAAGGAGGCGGCCCAGAGACATGGCTGAGCACACGTTTCCATCCTCCGCGTGCTTTGGCCCCGGCAAGACTCGTCACAACCTGCAGGGGAGGTAGACAGAAGGCATGAGGTCAAGGTCAGGGGCATGTGCTAGGTGTCAGGATACAGCCTGCTGCCTTCAGGGCTTTCGAAGAGCATATGGGACAGCCTCCTGGGGCCCAGCCGACCACAGGCTGCTGGCGTCTGGCCAGTTTGGGGCCTCTCCACATTACTTAGGGAGCTGCACCAGGGCCAGGTTGGCTGCCAACCGCACTTAGCTGTTTCCGAAAACCAAGTGGGTGGGGAGAGAAAGAGGAGAAAGAAGGAGGTAGAGGAGAAAGAGGAGGTAGAGGAGAATGGGGAAGAAAAGGAAAAAAAGGAAAAGGAGTAGAAGGAGGAGGGCACCCTTTCTCAGGCTCAGAACCTGCATAACCCATATAAACAATGTAGCCATATTTGAAAAGAGAAAAACTATTGAAATTAATCTTAATAAGCCACTAAATCCCAAATATTATCTCTTAAATACACCATTAAAAGAAAAAAAGAAAAAATGAATAGTGAGACATTTCCCATACGTCAGGCTGGGTGTGATGTGTTGCTGCAGTGGTCCCTGCCTGGCTCTGCCCGTGGCCACCACACAGCTGCAGAGGCACGCACAGCCTCCTCCTGAGCCTCAGCCCCACATTGCTTAGGGAGCGGCATCAGCGCCAGGCTTGGCTGCCAACAGCCCTCAGCTGCTTCCGAAAACCAAAAACATCTCCCACAGCACTGTCTGGCCACACCGAGGATAATGAAAAGAACGTGCTGGAAGTTTGGAAGGAGATTCCAAACACCGGGCTGTGGCTGTGAGGTGCAGCCCGCTGCTGTCTGAGAAACAGCAAAGGCTTCCCACCTCAGGAGCCTCATGGGAGGTGGAAACAGGCCCAGGGAGGCCTTCGCCCTCTGTGCCAGCACACTGTTCCACGCTCCCGGAGTGTTCTGGAGAGGCCTGGCCACCTCTGGACAAGCCAGGGCAAGTCTGTTCCACATTAGCCACTTACGCCGGTAAGACAATTCTGATTTTCAGAACGTAGATGCTTTTCGCCTCTTTCATCTAAACTAAACCTGCGCCTGGTGTCTGCTTTCCATCACACTGGGTGGAGGAACCCCTCCGTCTGTCTTCAACTCTAAAACCCTTTCTCCGCACTGGGTGAGGCAACATATGCATCCAGAAGGCTGAGGTAAGAAGGCCGTGAGTTCAAGGCCAGCCTGGACTGTATACGGCCTCGTTGGGGGTGGGGGGTGGGGCCACTGGAAGACTCAGCAGGTAAAGGCATTCGCTGCCAAGCTTGGTGACCTAAGTGTGATCCCTGGGCTCTACACGGTACAGAGAATGGACTGCCTCCCGAAAGTGACCCTCTGACCGCCACACACCCGACACTGTGCACACATAAAGGTAATGAAACGTTTATGAAGTGTCCAGGCTAGAGTGTCTCAGTGTAGAACGCTTGCCTAGCACATACACATTCTAGTTTGGTCTCTAGCACTGGGGTGAAAAGAAGGTTTAAGAAAGTTATGTGGGGCGGGGTGCGGCTCAGTGGGCACAGCTTAACCTGCACAAAGCCCTGGAGTCCACCCCCAGCAATCACTGGGAGGTGGGGGCAGAAAGATGACATTCAACACCATCCTCAGGTACATTGTGAGTTAGGGCTAGCCTGGGGTGCGTGTCTCAAAAAAAAAAAAAAGAAGAGAAAGAGGAAGAGAAGAAAGAAAGGAGGGAAGGAGAGGAGAGGAACGAAGGAAGGAAGATGCATGAAGAACGTATTCCCTCAAATAACATGATCCAAGCTATGTTTGGATCTTCCACGTCCAGTCTAAAAATACAAAAATGTAAAATCCCACCCACTGGAAGTATAGCTTTCTTTTGGTTACATTACACACACGCCCACTGGTCCCACGGATTGGACACGGTCCCTGAGTCTCATGTGTTCCTAACCCCAGCTCAGCATACAAGCCCCAGCTCAGCATAGATGCTATCTGAAGAGGAAATCAAGCTGTCTGGGTCACTGCTGTTTGATCCAGGATGACTGGGACTCTCATAAACAGCCTCTGGCTTGGAAGACAGCCACCTACAGGCGGGGGACATGGGTCATTTCTCTCCCTGCCTCAGAAGGCCCAAACCAGGCAGCACCTTGGCCCTGGGCTCCTAGCTTGCAAAGCTATGAAGGAAGAAATGCTCACTGTCCAGGGCTCACTGTGTATGAACTTCGTATGGTAGCACAGGAAAATGCCAAGCGCGGTTTTTTGTTTGTTTTGTTGTAGGTATGTGTTGCCAGGAATCACACCCTGCGCATGGGGTCCCACTCTACCACTCAGCTAGATTTCTAGCCCTCCTGCCAGTGTGCTGGTGAGCTTCTGTCACCTTGACTCATCTGGGAAGAAAGAACCTCAGCTGAGGAGATGCCCCATCATACTGGCCTCCGGGTATGTCCACGTGTCTGCCCGTGTCTGCCGGAGCATCTTCTTGATTAGTGACTGATGATAGAGGGCCCAGCCCACTGAGGGCGGGGCCACCCCCGGGCAGCCGGTCCTGGCAAACTGAGCAAGTCACTGAGGCCAAGCCAGGAAGATGTTCCACAACCTCAGGTGTCTTGAGTTACTGCCTTGACCTTGACAGTGACGTGGAAGTGGAAATAAACCCTTTCCTCCCCTAGCTGCTTTTTGGTCACGGTATCTGTCGCAGCAGCAGAGAGCAAACTAGTACCCGTGGTGTCCCCCATGCTGGGCCTGCAGGTAGGCACCACCTCACCAGTGCTAGCCATGTAATTGTGTCACCTGCTCTGAGTGACACAAGTCTCATGTTTCCTTGTAAACGGATGGTAGCCTGTCTCTGTGATTCCTCCGACTTCTCTTGTTCCCAGAATTCTCTTCAAGCCACAGATCCATTACACAACTCATCTTTTTTCTTGCTTCTCTTACGGCTTTAATTTTCCAAAACCCCACCGCTGATACTTCAGAGAGTTTGCACGGCACGAGCATCCACCGGGGGGGGGGGGCAGGTGGACCGACAGCCACTTCAGTGTGAGCATTCACACCGGGTTTCATTACTGGGAATGTTTTTGTCAGTGAATGATGAAAACAGAAAAAAACAACAGCCTCATAATGCTGGGATGTCTGGAGCTCTCAGCTATGGCCTGGAGACCTACAGGTCCCGAGTTCCCGTTGCTACCCTCCAGACACGTCCATGCTGCACACCTGAGGAACACGTATGAATTCACACACAGGACCTGTGGATCTCACTCCCAGCATGCCCAGTGGGGCAGGTCTGTGAGAGGCAGGGTGGCGGGGTCCACGAACCCCTCTCCAGGCCGTCACCATCACCCTCTGAATAGCACCTTGAACAAAGTGTGTGACAACACACAACCCATCTCCAATCAAAAACAGCTGGACCCAGAGGAGTCTGCTTCCCAGCCCCCAGAGGTTCTTCCAGAGGGCTGCCAACACACATCTGGCCCACAAATCCACAGCGTGTCCCTGAGGCCTGAAGAGTGAGTGAGCCTCCTGCAAGCGGCCTCCCAAAGGCACAGTCCCTGCGGCTTCTCCAGGGAACCCCCAAGACCCTGCTTTGGCTGCTGCAAGAGGCGACTGATGCTATTTAGAACTCCAGGTCCATCCCAGGCTTATTCCCTCTCTAGCCAGGGCCAGAGCTGCCAGCAGGCCCAGGGAAGGGATGGGCTGGGGTGGGAGGGGGTTAGGGGAAGAGGGGTTGCTCCCTTGCTCTCTCCTGCCCCCCCTCCCAGCTCACACCACAGCTTCCTGCTCTGTGCTGGCTGCCACACCCATCACCTCGTGGTGCGGAGAGCCGGGGAGGCAGCCAGCCAGCAGAGCCCTGTCCTGTCTTTAGGGTTCTGGCTCCAGCAACAGTGATTTTTCTGCTCAGGGGCCATAACCTACCCCCAGCTGGGGAACGCAACTGTGAGAAGACAAAGAAGCTCAGGGAATGATGGCCGAGCAGGAAGAGGCCCAGCAAAACTCAGCAGCCGGGCAGCCAGCAGCACACAGGGGCCTGGCCGGAATGGCCATCCACAGTCAACATTGTGGGTGAGGCAGTCCAGCCTCTGTGTCTGCAGGGAGCGCCAGGACACAGATACACAGCACACATACGAGCGCACTCGCGCACACACGCACACTCATGCTGCCCGCCACACACAGCACACCCTCAGAGCTGTTATCAGCTCTGTTCTTTCTCCAGCTGCACAAATAATGACACGTCAGCTGCTCAGGTTTCCAGCTGTCTCGAAATGCTCGCTGGACACTGTCAGCAAGAAGCGTGGGGGCTGGGCAGCCCCAGGAGCCTCCCCTACCCGGCAGCCCAGTGCCCAGGCAGCACTAGGTGTTCGGAGCAGGCATTCCCCAGCACACTGTCGGCTCTGCAGAGTGCCAGGGCAGCAAGACAGCCACATCCCACAGGGCAGCCCCCCTCACCCAGCTCCGGCTTCCAGCCATAGTCCCCACTGCCCTGACCATGGCAGAGCCTGCCTGTCCCACAGCAGGGCTTGGATGGTATCTATTCTCTATCGTCCCTTGGTGTGTCACCCAAGCCAGGACCCCGTCAGTAACTCCCTGCTGACGGAGCACCCACGGGTGCACCTCCTACTGAGCAGCAGCTGCTGTGGGGACAACAGGAACGGAAGGAGAAGGACACCCTTCTGCCCACCTGTCTGTCTTGGTGTTGCAGAGCTGGCCCGCTCCAGCCTAAGGGCAAAGGTTCTCTGTCTACCGCACAGCCCCAATCCCCAATCCCTCCTCACCAAGCCCACTGATCCAAACCAACCTACAGGATATGGCAGCACCCTGTGTCCTGGCCTCTTATGCCACTTGTCACAGGGAAGCCTGCCAGGTGGCAGCGGGGCAGGAACATGGCAGGAAGAGTCAGGGTGGGTTGGCACGCAGCCTTGAATTATCCTTCCAGGATCCTGGCTGGACGCTGAGCTCCTCCACATATCACGTGTCCTCACTTCCATGTGTGCAGGGCTGCTGGAAGATTCCGAAGGGTGTCCCCAACAGGAGCACCAAGTGCCCAAGGGAGATGGGAAGTTAGGATTGGGGTCTGCATTACAAGAGGGCAATGCCAGGGCCCCCACCAGTCCTGATGGCGCAGGGGCAGAAAAACAGAAGTATGGGAAGGAAGAGAAAGGCCTACCAGGGAGGAGGGAACCTCAAGTCTCGGGGCTGGCTGAAAGGAACAGGTGCAGCAGGTGAAGGGGCAGGTTGGGGAGCAGGTGAGGGAGCAGGTGCAGCAGGGAGGAGCAGGTGAGGGGGCAGGTTGGGGAGAAAATGAGAGAGCAGGTGAGGAGCAGGTGAGGGGCATGTGAGGAAGCAGGTGAGGGGCATGTGAGGGAGCAGGTGAGGAAGCAGGTGAGGGGCATGTGAGGAAGCAGGTGAGGGAGCAGGTGAGGAAGCAGGTGAGGGGCATGTGAGGAAGCAGGTGAGGGAGCAGGTGAGGAAGCAGGTGAGGGAGCAGGTACCACTCAGACCTCAGCCTGGGGTCAACACTGTAGTGGTCGCTCACCACTGAGAGCAAGCTTAACTCCTGAGACCTAAGAAATGGTTAAGGTGGTAAATTCTGCTATCTAATGTACTATTAAAAAAAACAAAACCTTGGAAGCAGGGTCAGGGGTTTTACCCAAGTACAAACAGTTCTTTGTGGATGTTCTGATATTTCTAAAAACCTGAAATTGTTCTAAAAAAAACCAAAACAAAACAACAACAACAAAACATAATTTAGGCCTGGGAGATGGCTCTGTGGGTTAAGGCATGTGCTGCCCAAGCCTGGCTCCAAGTTCAGATACCTGAGAGAGCAAGAAACAGATGCCAGAACTCCCGGGCAGATAGCCTCGGTGCATAGTGTGACAGACACAAGAGGTGTCCTGCCTGGATGAGATGGAGGGTACGACCAATGAAGTGGTCCTCCGAGTGCCACACGTGTGCCACACACATTGTGCACACACGTACAAAAATATCTGTATGCAGTCTGCCACACCAGCAGCCTGAACGTGGGTCTTTGTTCCAGACCTGAGAAGAGCTAAGTGGACAGACTCGAGCTCTCCAGGGAGCGCTGCTCCGCAAAGGAACTGAAAACACCAAGGAGGAGCCTCCCGCCTTTATCAACGTGGAAGACGCCAGTCCAGAAAGGCCACACACTTCCAGCACCAGGCTCCGCCTCCTTAATCCCAAAACCTAAGACCCGAGGTTCTCTATTTACCCATGTGCCGTAACAAGTGAAAATTCCCACAGCTGGCCACATGTGGTGAGTGACAGGCAAAAGGCAGGTGCACTACAAACACTGTAAAGCCATCTCGTGTGTGTAAGGCAGCATATGAAATGTTGCACACACAATATGAACATTTAGGGTGCAACACAGTAGAGGAAGACGCCCAACATTGGTCCCTAGCCTCTAAAGGCACGCCTCACACATGAATGCACGCACACAAACACACATGCGCGCGCACACAAAAGCCTGTGCCCTGTTTTGGGTTGGCTGGTTGGCTGGTTTGGTTTTTGCCAACTTGACATAAGCTGGGTTGTCTGGGAAGTGAACGGAGACACTGCTTCCATTCGATTGGCTGTAGGTGAGAAGTTGGCAGGGCATTTTCTTGGCATGATAGAGGAGGGCCCAGCTCACTGAGGGCAGGTGGCCGTGACGGTTTAAGGGAGCAGGCGGAGCAAGCCAGTGAACAAGCAGCATCCCTCCACGGCTCTGCTTCTGCTCCTCCCAGCCCTCCTTCAGTGATGGGCGCCTGTGGAAGTTTAAGCCAATGCACCCTTTCCTCCCAAGCTGCTCTCAGTAACAATACGACCAAACAGAGCTAAGGGACTATTCTTTTGTTAGTTTGCTTTTTAACAAAGAGAGCAGGACTGACAGGCCTCGTCAAAGCCAGGATGGGGGAGCCCAGTGATCCAAGCCCCAGGAGTTGGCAGACGAAGGACCAAGCAGACCTCCGCCTTGAAGAGAACACCACTGAGTTCCTGGGCAGTGCCCAGCCGCCTGAGCCGGTGGCAAGGAGACCCTCCCAGCATCTCTGGATTCAATACACATGACCTTGACCCACAGCAGTACCGAGCGGTTTGTGCCCTGCCTTCCTGAGGTCACAGAGGAACAATGAGCACCAAACTCCAGAAAGGCTGCCAGGCTCAGTTCCCTTCCACGTCTGGGCTCCTTGCACAGGCCGACCACTGCAGGCCAAAGGCAGGGAGAGAAGACGCCGACAGAGCACGATTTTCGGACGCCATCGCCCTGAAGATCACGAAAGACTGCGGTGGCGGAAGACACACCTGACTTTGCAATCTGTCACAGGGTCAGTGGAATCAAGAGTGGGACATTCAGGGAATGGGTCACCAGCCAGAGTCATAGTCACAGGCGGAGATGTACAAGCAAGGACTTAAAAAGAAAGATGTGTGTGCACGCCCATGTATGTAGGTATGTACGTAGGTATGTATATATGTATGTAGGTAGGTAGGTAGGTATGTGGGCACTTGCCACTGTGCAAGTGTGGAGCTCAGAGGTCAACTTTGGGGATCAGGTCTTCTCCTTCTTCCTTGCTTGAGACAGGGCCCTGTTCACCACTACACACTCACTGCAGGTGAGGTGGCCCTTGAGCTCTCCATGGACACTGGGTAAGGAGCTGGGCTGCCCCACTCGGCTCTTGTTTGGGTATGCACAGCAAGCACACACTACCTCCAATACTGATGAGTTAAGTTGCTTGAGACTCAGTCATATTTCTTAAGTCCCAGATGGCCCGGAACTTGTGCTATAGACCAGGCTGGCCCGGAACTTGTTATACAGACCAGGCTGGCCCGGAACTTGTTATACAGACCAAGCTGGCCCAGAACGCGCGAGTTCAGGACACGTTCTTGCCAGCAGTGAGCACCATGTCTCCTGATCATGTTCCTGTGATAGCCACTCCTGACAATGTTTCCACCGTCGGCGCCACTGACTGCAGACCACACACTCCATGTGCCGGGCAGTTCCCTCTGAGCTGCGCCCACCCAGCCGAGCAGCACCCCAGCGGTGCCCTCATTCGTGGCCTCAGCCAATGAAGGGCCCAGCTGGCATGAAGAGTCAGTGATGGAGGGAGGCCAGGCCCACACTCCAGCCAGCCCGGGCACACGGGGAGCCAGCCACGGCCGACGGTTCTAAAGGCACAGTATGAAAACACAGGGCTGTTTTTCCATGCGTGACTGAGTGTGCCCACAGCACCCCTTCTGTGGTTTCAGGTCACCAGTGCCAGCTAGGCGGAGCCGTCTGCAGATAGAATTACTGTCAACTGGAAAGAAAAGAGGGGCGCGGCCTCCCCGTGACACGCCAGCTCACAGAACCCTCCAGGGAGCACGCCTCCCAGCTGGGGGTCTGGGGGGACACAGACAGACCCCACCTCAGAGTTCAGTGGAGGCTGGGGGCCGGCTGAGATGGATGCAGGGAAGTGAGCGTGAGGGCTGGAGTTCACGGCCGCAGCACTGGCATGAAAGCAGGCGGCCACGATGGCCTGCCCATCCCATCACCCTGGAGGCTGGGCTGGACCCTCGCTCACACGGGCTAGCCTAGGCTAATCTGTGAACACTGGTTCAAAGAGACGCTGCCTCCGTGTATAAGTGTATAAGGTGGAGAGCCAGGGTGCCATTACAGGAGGGACCCATGTCAGTCTCTGGTCTCAGCAGGCCACACACCTGTACACACGCACAACCACGTGCACACACGTGCACACCCACACACATCAACACACTCCACACAATGCCAGGTGGGTATGGCGTCCATCTGTGACCACAGCCAGGGAAGGAGGGTACAGACAAGAAATCCCAAAGCACGTGCACACGCGCACACACACACACACACACACACCTCACGGACTACACTTCCGCACAGGCAGTCTCTCTGAAGAAAGACAGTCTGATTCCGACAGCCCTGAATTCTCAGCCAACGATGACCGGCGGGGCCTTTGCTCAAATGTGACCCTGACCTTCACACCTGTAAGGGCCCAGGGATCACAGCCCGGTCACTCGGGTCGCTCTCAGGTCGCTGCTGTGTAACCTTGGCTCCACACTCCACCTTAATCCTCCAGGAAACAGCCTAATCACATGGGCCCCACTTCTGGACTGTTACAGAAGCCTTGCTCACGGTCCCTCTTCTGAGCATGCTTTCCTTAACAAGCGGCCGCTCTCAACAACATTCTGGGCTCAAGCCTTCCTCCCCGCCAGCCGCGTGGCTCTTGCTGCCATGCTGGCTTCAATGGCCTTCTCCCTTCTCTCCGCCATTCTGCTCCTGTCAGCAGCTGAGTGCTTACAGCTCACCTGACCTCAGGCTTTCTCTAAAACGCTGATAAACCTGTTCTTGTGCATCCAGAAAATAACTTTGGAAGTTATTACCGTTCGGGTGGCGGTCGGAAGCTATCGTCCCTGAAGTGAGAGGAGAAAACTCCACGACAGCCTTTCTTAATAATGCTGGGTGGGCTGGAGAGACGGCTCAGAGGTTAGGAGCACTGGCTGCTCTTACAGAGGTCCTGAGTTCAATTCCTAGTACCCACATGGTGGCTCACAACCATCTATAGTGAGATCTGGTGCCCTCTTCTGGCGTGCAGGTGTATATGCAGACAACATTGTATACACAATAAACAAATAAATCTTTTCTTAAAAAAGGAAAAATTGGAAGGGGATGTTGGAGAGAAGGATTCAGGGTCAGTCAGAGAAGGGAAATGAGGGGTATATGTGATTGGAATTCCCAAATAATAAAAACAGTGAAAAGGGAAAATCAATGTTTTTAATTCGTGGTTAAATGTGAAAACTCTGAATGACATAATAATGATACGAATGATCATTTAAAATGTCAACAATAACAGAGGCACACATCTGTAATCTCATCACTTTCGATGCAGAGGCAGGAGGATTACAAGCTCTAGACCAGCCAAAGCTGCAGAATGAGTCTCAACAAAAGGCCACCTACTGTTTTCCAGGCACTGGGCAGGCAGAGGTACTGAGGAGAAGCTATGAGACAGGAATCACACAAGAGCCACTAATTGGAGCAGAGCTGAGCCAGGCCTGTTCTTAGGGGCCATGTGGGTTTTCTGGTTTGGTCTGATTTGGTTCTCTAAGACAGAATCTGACTATGTACCCCAGGATGGCCTGGAACTCACTATACAGTCCAGGCTGGCCCTTAGCTCACAGAAATCCTCCTGCCTCACCTCAAGCACTAGGATTGCAGTTCTGAGACACCATGCCAGGGCAGAGGTCACAATTCTATCACTGCAACCTGTCACTCAAAGCGGAGGCCCAGGGCTGTAGCCGTTCTGTCAACCCAAGGCCACCTTCTCAAACAGGAAGGCGCCAAAGAGCCTCCTTCCCAGAGCACAGCGAACTAGTCCTAGCTGCCGAGGCTGCTGTGTGCACCAGGCTTCCTCTTCAAGGAATCCCTGGCAGGTCATGTCCCTGTGAAGAGCAGACCAGCCCCAAGGGAGGGGTACAGCCCATGGGGGAGGGTGCAGACACCAGGGGAGGGGTGCAGCCACTGAGGGAGAAGTGTTAGGGGTGGGGTGCCCTGCATTAAAGGTCATCATGTCTCAGAGTGATGGGAACAAATGCCCGTGGGACAGTCTGTGGATAAAGGTGACTGCCACCAAGCCTGAGGCCCTGAGTTTGATCTCTCTCGAGACTCACGTGGCAGAAGGACAGACTCCCACATCCTCTGAGCTCCAGACAGGCAGCACCGTGGCACACATACACTCACATAACAGGTATAACAAAAATGTGATTTTATGTAAAGACCCACATGTGATGATCAGGAGCTACTAACCGGCCCCATAGCTGCCAGAAGCGTAAAAGTCCCCAGGGAAGAACTTCCAGCTGTCCTTGGAGCCTCTACTTATCAGTGAGCTGTAGAGAAAATAAAACGGGTGCTTCTCAGCCCAAGGGAGCCATGCCCCAGCAGCCAGCTGGGAAGCAACGCAGGTAAATTCGGGATGGCCGAACCTCAGCAGTCCCCGAGAGCTCCCAGGGTTCTTACACCAGTAAATCCAATATTCGCCTTCAATGATGATGCCATCCTTTCTAACGAGGGCTAAGATTCCACACAGTTTCTTTAATCAGTTGGTGAGTTAGAGTGGAGTCCCTAGTCACCGGTCTTTGCACTCACACTCTGGCGATGGAGCCATTTTCCCTCTTTCCTGGTAAAGGGACTTCACAGAGGCCACGGGACAAACTCTAAGGGAGGAAAGCAACGCTCTTCTCTTCTATTCCTGACCAGTATCTGGGCTAGACTGCGGCCAGCATACCACCCCGACTTCCGAGGGCAGCTTTCACTTCTCACCGCACATTCTGGCACGGCTCTGTGGGCTATTTTTAGCACTCTTAAATTGCCCTTTTTTCTTTTCCTATTATCTCACTTTTTTTCTTTCTTTTTAAGGAAGGAACAGAGAGAAAGAAAGTGTGTGTGTGCGTGCATGTGAGAGAGATAGAGAGAGAGCACCCATGCTAAAAAAAGAAGCCAGGACCCTGACATGGGAATGTTAAACAAGCCCAGGCCGTTCCCCTATAGCCCCAACGCTAAGACCGCGCACGCCCCAGAAGGGCACGGCACACTTTGGGGGGTCCGTCAGCCAGTGCCGGAACCCCACAAGTTCTTCGCATGCTCACACCAACCAGCCAGACAAAGACCGCAAGTGCCCCGGCCCATGGCTCCACACAGGCGGGGGCCAAGTCTCCTCCAGCGGGCCGACTCCCAGAGCAGGGGATCTCCCTAGAGGATCAGGTCCCCAGGGCGTCCCCCGCACGATCCGGGTCCCTCCGCATAGCCCCCGCCCTGCGCTGGTCCCCCGAGCCCCTCCCGGGGCCGCGCGCAGCAGGCCCGCGTCCCGCGCGTCCAGATTCCGGCGCGCCCAGGGAGCGCCACGTCGTTCCAAGTGGGCCCCGAAAGCCCCGGCCCGCGGTCCCAGACGAGCCCTGATACCCACCCGGGTCCCGCCGCGGGGACTGGACTCGCGCCGGCTCCGGGAGCCGCCACCGCCGCCGCCACCGCCGCCGCCACCTCCGCGGCCGCCGCTGCTAGCGAGGCGAGGCGGGGAGGGACGCGGAGAGGCCCAGCCCTCGCTCCGCCCCTGGCCAGCCCCGGGCCCGCCCAGGCCGGCGCCGCCGGGAACGCCACGCCCAGTCTCCAATCGGGGGGGCCCCAGCCCGCGGGACCGTGCCTGTCGGGGTTCCCCGCTGTCTGTGCGCGGGACACCCTGGACGCTGCCCTTGCATGGGAGCCCTGCGGCCTCCGAGAGGTAGGGCCTTCCCGTGCCCAGGTATGCGCTCAGCCCCTGCGTTCCTATGTCTCAGATTTTGGGGGTACCAAAGAAAGATGCCCACCAAAAGGCACTGGGCCTCCCTCTGCAAAGGACCCCTCGAAGGACCCCGTGGTCAGAGTTCCTGAGTACCCCAAGGCTGGATGTGGGAGAGCCAGAGCCCCTGAACACCATCAGGTTCGAAGGTGCTCGGTTGGGTGTACATCAGCACTACCGTCACGCTGGGACGCATGGCGGTGGACAGAGAAGGCACACATTTGTGCTTTAATGTGTTTGCATGGTGTTTCTGTTAGAACTGCCGGACGCAGCCAGGCCCCGCCTCTTGCGGTCTCTGAGCGCGTGGTCCAGACCTCGCCGGATGTTGATGGCGTCGCCTAGCAACGAGAGATGGCGGAGCCGGAGGACCAGGCTGACGGGTAAGCCCCGCCAGAGGAATAATGGAACCACAAACGTTTTCCTAGCTTTCTGAACGCAGGTGCCCCTAGCCGGCGCGCCATCCCCTTCACTGGTGTGCGCCTTCCCACTCTCATCCCCGCTCTCCGGGCCTTTCCTATTCTACCCATCCCCACCCTACCCCGTGTCCCTTCTCGCTTTCACCCCCTGTCTTTTGTCCTTTCCTAGCCGACCCCCACCCCACCCCTTACGCTTAGCCTCTGTTTCTCCTGGATTACAGACTTGCACGGCCTGCGGTAACCATGGCAACCACCGTGCTTGGTAAACCCGGCTGCAAAACAGGGCATGGATGAACGCTGTGCAGTATTGCAAGAGTGGGGAGAGGGGAAGCGCACTCGCTCCGTTGGGATTGGGCCAGGCCCACGGCTCTCCCTGGGAGAACGGATCCCCCTGTCATGGACTCGAGGGACAGACAGGTCCCCAGCACTGAGTAGGCCCAAAAATGCCGCTGCCAGCTCCCCAGCACTGAGTAGGCCCAAAAATGCTGCTGCCAGCTCTTTTAGGTTCTGTGCAAAACAAAAGCAAAAATAATTTTATTCGCTTACACACTTCGGGGTTTCTTCACATATCTAAAGGTGAAGTCTGTATGCACGCCCATGGAAACCCATTCAGATTCTACCACGTGAGGGCTAAATGTGATAGTTGTGGAATGAGCTCCAACTTGGAAAGGATTTTAAATGCAAAGATTCTGAACAAAGGCAGGTGCACCACAAATGCCTGCTGGGAAGCACCAGGGGGACAACCAGGTGATTTCATGTTTCTGCATTAGTTTGAGTTTGAAAAAGCTAGCTTAGTTTGTCGCTTATGTATTGCCTGTGGCATGTTTGTGGAAGTATGTGTCTGTTTTATGTGTGGGGCGTATGTATGGTGTGGGGAGTCCGCGGTGAGGGTATGTGCGTTTTATGGAGTGTTGGGTGGGGGTATGTGGGGTGCGGTGGGTGGGGTGTGTTCTGTATGTGCGTGTGCATGTGCGTGTGCGTGTGTAGAAGCCAGAGGAGGGTGTCAGGCCTGCCCAATTGATCTCCACCTTGAAGCAGAGTCTCCCACTGAGCCTGGAATTGGACTGATGTCCAGCAAGCCTCAGTGGCCCTCCTGTCTCAGACTCTCATAGTTCTGGAGGTACAGGCTGCTGTGCCTGGCTTTTCTGTGAGTGCTGGGGGTCCAGACTCCGGCCCCTTATTAAGCTTTTGAAAAGCCGAAGTATTTTACATGCAAATCCTGGCAGTGCTGAGAAGCTGAGCCGGCATTTTATCCTCTCCTGTGACTTCCTCTGCCTTGCCCCAGAAACAGAGCAGCTCAGGTGACTTTCCCGAGGTGCTCTTGCATGCTGCTCCTTCAGTGTTATAACTGTGTTTTACGTTCATCCCCGTACGATATTTGTGGCCCCTGACAAGCGTAACCTAGTGATGGAAGTGTCCTGGCTGGCACTGGAGGAGGTCCTGCCAGTGAGCAGCTGGTAGGCAGCTTGCACGATGGTGCTCCCTGTGTCTCGAAGCAGGTCACACCTGGAAGGCAAGCAGGCTTCCGCGGAAGAGGAGAAGAAACAGCAGAATGCTGAAGGCCGTCAGGTAACTTCATCTGGAGGCTTACTCCTGGCTTCTGTTTGCTGGGAGACAGACAGGATTGCCAGGGGCCATGGTGCCATGATCATTTATTCTGTGGCAGACTCAGTTCAGGCGCAGAGACACTTGGTCCCTTCCCACCGTGTTCTAGTTGCACTGACAAAACAGTCTGACCAAATGCAGCTGCGAGGAGGAAAGGATTTATCTGGCTTACACTTCCAGGTCATGCTTCACTACTGAGAAGCCAGGGCAGGACGGCAGGACGTGAAGGTGGTCCTGCTTGCTCTTCCACAGGTCCCGCCTGTAACCGGAGAGCTCACTCGCAGGCAAAGGCCCAGGGCAGGGACTATAGAGGAACACTGCCTGCTGTCCTGTTCCCAAGTGTGTGCCCAGCCAGCTTTCTTAGACAGCTGTTGACCACCTAGGGAATGGTGCTGCCTCTGGTGTGCTGGGCCAGTTAATAATCAGTTGATTGTCAATTGATAATCAAGACCACCCCTCCCCAAGTCAGGCCAGCCTTCTGCTCAATCCCTCAGCTAAGACTCCCTTCTCAGATGATTATAGGCTGTGTCTCACTGACAGAGATAGCCAAGAAACACCTCGTTCCAGAGTGCTGGCTATCAGTAATAACGCATGTGGCCCTTAGACTGCCTTGTGTTTTCTCCAGAGGTCATGCTTGTCACACACGCACGACTATAGAAACCACAGAGCGGTTGCGTGAAAGCACAAAGCATATCTCTTGGGTGCGGGGGGAGATGTATGGAGATGTGTTCTTCTGTCGCCCTACCGTCTCTCAGGATTGTATTTCCTTCCCTGGGCCTTCTTGCCACCCTGTGACAGGTGTCACCTGCTCTGGAAGACAACAGCCAAGAAACTGATGAGGGTAGAGAGGCCACCGAGGGTCCGGAAGAGGACACTGAAACCGAAAGCCAGGGCAGGTTTGAAGGGGAAGTGGAATCCTTCGGAGAGACCCTCCCAGAAACAGAAATGGAATCCATCGAAGAGACTCTCCCGGAAACAGAAGCAGAATCCTTCAGAGAGACTTTCCTGGAAAAAGAAGAGAAATCCGCCGGAGAGGCCGCCCCAGAAACGGATGCTGGATCGACTGGAGGAGAGGCCCCCAAGGCGCAGTTGGGCACCGTTGACGAGGCCCTCCTAGAGATGGACTTGGAGTCCATTGCAGACGCCACAGAAAAAGAAGAAGTTGAATACTCTGGAAAGTACGTCTCTGAAGGGGAATTCTATTCTGATGTGTACACTATCCCAGGAAAGGACTATGAAGTCACGGATCTAGAGAAAGCCGAAGGTGATATCTCCTCTGAGATGGCCGAGTTCTCTGAGAGGATCACCTCTTCCGAGCTCACCTACTCAGACATCAGCCCCTGGGAAATGACTTCTGAGGAAGCGGCTGCCGCCTATCTGTCTGACCATCCCCTCCCCAGATCCCAGCAAGCCTGGAGCAGATACACAAAAGACGGCAGGGTGAGTGCCCCTCCCTCTCCCCTGCCCTGTGGACCTTCCCCTGTGACAGGAACTTACAGAGTCAGTTCCTGAGCTCTTCGAGAAACAACCCCTGGAGAGGCCCATCCCGAAGGTCATGGAAGGCAGGAACCTAGAATGGGGAACCACGGAGGCCAAGGAGGAGCCCTGCTTTCTAGCGTGCTCCTGTCGGCTTGCTTTCGTTGCCTCCTTATAAAACCTGGGACCACCTGCCCAAGGCCAGTACAGTAAAAAGTTGGCCAAGCCCCCCACTTCAATCAGCTGAAAATGGCCCACAAACTTGGCTACAGTCTAAGCTGATGGACACATTTTCTCAGCCTGAAAAATGTTAGGAATTTCTTACGAAGTTCAGGTGACCGCTGAGAGAGCTAAGGCCTCAGGTCCAAGCTGGCCGATGCAAGGGCTGGGACATTCTGTAGCCGTCACATGTGAGTGTAAGTGGTCTCTAGTCCCCCAGAGCAGGGTGGCCCAAAAATGGTGGCCATGGGTCATGGGGGAGGGGTCACAACTCATGTCGTGAACACTGGAAATAGGAGCAACGGAGGAAGAATGATTGAAATTCTTATTTATCAAAGTTCAAATAGATTGGTCATGACAGCACCTGCTTGTCATCTGCACCCATAAGGAAGGCTGAGGCAGAAGGATCCTGAATCCCAAGCTGGCCTGGGCTCCTTGAAAGAGACCTTATTTGAAACAAAAACAAACCAACAGTTCAAACCAGTTTACAGTTAAATGGTCATGTGTTGTTAGGGGCTGACATATTGAGATTTTGTTTGTTTGTTTGTGGGATTTAATCCTAGGGCCTCAAACCTGCTAGGCCATCACCAAAGTTTAAAGCTATCACAAACTTACGGGGGGGGGGGAAGAAGTACAATAAAAAGCATATTTTATTTTCTTAGATGCCAGAGATAAGTTTCGAATCTGATTTATCACCTCCAAGTGCTTTTTTGTTTCTCACAAAGTACTGAGTGACCCTTTCCTGGGGAGACACCAACAAATGTCTCCTCGCCCTAGTCAGGGAGCCAAAGGCAGGCTGAAGTGAGGATTCCACGGAAGTCCATGTGGGAGAAACAGTGAGTTTACTGAGGTCACTCGCAGGAGCACGGTTGAGTGGAAGACAGCTGTGTTCCCAAAGAGCCCAGTTTACCATCCCCGGGGCACCCTGTAGGACAGGTAGGCCCTTCCCAAAGTCACCTCTCCACAGCTCACACTATCACCCTCACTGTCTCCGTCCTTGTCACCACCCTGCTGCATACACAACCTTTGGCCCCTCCCACCGTCCAAGTTTCAGCTTTCCTCACCTTGGTGAGTCTCAGAGAACCTTCCGGCAGGAGGATGCTTTCAGCTCCCCACAGAGCTGAGAGGGGGTGGAAGCCTCTCCCAGCAGGCTGGAGGTCCCTCTCGGGCTCCCGGGCACCACAGTGGGAACACCGGGCAGCTCTGCCGCGTCGCCTCCCGGAAGTTCTCGGGTCTCTTTTTGAAGCTTACCGAATGCCTAATGATGACCCTTGGGCCCTTGATCGGTCAGCACAACTTCTCTTTAGTCGCCCTAACCCTGAGAAGACTGCAGGCCACTGGCAGAGTCTGGCTCTTCCAGCACTCCGTCCCGGGAGGCTGGAGTTTGAGTCCCTGGACAGAGCCACTGGGGTAGTGTTGTGTCCTCACTGGGCCTGCCTAGAATGAGAACCACAGAGCCAGGAGGGCCGCAGAGCAGGGCAGAGTAGCATGGTCAGCCGTGCAGGAGGCGGCCTCCCTCACTGCAAACCCCTTTGGCACCTGGTGGCATTCCATGGGGACAACTCTGCAGTGTGACATGAAACCCCCTGGGGCAGTTTTGATGCCCGACCTGACGAATTGTGGCTCACTTCAGCCCATGTGGACTCTGGTGCCCATCCTTCTTTACTGGCCTACACTCTATCCACCTTATGTACAGCTTTATGCTCAAATGGTCCTCACTCGGCCAGTGGGAACACATATGCGCTGTATCACACACACACACACACACACACACACACACAGTTCTTCAGCAGATTCTCCTGTCCTAGAATCAGACACACCACATAGACTAAGAGAAAATCAGTGCACAGGGCTGGTCACTGCCCCTGGAGCAGCCCAGGTCCTTCTACAGTCTGGATGTTGACACACGCACATATATGCAGGCATACACTGGTGTCAACACTGATGGGACCCGACAGGGACCCATTTCCATCCCAGCTCCACGGAGGCTTCCCCCTGGCAACCTCCTCTCAGGAGGAGGGACTTCCTTTCCTCCATGCTGAGAGGCCCCGCCCTCCCACTGTAGTTTCTGCTCAGGCTCCCACAGACTCCGCCCTCTGAACACTTTCCACCCCAGCCTCTCACCTGGCGTACTGTGAATCGATCCAGAAGCAGAGGCAGGAGGGAAGAGGGTGGTGACATTCCCTAAGTGTCACAGCCCAGGCTCTGTACAGCGCGTGTGTGCCATCGGGTCCACACAACAGCCTGTGGCCCCGGCTGTGCAAAGACACTGCTGGGTGGTTAGGGGATATAGCTTAGTGCTTGGCACACTGGCAGCTCTTACATAGGGCCCCGAGTTCAGTTCCCAGCACCCAGGAGGTGACGGCTCACAACCACCTTCCAGGGACTCTGACGCCCTCTTCTGGCCAGCGTGGGCACTATACACGTGCTGCACACAAACACGGAGAGGTCAAGGGACTTCCTTGCCCGCCTCACTGCTGCCGTGGCATACAGTGGCTTTTTCTCTAAAGCCACCCTCTTGAGCCATGAAGCAATGGCCCCGCCTTCTCCCCAGCCCCATGAAAGCTGAAAGAGTTCTGAGCTTTGGAGGGCAGTGGGATCCCATGCGTGAGGAGCCTTGGTTCTGCTTAGTGACTGAACCCGCTCTTCCAGGCTGCACAGTGGTTCTGAGCTGAGGCGCCTGCCTGCCTGCCTGCTGTGAGGACCCAGGTTCAAGCGCTGGCATGGCAAACAAACAAACCAGAGCCCAGGTTTTGTGAATCTGGTGAGGTGGGAAATAGCCAAACAGGGCCTTTGTGTGGGAGACCTACACCCAGCTTCCAGTTCCCATCCTTGGGCCCAGTTTCTAGACACTGAAATGAGGTTTCAGAGATGAGCAGCAAGAGGGCAGAGACACATCCTAAGAGTCCCACTTCCCTTCTGCCATCTGGCTCTCAACAGAGACACGGATCGTGTTGAATTAAGATAGTACAAAGCCAGAGGAAGTATTGGGGTCACAGTTTGAATAGACATCCCTTTAGCTTCTCACTAGAAGCCCTTCCTGGAGGCTTTGACCTCTGGCCCTCCATAATGTTCCTCAGGATCTGGGCTTGTCAGAACCGACTGACAGAGCTCACTCCATTTGAAGAGGAGCAGCGGGAAAGGGCTTGGGCTGGGGTTGAGGCCAATGGCCTCTAGCCTGCCTTTAGGTGATACACACACTTGGGTGAACATGTTAGCTTCTGGGTATCTGTCTTCCCTCCCCTACTTCCTGGTGATGGGGGGCTCATGGCCAGAGATAATGTCACACCAGCTTCTGGGCCTGCATCGCCTCAGGTGCTGCTGAGGACAGCTGGCCCATGTCAGTAGCCACAGGAATCCCTTCAAACGTTACACGTCAAGCCAGGGGAAAAAGCGCAGGCCTGTAATTTCAGCACTCAGTATGGAGACGTGAGGGTTGTAAGCACCTGGACCAGCCTGGGCTACATGACAGACTTTGTCTCAAGGCGGGGGTTGGGGGCTCCAGACATCTATATCAAGGGAAGGTGTTTAAATGGGGGAAGAGAAGAGGAAGCCATCCCTTTCCAGGCCCCTGCTGGAAGCCCAGAGTGAAGGTGGGCTCCTGTGAGGGTTGTGTTTAGGACACACTTTCTAGCCTCTGACACCCGGACTGCAGCGAAGAGGGACCGTCCACGCAGAGCCCTGGGCAGGAGGGGACCCAGTTAGACCCTAGCCAAACTACAGCAGGCCCCATTGATCAGTTCCTGTTATTCTCTGTCTAGCCGAGATCCTCAGAGGCTGCCAGCCGAAGATTCTTTCCCATGGGGCCGCAACACCGCTTCCGACTAAGCATTATGGAGAGTCTGGCATCCTCCGATATTGATGACTTCCACGAAGACACAGAGGAAGATCTCAGGCAAGAGCCAGGTACAGTGCAGCTGCCTGTTCCCTTTCAGTGTAGGAGAAGCTCCGGGGCCCACAGCGGGCCCCCTCACTCCCTGGGGCTCACGTTCAGCTGAGGTGGAGAGCTTTCCCTTGCACCAGCCCAGCGAAGTAGCAGCCGTTGTGCAGACAAGGACACCAAGATCCATCCAGTAGCTTGAGAACCAATGAGGTCCCAGCACCCAGGGCCCTGACCGACCCCACCTGCTTCCAGCTGCCTCCTGGTCTGTGGAGGCGGAGCCCTGGGACAGCTGCCTTCCGCTGAGCATGAAGGGCACACCTGTGTCCTCACCTGACTCTGTGGGGTGCAGGTGGGGAGCCTGTGTGTGCCAGGACACACAGTGCTACGAGTGATGTGAAAATAGGGCAGGTCTAGCCTAGTTTAAAAAAATGGGGTGACAGCTAGGGAGGCAGCTCTCTGGTGGGACCCTGCTTGGCACACACAAAGCCCTGGTCCTCAAAAATAGACACGGTTCCTTACACATAGTCCCGGCAACATGAATGCTGGAGCGGGAGGACCCGTGAGCCACTGAGTCCTAGACTGGTCACAGAGCAGGAGAGTCGGGGCACATGGGTACAGAGGAGGCAAGACAGTGCAGACACTGAGCCTAGACCATGGCTGCCATCACCCGGTGGGTCAGCCTGCCCATGGGATGGCAGCATGAAGCCAACCACACGCGCACACGCCAGGGTGGAGGCTCTGGGTGGTGAAGGTGAAGTCACAGAATCGCAGAGACCCACCAGGCATGTCAGTTCATTTTCTAAGTGATGTAGCCGTCTGCCGACAGGCCACAAAGGACCACCTTCTTCCTCTCCGTCCAGGCATCCAGAAAATCCAATTCACTGTCCTCTGCAGCTCACACACCCCGCAGCTTTACCTGCATGTCTTATTCATGTTGTATGGAGTTGTATGGAGTGTCTTGTTTGAGAACCTATTGAGAACCTACTGTGTTCTGATTACTACTCTAAGCAGCAGCCAGTGTGATAGTGCACACCTTTAATCCCAGCAGGGATTGGGAGGAAGAGGCAGTGGGGTCTCTGTGAGTTCAAGGCTATCCTACTTCTACATGGCAATTTCTGGACCAGCCAGGGCTACATAGGGAAACTCTGTGTCAAAATAAATAAATAATCACATACAACAGAAGACAAGGGTTTCTAGGACCCAATTTATGATTTCATTTCTTTTTCAGTCTTTTTAACTGGTCTTTTTTTTTTTCCCTTTAATTTCTGTGTATATGCATGTGTCTGAGGGTATGGGTCTCATGGGTGCAGTATTCATGGAGACCAGCAGGGGAGCACTGCATCACTTTGAGTTGGAGTTAGAGATGGATGCAAACTGCTTGACGTGGGCTCTGGGAACCAAAATTGTGTGCTCCAGAAGAGCAGTGAGCATTTTTCACCTCTGAGCCGTCTCTCCAGCCCCCGTTCTTCATCTTTTTAAAAGCTCAAAAGCCCCCACAGTAAGGAGCCTCCTTTCTTCCTACTCTTCCCGGTATTCACATCCACTGCCGGGATGTGGCTCCTTCTGCCATGGATGAGCCTGAGAACCCTCCTTTCTAATTCCCAATATGTCCTGCAAGGGTGGGACCAGCCTGATGCCCGCTCCCCTGGAATGCAGCCATCAAGCCTCCGTGGCGTTTTCTGTCTCTCCGGCTTGCTTGTTGCAGTGCTGCCCACAGCCTGGTCCCAGGACGAATCTCGGATACGCTTTAGGGACCAAGATCAGCCCATTGGCCCTGGCGAAGAGATCCGATCAGCATTAGAGGAGGAGACGGAAGAGGAGGGTTCCCAGCTGGTGGTTCTGGACCCGGACCACGTAAGAAAATGGCCTAGGGTGTTGCTAGGAAGGAAGTCACCTGGGGCTTTTCTGCGTCCAACCCAGTCCCGGTGCTGTCTGCTCGGCGGCTCAGTGCTCACTCCCTGGGCCACCTGTGTTTCCTGGCTGTCCTAGTTTATTTTCTGTTCCTGTGAGAAACACCAGTACCTGGGGGAGGAAAGTTTATTTCTGTTGACAGGTACAGTCCAGCATGAAGGGCAGTCAGAGTAGGAGTTCAAGGCAGGAGCCAGGACACAGGGACTGAGCAGAGGCCATGGAGGGGTGCCCCTCCCTGCCTTGCTCCCCAGGGCCTGCTCAGTCTGCTTTCTTATACACCCAGGACACTTGCCCAGGGTTGAGCCCCCACAGTGGACTGGACCCTCCTGTGTCAATCAAGAAAATGTCCCACAGTCTTGCCTATAGGCCAGTCTAATGGGGGCATTTCCTCAATTAAAGTTCCCTCTTCTCAGACAACTCTAGTTGTGTCAAATTGACAAAATAATAATAATAGTAATAATAATAATAATGACCACACCAGGACTCTATTTTTTACTCCACTGGGCGTTGTTTGGTTTGGTTTTTGAGCCCTGATTGTCCTCTGTAGGGGATCTGGGCCCTACAGGATGAGCTAAATCTGGTCTCTGCCCACTTTTTTGTCCTAACAACCAAAACTGTGCCCAGGCTATGCAGGACCCTAAGGGAGGCAGGGTATTGTCACTCTCTCTTCACTGTGTCAACGCTCGGTCCTCCTCCCAGACCGCAGCACAGCAGAAAGGCAGGTTGGATTTGAGGGACACATTTGGGGAGCTGAAGTGCTCCGGGAGCTCAGAAGGATCCCAGAGCGCACTGGGAAAATTCTCTGGGTACGATGGCTGCTGCACATCACCTGTACGAATCCCCTCAGCAGCCACGGCCTTCAGCCAAATCTCTGCAGCATCTGGCATGGGCCAAGAGGTGCCTGGGACTTGTGGCTTCCACAGGAAGGGTCCTGGTTGAGAAACCATCTGTGTCTGTCCATACCACCTCCATCCAACCCCGCACAGAGACACAGAGAGACAGAGACAGAGGAAAAGCTAGACAGACAGACACAGAGACAGAGAGAGATGGACAGACAAAGACAGAGAGAGAGAGACAGAGAAAAAGCTAGACAGACAGACACAGAGACAGAGAAAGAGACAGACAGACACAGAGAGAGACACACACAGAGACAGAGAGAGATGGACAGAGACAGACAGACAGACAGAGATGGAAAGAGACAGAAAAAGACAGACAGAATGCGGGCCCCTGGAGCCCTAGGCTGATCGCTGCTGCTTGGGACAGGAAAGAGCCTGACTGCTTGTGGTTTTCTGCTCTTAGCCCCTGATGGTGAGGTTCCAGGAGGCTCTGAAGAGTTACCTCTGCCGGCAGATTGAAAAGCTGAAGCTGGACATCCAAGAGCTGGTAGGTGCAGGGCCTGTCTTTCCCCCAGCCTGGTGGGCGCCTCGGACCCGCCTCAATCCCATTGCTTTCTCTGGCACAGGATGTGGCCACCAAGCAGGCCCGGAACCAGAGGCAGGAGCTGGGTGTGAACCTGTACGGGGTCCAGCAGCACCTGGCTCGCCTGCAGATGCAGCTGGAGAAGAGCCACGACCGGCACTCTCTGGCTGCGTGCGAGAGGAGGAGGACAGAGGAGGAGCTGCTGAGGACCCGCGCCCTCTACAGCAAGACCTGCGTGGCCGCCAACGAGGAACGGAAGAAGCGTAAGGCGCTGTGAGCCCCAAGACCGGGGCCATCCCAGAAACCTGTGCTTGGGTGTCACTGGAGATGCCAGCAAAGCAATTACATGAAGGGGGGGGGGTTGGGGGGCGACACCTTTTTTAGGAAGGGAAGGCCCAGCACCTCTGGACAGAGCAGCAAGAGCTGAGACCAACAGGGGTCGGGTGTAGAGACTCCAGACAGGAAGTGTGGAGGGGCCGTGGTGGTCCCAAAGGTGAACCCAGAGGATGCAGAGCAGGTGGGTGGGGCTCAGAGATGGGCGAGGCCCTGCTCCTGGGCACAAGAGACAGCACTCGCTAAAGGGGCTGAGAGGAAGCCAGGTGGCCCCGGATCACATGAGATGGTCGGGCTGCGCTGAGCAGAGAGCAGAGGGCGTGGAGGGCGCGGAGGACAGGGAGCAGGAGCCCTCTCACCTGGCACCAGTGGCTGCTCTTCCTTTGGGTGTCCTGATGTCCAAAACTCTCTTTGTCAACTACACTCTGAAAGCAAAGGAGACAAAGCAGGCGGCATGCCTGCTGTCTGTCCTGGCGAGAACTGACCCCCGAGGATGCAGGCGAGGACCCTGTGGTCTTTTCTTTCTGTTTGGGTGTCTCTGTAACAGAATCCACTGGGAACCTGCTAATGAGCAGATTTTGCTTTATCATCATCACCACCGTTTTAATTTTGGGAGGCAGTGTGTTGTGGGGCTCAGGCTGGTGTCAAAGCTGTTATGTAGGGTGCTCATGAACTTCTGGTGCATCTGCTTCCATCTCCCCTGTGCTGGTATCACATGCCACCATACTTGCTGTGGGTGGTGGTCTTCGTGTCTACTCTCTGCCACACAGTTGCAATATGGAGGACCAGCATGTGTTTGGTGACACACTGTGTGGTGGCTGAAGGGCCTGCCGTCCGGTCATACCCCATCTGCCCCAGTCTGCCCCAGTCCCGCGCAGTGCTGCGCTAGGGATTGGGTCCCCATCACTTGTATTTTAGGGGGTTTCGGGGGACACACTCAACCCATAGTGTTAACCACGAGCCTCTCCAAACTCGCCTCCAAACCAAGAGAGAACACGACGTTGAAACGGAAGCCCTGCTCTCCGTCACCATGGACCCTGAGCGTGCAGGAGGCATAGGCTGTTGGCCCAGCCCCACTGTGACACCCCACAGCCACAGAGGCAAGGAGCATCGCGCCGCACGGCTGCCACGTGCCCAGGCTCTCGGACTGGACGGGCATCTCTCCCTGCAGGGCTGGACCACCCCTTAATGCTAGAGCAATGTTGAGGGGCACAGCCGGCGGGGTCATGCAGGAATTCTTCCCGCCACGTTTTCACGGCACGAGAACTCTCTTCCCTCCCAGCCAACGAAGGACGAGCACCGCCGGGAGAAGCACCCCAGGGAAGGAAAATGGGTTCCGGACAGTTAAACTAGGAAATCAATTTGTGTTCACTAATTCTCGAAGGAATGAAAACTCAGAAGAATAATTGAAATAATGGCTCAGTTACTCGCCTGGCAAAGACAAGTTGCCCTTGGCATGTTCAGGGACGTGTGCAATGCACACCCTTGCTCACTCAGGTGGGAGAGGGAAATAGCCTGCTTCAGTAGCCACACAGAGTTCCCGGATGGGGCCGCTTCATCAACAGACACTCACCCCCTACAGGATGGGCAGGGCTGGGGCCTCCGGGGCTGTGCTCTTCGGTGTGGATGGAGGTTTCTCCCCATGGTCTCCTGTGGTCATCCTTCTGTGTCCTAGAGCCGTGGGCACTGTAGCAACTGCATTTAGTCCTGCGAGCCTCTCTAAGGACCTGGTGCTCAGATGAAGTCACGCCAGGAGGTGCAATCAGGCAGCATTTGCCCCAGGCCACTGTCCCCACCCACCGTTTTCAGTTGGAAAAATGAAAAACTCATGAGTGAGGGGGAATCGCTCAAGTTCACGGAATAGAAACTGTCCCAGATAAATCAGACAAAAGAAAAAAAGACAGGAGGGAGAAAGGAAACCATGAACTCCGAGCTCCTTCAAGTGGCCTCACACGTGTGTTAGGGGGACAGAAGACGGGGTGGGGAGGACAGAGAAATACTTAAAGACATCACAGATGAAGGGCTTGCACAGTGAGTTGACAAGCCATGACCTACAGGTCCACGGAGCTCAGCAAAGCTGAAGCCTCCGATGCAGGAAAACAGCATGGCTCCTGACTGAGCCCCGCAACAAAGAAAACCCCAGTGGCCAGAGGCACCCCAGACAGCAGAGAGAGGCAGAGCACACCTCAGACCAGCTCCAGCCTCCAGCCTCCTTCCATCCTCCTCCCTGGGAAGCCTTGCTGGTCCTTCATCCTCCTCCCCAGGAAGCCTTGCTGGTCCTTCCATCCTCCTCCCCAGGAAGCCTTGCTGGTCCTTCCATCCTCCTCCCCGGGAAGCCTTGCTGGTACAGAGTGTGATCCAGTGCCACGGGCTTTCCCACTTTAAACCACCCCCACCAGGGACACTCGACTCCAACACAGCCTACCCAACAACTGACACACAGTTCAGCTTTCTGTATAGACACACACACACGGAGTCTTGCACAGCATAGCACCTATAAATATGATTAGAAGGATGAGGAGGGAGACGAGGAGGAAGAGGAAGGAGAAGGAAATTTAAAAACCAGTAAGGTAGAGAGAAAGAGGAAAACAGCTGGTCTCTATCTCTAACTTCTACACATATGAGCACATGTGTTGTACGCACACACACACACAGGGGCAGTCCCCACCTAGATGCAGTGCCTACAATCCTAACACTGGGGAGGTGGGGGAGACAGAGAAGCCGGCAGTTTGAAGCCAGCCTGGGGTACAAACAGACTCTGAGAAAAGAATCCGTCTCCATCCAGCTTGTTACCACAGGTCTTTGACCCCAGAGCTTGGGAGGCAGAAGCAGGGGGATCCCCACGAGGTCCAAGCAGCCTGGTCCACACGGCCGGTCCAGGAGACCTGATCCACATAGCCAGGTCCAGGCAGCCGTGGCTACACGAGTCTCCGGTCTCGCGTGGCAGAGCGAGGCCCCCTAGGGTGGTACCACCCAACAGCTTCCTTCTCCACAGTGGCGGCCCTGCAGGCAGAGCTGGAGAGCCTGGCCCTGCACCTCTTCTACATGCAGAACATAGACCAGGACCTGCGCGATGACATCCTCGTGATTAAGCACGTGGTGAAGAAGACCGAGACACAGAAGATGCGTTCGGAGATAGAGAAGAAAAAGCAGGTATTCCCGTAGGCGGTCTCGGTGAAAGCTTGGCTGTCCGAGGTCCACAGGTGGCGCTCAGCCTTGCTGCCGGCAGAGTTGACCTCAGCTGTGGACAGCTCCTTACCGCCCCTCTCTCTTCCTCAGGACATGTTCGTGGACCAGCTCACCGAAAGAGCACACCAGCTGGAAGAAAACGTCTCCCTGTTTGAGGCTCAGTATTTGTCTCAGGCCGAGGACACTCGGATTCTCAGGAAAGCAGTGAGTGAGGTAAGAGCGCCCTCCGAAGCCAGCGGAAGCCCCACCCTCCTTCGCCCGCACCTGGCTGGGCAGGTTCAACAGGCCAACACCACCGTGTGTGCAGCGAGTCACTAAGTGACATCAAAGCTGGGCATTGCACACGTGTGTCTCCCACATCTGAGCACGTGTGGCCGTTCGCCACTGGGTCCGGGACACGCCAGCTGGTCGATGGTCAGCAGGTGGGTAGCAGGGCCTGCAGGAGAGTCAGAATGGCACCCTCCCTGTACTTGTTGTGGCAGCAAGTTCTGGCATGGCCCCATCCTTAGGGGACGGAAGGCCTGGCGAGACCGTCAGCACCACAGACAGCGCTGTTCCCAGGTAGTGCCTTGTCCCTGCCCTGTGTAGAAGGGACCGTGGAGAAGCCACTGGAGGCCACACCAGAGTCACAGTGACCCAGCAATATCCTGGGGCCTGCAACCAGGAGCAGAGCCGGCACCCCACCATAAGCGTGAGGGCGTGGGCGGGAAGGTGGCCTGAAGTGAAGGGCAGGCGAGGCGACTCAGTGTGGCCATCCTCCTGCCCGCCCCTTCAGCCTGTGTGTGTGCCAATCCGAAGGTCTGAGCAAAGCCACCATTTTAAAATCTGCACCGTGATTCTTGAGTTTATATGGAAAGCAAATCAGGGGACACCCAGGGCTTGTTTGGAAGGGAAGAGTCCGGCTGTCCGGTTTGACCAGGACCAAAGACTTCCCCAGATGTGAAAGGCTCCCCAGCTATACCCGGGTAGAGGTCGCCACATGCCACAAAGCTATGGATGTTGCTGCTGCTAGGCGTTACCGGCCTGGGAACAGATGGGCAAGCTGCTGGCACTCCAGGGGTCTCCCAGTCAACATGGCAGATTATCAGTTAGCCGAGGATTGTGTGTTCAGTGGTGCTGGCGCCCTCCATTAACCACTTGGAGAAGAGTTTAAACCTTTCCCCATACCAACTACTAAAATAAATTCCACATGGAATCAGATATTTAAGGGGGGGCCACACTGGAAAGGTAGCCCCAAGATTAAGAATGCTGGCTGACCTTCCAGATGAACCAGGTTCACTACCAGAGCCCACGTGGTGGCCCACGGCCATCTACAACTGTAGTCCCGGGGGATCCAGTGCCCTCTTCTGGCCTCCTTGGGCATTAGGCACACAGGTAACACACAGACACACAGGCATGCAAAACACCTGGACACATTAAGTTCGAGGTCAGCCTGGTCAATAGAGTGAGTTCCAGGCCAGCCAGGGTCACACAGGGTTATAAAAACAAACATGGTGGGATGGCTGCTGAGGGAGAGTTCCCAGAAGAAACGGTCCTAGGCTGAAGAGGCCTTTCCACACGTGTGTGCATGGGGCCTGGGTTCGATCCCCAGCCCCACATCAACCAGGCATGGTGATGCACGCTGGCAATTCCAACACTCAGAAGACAGACTGTCAGGAGCTGAAAATCTTTCTCAGCTGGCCTAGGTGCATGAGCCCCTATCCCAGAGAAAAAACTTGGAACCCATAAGGGGAAGGGCCGGGAGGCGGAAGGCTGTGCCAAGGATGGCCACCAACAGAAGGAGGAGGGAATCAGATCACTGACAGCACTGGTAAGTTGGGAAGCTCAACCTTGGAAGCTATAGAGGAAGGAAAGCTGTCCTTGGCTTCCAGTCCAGTCCAAGAACAAAGGCCACATCTGGAGCTGGCCTGCTGGATGCAGAGTCCGAGGTGGGAATGGGGAGTGGGTCCGACCTAGCCAAGTGGTACTCTGTAGAGAAAAGCCCTCCATTAGTTCAAAAATCACCGCAGAGGACAACCCCAGTCACCCTAGAAGACAGCCCCAATCGCCACTTAGAGCCCACCTCGTTCCTCCTCCTCCTCCCCAGTGGGACTTATTCCAGGGAGGGTTTGGAAGGGACAAATTCATCCAGAGCCAGGCAGGTTTGTGACAACATTCATAGGGCAGAGAGAACGCTTGTGGGTTTTGCTCTAGAATGGCAGCTGACCTTTTCCTCTGTCTCTGTCTCTTTCTTCTGTTGGTGGCCATGCTTAATCTATGAAAGTCTTGCAACTGGTGTGGCCCCGATGCCGTACCCTCCCCTATATGGATTCTGCTTTTACTTTGAGACCCTCGGACCCTTCCCTTACAGATTCTGCTTTTTCTTTGAGACAGGGTCTCATGCACCTTGGCTCAAACTTGCTGTGTAGCTGAAGACGACCCTGGACTCCTGATGACCGCCCATCAGGGTCCCCTCTCTCCTTGGCTTGGTGACTGGCACCTTTGCCCCTGTCCTCAGCTGAGTCTCGGGGTCTGTTCAGTTCTCCTCAGCACCCAGACATTGGCAGGCCCACAGCCACACACGGTCACAGTTCGAGTGAACTAGTAAGAAACTGAGAAGTGGTTATAGGCAGGTTACTGCCAAGCACAGCCCAGAGGGGTCTCAGTCTAGACCCCTTAATCAGTCTACTATTGACTTTCATTCCAAGCTAGTGAGCATAGAGGTGTGCGCACAACGTGTGCACGCGTGTGCGTGTGTGTGAAAAATGCCAGACTGTAGCCAGCTGCAGTGGTACATGGCTTTAATTCAGCACTCAGAAGGCAGATGCACATGGATCTCTGTGAGTTTGAAGCCAGCCTGGTCTACAAAGCAAGTCCAGGACAGCCAAGTCTACACAGAGAAAGCTGTCTTAAAAAACAAAACAAACAAAAGAAAAAGCAGGTGGACAGCTCCTGAGAAATGACACCTTAGGACAGCTCTGGCCCCTGCAGGAAGGAGCCCTCCCTCTCAACTTCCTTCCCCTTCTGCAGTGTAGTTCTGCATCCTAGACCCCAGCACAGACAGGCGGACCCTCTTCTCCAGACCAGATGCCCTCCCAGAGGCCCTGACCATTCTTGCCTCAGATACCTCATCCCTGGGCAAGAACTCACCAGGGGCAGGGATGTGGGCCCTGTGGCCTCCCCTGCCTGAGTTACCTCAGCCCCATCGTGACCGTCACTAGGTCCTGCCTTGGCATCAGTGGGGAGTGTGTGTCCCCTTCTATCTGACAGAGTCCTTCTCAGCCCCCAGCACTGAGTCCCACAAACTGCCCACAGGCTCTTTGGTAGTCCCAGACCTCTTCAAAGCTGTGTTCCGGGTCCTGTTGCCCTCTGCTGATTTGTGAGGGGGGCAGAGTGGTGGCCGACACATTTAATTTCACAGAGACAGGGTCTCTGAGGTAGAGGCCAGCCTGGTCTACACAGTGAGTTCCAGGACGGCCAGGGCTACACAGAGAAACCTTGACTCAAATAAGAACAGGAATGTGGAGGAGAGGCGGCCACAGATGGTGGCTCTTGCCGTTTCCTACTGTGTGTTTCACTGTCTCTTCAGGCCATCACCGAGATCGACGCCATCACAATGGAGAAGAAGCGTATCCTGCAGCAGTGGACCACCAGCCTCATGGGCATGAAGCACCGTAACGAGGCGTACTGGACTGTGCTGGATTCGCTCAGGTACCACCCCAGGGGGAGGGGCGCCAGGGAAATTATACAGATAGTGGGAGCAGATGAGTATGCCTGGCACGCGCAGCGCCTGGGGTCTGTTCCCTGCGCTGGGAACGGACCCCTGAGGTGTGTGCAGCTGCTCACCTAGCAAACAAACAAAACACAAGACCCTGTTTAGGTGGATAACATGAGATTTTAAATATCCATTTTTTTTCAGTCAACAATACTAAGTCAAAGGTAGCTTTGTGGAACTGTCCAGGGAAATTATACACAAAGATTGTTTTCACCTTAAATATGCAGGCAGAAGAAGCAAGGCCAGCCTGGTACATGCAGCCTGGTTTCAAACAACCCCCCTGCACTCCTGCAGGTTTTTGTTGTTGTTGTTGTTTGGTGTGTGCGTGTGTGCGTGTGTGCGTGTGTGTGTGTGTGTGTGTGTGTGTGTGTGTGTGTGCACGTGTGTTGAGATAGCATCTCACTGTGTGGCTCTGTCTGGCCTCCAAAGCACTTTGTAAGCCAAGCTATGGAAAATGAAATTTAAAGGGAACGAGGGTTTCTTTTCTCTCCTCTCTGACCCCAAGTGAATGGGGCAGAGATCTATTAGATATTGAGCAAACATCTAGACCAGGGCACCATCAGAATGATGGGCAGGTGAACTTCCCAGCCATGCCCAGCCCTTGGATTCATTCCTTTCTCTTCATAACCACATCAGCAAAGACTCGTAAACTTGGGTTCTCCGCAGGTCCCATCAATGGTCCTGTTGATACGTTAGAAAATAGTTGTCAGGGGCCAGAAGATGCTGTGGTTAGTGCACACAGCACAGCCAGGTAGAGCTCAAACCCTTCCCCCACCCCCGGAACCCAGATAAGAGAGCCAGGTGCGAGGGTCTTTTGAGAGAGGGTCACTCTATGTGGCTCTGGCTGTCCTGGAGCTTGCTGTGTAGACCAGGCTGGCCTCGAACTCACAGAGATTCACCTGCCTCTGCCTCCTGAGTGCTGGGATTAAAGGTGTGTGCCTCCATACCTGACCAAATATTTATTTACCTATTTCTTTATTTAGTGTGGGCGGGTGTTTTGCCTACCCACACATGCACCGTACGCAGAGGCCAGGAGACGTCTCCTCCCTTGGAACTGGAGTTATGGATGTCTGTGAGCCACAGTGTGGTGCTGAGAATCGAGCCTGGGGCGTCTGGAAGGGCAGCCAGTGCTCATAACCAGCAGCCGCCTCTCCAGCTAAGGGTGCACACTTAACATCCCCAGGACTGGGGAGATGGAGGCAGGGGGATCACTGGGGCCCCGTGGCCAACCAGCCTAGCCACACCACTGAGCTCCAAGTTCAGGAGAGATCCTGTCTCCAAAAATTACGGTAGGGCCAGCAAGATGGCTCAGTGGGCAAAAGGCACCTGTTCCCAAACCTGACGGCTCAAGTCCAATCCCCAGGTCCCACAGGGTTGAAGGAGAGAAGCGACTCCCCAGAGGCTGTCGGGTAACCTATACACTGCTCTGTGGTGTGCATGCCTGGTCCTATACAAGAACTAGTAACTTCCGGCTTTTAATTAAAAATATAAGCCAGTTGCAGTGGTGAGTACTGTTGGCTCTGCTGATGAGCCAGAGGCAGAAGAATCGCAAGGTTGAGGCCACACATTTAGGCTACAGATATGCCTCAATAGAAAAAAGACGCAAGTAGTCCTCTGACCTCCATACATGTGCCATGACCCACATGCACTAACACACACAATAAATAAATAGTACATTAAAAAAATAGAGTGGAGGGCTGGAGAGTCAGCTCAGAGGTTAAGAGCACTGGCTGCTCTTCCAGAGGTCCTGAGTTCAATTCCCAGCAACCACATGGTGGCTCACAACCATCTATAGTGAGATCTGGTGCCCTCTTCTGTCATGCAGCTGTACATGCAGATAGAGCACTTATATGTAAAATAAATAAATAAATATTTAAAAAATAGGGTGGAGAGGGACTGAGGAAGACAGCCGTGCTACAGGCGCGCACACACACACACACACACACACACACACACACACTATACTAGTTGGGTTTTGTCAATTTGACAAAAATTAGAGGCACTGGGAACTGCTGTTGAGGTTCTGCTCCCACGAGATGCCCCTGCGTGTGTTATCTGTGAAAAGGAACTTTTATACATCTGTTTCAGTTGTTCTCAGAAAAACTGCCTCCTCTTCTGCTAACCCAGGCCTAGTCCTGGAAGCTTCCAGCCTCTGTACAATCTAACTTAGGCCTAGAGTGTTTTCAGCCTCTAAGACTCAGTGCTGAACAAGCTCACCCTTTCCTGTTCTTACTGAGCTCTGGGCTGGCTGAGTCAACTCATTCTGGCTCACGCTCCTTTCCCAGCTGATTTATTCAGTCTGACTTCTCTCTCAGCCTCTGGATTGCTCTGCTTGGCTTTAAACTAACTCCAGAAATCTTTTCTAATCTTCTGGCTTCTTCTCATTCTCTGGCTTACATGGTCTTCACCTGAGTTCTCTCTCTGCAACCCATCTCTCTATCGCTGGCCTCTCTCTGCATTGCCCCTTAAGTAGCTTCCCTTTCCTCTCTCTTCTCATGAGAGTTGAATCTTTCCTCATTCATCACCTTCCCTGCCACTCAATTAGACATCACTTTCAAAGATCGGTGCTTCCTTCCACAAACTAACTTTACCTTCGTTGTTTGGGATTAAAGGCGTGTCCCACCATGCCTGGACCTAAGCTTTTCTTTTCCTAAAACTTGCTCTATACCAGGCTGGTCTTGAACTCAGATCTGCTTGCCTTTGTCTCCTGGATTAAAGGTGTGTTTGTATTCCAGGCAGACCACACAAACCTAGAAGGTCTTTATATGATCTCTTGCCAGAGCAGCCATGTTCTGAGTTTCCATTCCCCCACATCTGTCTCTTGATTAGTGACTGACGTGGGCAGGCTGAATCCTGGACCATACCAGCCCTGCACAGGTAGTCCTGGGTTGTGTGAGGAAGCTGGCTGAGCAAGCAGTCAGCAGCATTCCATCATGGCCTCTGCTTCAGTTCCTGCCTGCAGGTTCCCAAGGCTTCCCTTGATGATGAACCTGAAAGCCGAGCAAACCCTCTCCTCCTCAAGCCACTTTTGGTCAGTGTTTATCACAGCAACAGAAAAGCAAACTAAAAGACACAAAATAAATAGCAGTTAAGAGTTGGCACCCAAGTTGGGTGGGGTAGCACACACCTTTAATCCCAGCACTCAGGGAGGCAGAGGCAGGTGGATCTCTGTGAGTTCAAGGCCAGCCTGGGTTGCAAAGCGGTCCAGAACAACCAAGGCTACAGAGAAACCCTGTCTTGTAAAACAAGAAAAGAAGAAAGAGTTGGCACCTGAATCATTTGTCCACGTGTGGAATCCCGTCCGTGAGATTCCTCTGAGCAGAGCACAGCCACGCGCCCAGGTCCTCGGCTGTCTCCTGTAACTGGCTTTACTCTTCTGGTTTTGCAGGGAGTGTGAGCATCAGGTGAAGTCCATAGACGGTGACATGGAAGCCTATAAGAGGTCCATCATGAAGGAGGAAGAAAAGAACGAGAAGCTGGCCCGACTCCTGAACCGCTCGGAGACAGAAGCCACGCTGGTGAAAAAAATGACCGTCCAGTGCTTGAACAAGCAGGAGGCTCTGCAGAGTGAGTTTAACACCTACCAGCTGGCCCTGCAGGACACGGAGGAGATGCTGAACAAGGGCTACCTGGTGAGCATAGCTGCCAACCCACAGAGCCATGGGAGGGCGCCCACAGGCACATCCCACGCATGGCTCTTCCTTCTCTGCAGGAACACTCAGCAGTCCTGAGTGAGCTCCAGGTGGCCCGGCAGGCTGTCCGGCAGGAGCAGGAGCTACGGCAAAAGACGGACACCGCCATACTGGACAAGCTGCAGGAACACGGGACCTCCAGCAAGATGACCAAGTACTATCATCACCTCCTTCGGAAGCTGCAGAAGGAGAATACCAACCTGGTAGGTGGGCCCCAGCAGGTAGGGCAGGTCCAGAGGCCTGTGGAGTGGCCCCTTGTTACCTTGTCAAAGCAGCACTGTCTATAACTTTTTTTTTTTTTTGAGATAAGGTTGCTCTGTGTAGAAACCTGGCTGTCCTGGAACTGGTTCTGTAGATCAGGCTGGCCTTGAACTCCGAGATCTGCCTATTTCTGCTTCCCGAGTGCCAAGACTAAGGATGTGGGCCACCACACCCAACCCTCTAATTTATTTGAATTAATTTAATTTCTGTAGTTAGTGCTAGAGGAGCCTAAGGTCCAGCACAGGCACGTGCTGTCCCCCTGAGTGACCCTCAGTCCACTTTTTCCTTCTTCTGAACATGAGACAGGGTCTCACGTCGCTCTAGCTGGCCTCAAACTCACGACTCTGTGTGTGTGTGTGTGTGAGACCTTGAATTTCTGATCCTCCTGCCCACCTCTTAAGTGCTGAAAGTATAGGCCTGGGCCACCACTCCCAGTTTATTGGCTGAGGAGATGGAATTCAGGAGTGGGGAGGGGCTGGCCTGTGAGGAAGGAGGGAGAGAACACAGAAAGACAGAGGGAAAACCCTGAGATGCTATAGTCCGCTGGGCAGTGGTGGCGCACAACTGTGGTCCCAGCACCAGGGGAGGCAGAGCCAGGCGGATCTCTGAGTTCTAGGCCAGCCTGGTCTACACAGTGAGTTCCAGGACAGCCAGGGCTACACAGAGAAACCCTGTCTCGAAAGCCAAAAAAACAAAAACAAAACAAAACAAAAAGGATACTGTAGTCTTACTGTCCAGGAACCCCCTTCTAAATATCTTTCCTTCTGCACACATTTACACACACACATATTCAAATACATTTTTTATTAGTTTCATTGAACCATGACACAGAGAAGTGTGCACATTAAGTTTTAGACTCACTGAATTTTCATTTTACCCGACAACATCCAACACATTTGCCCTGGCCATTACCCATTCTTCAACAACGTGAACTTCCCTTTTCAAGAGAATCTCACAGTGACTGACAAGCCTCTTGTCGGATGCTCCAAGCTAACTTGTTTTTCCCGTGTACGATAACGCTGCACAGACAGCCGGGTCTGCAAACATCTCTACCCTAGGGACAAGCTGCTAAGCCACCCATGCCATCCTGGGCAGAAGCCACCACCCTGGGGGCTGGCTGTCATGGGAGGCCTGCAGGGTGCCGTGACCTCCAAGGCCTGGGTCACCCCACAACTGGAAGTTCACACAGGCCCTTGCTTCCTCATCAGCTCCATGGCAGACTGCCTTTGGGAAAGCAATGCATTGCTCACATTTTCCTCTTTTGAGACTGTTCTTACTCCGTAGCCAACTGTCCTGCGATTAATATATGCACGTGCCAGCACTAGACCCCTGGCTGTCTGCATGTGTCCGCCTCCCGAGTGCTGGAATTTCGGGGTGATCCCCACACCCTGCTTGTCTCTTTTTTGTCTTCGTTTCTTCACATGGTAGGATTGCCCTAGAATCTCTGTCTTGGGTGGCCCTGAACAGGGCAGTGCCCCTTCCTGGGAGCTCCGAGGCATGTGTCAGGCAGAGGACACGTTCCCGAAGAAGGGCTGCCCCGCCATCGTCCTCCCCCACCATCTTAGGAAAAGCCAGGACCCACTAGTATGGATCACTGCCACCAGCTGCCCGACCCTGTGCAGACATGCTCCCTACATACTCAGCTCTAGCTGTGTGATCTCAGCCCAGGCTCTCTGGTTCTGCCCTGGAAACTGGGAGATGGAGGATGGAGGGGCATCTTCACAGTTAGGACCTGTTAACTGGATTCTTGAGAGCCTGGGCCTCAGCACTGCTTCTGGCTACGGCCTTTGGTGCACCTTTGGCTCTGGGGGCTTAACTGTCCTCCTTGTTACCTGGAAGGTAGAAGATAGCAGAGAATTGGACAGCAGCTGGGCTGTCGTGGTAGCTTCTTTGTCGAGGATAGACAGGGCTGATGTCACCTGGCCTCCTGAAAGGACAACTTTTAGTCTAGCAGCCTGGACATTCCCACACCACACACACCCTGGTGGGGCGGGGAGCTCACCTCTGTGCCGACTGTAAGGACAGGGAACACCAGCAGCTGCTGGAACACCCTCTCCCTGGGCGCAGGGCAGGCAGCAAGAGGAGGAGGTCCCTGGTACTTCTAAGACACTCGGGAAAGCAGAGTGTGGGAAGGAGCCTGCCTGTTGCACAGGCTAGACCTGTCCTCCAAGGTCTCCCATCCCCACCCTGCCCCAGCCTGGACTGGGCATGTTCTATCACCACCTGTTCCCACCAGGGGGCAGTAACGAGCCTTAGGCTAGCACCATCGCGGGTCACCGTGGTCTCACCATAATAGAGACCTTGAAAGGGGGACACCGGGTACTCAGAAGCCCCGTGCACTGGTGACAGGTGGGGCAGGGAAGGAGCTCGCCTGGAAAAAGGGTCAAAGGATGGCAGCCACGGTCTGTCTGGAGCTGGTGCAGAAGGAAGGGGGTAAGGCTGTCAATGCAGAATCTCATAATGAACTCTGAGGCAGAGCTGAGGTCCTGGGGTCCCAGGAGTCCAGGCTGCTTTTCATGGGCTGCAGAGGGTGGTGGCAAAGGCACAGCTGTTAAAAATTATGTAAGAGGAAGCCAGACGTGATGGCTCACACCGTTAACCTCAGCACCTGAGAAGCAGGGGCGGGTAGAGCTCCATGTGTCGGAGGCCAGCCAGCACTACTTAAGAAAATGAGACAGGATCTGTCAGACTAAAGAGATCAGTGGAGGGTGGTCTCATATGCTCTCTGAGGAACACAGGAGGGCCACACACTACGAGAAGAGTGGGGTTCCAGGTGGTTCTGCTGGCTGGGTTTGTGACATGTGGCCCATGACCAATCACTCTCCCCTCTGCACTTAACGCTAAGATGGCCCAGAACTGACAGCCTGCTTTCTCCTCCTCTCCTCCTCTCTTCCCTCCCTTCCCCTCTCCTCTCCTCTCTCCCTCCTTCCCTTCAAGGTCTTACTATATAACCCTGACAAGCCTGGAATTCAATATGTAGACAAGAATGGTCTCAAGCTCACAAGTGATCCTCTTGCCTCTGCCTCTCAAGTGCTGGGATTAAAGACATGAACCAGCCAGGAGGCAGAGGCAGGCAGATCTCTGAGTTTGAGGCCAGCTAGGGCTACACAGAGAAACTGTATCTCAAAACAAACAAACAAACAAGAGCTAGCATACTAGGCCCCAGCCCCTTTTTTTTGAGAGAGAGACAGTGAGTGTCTTTCGTAGCCCACACTGAGCCTTGGCCTCCTATGTGCTGGGATCACAGCACATGCCACACGCCCAGCTTTCTTCTCTGCAAGCCATCCCCACTGGGTAAGCAGGCCCCCTGCGGGTCCTCAAGACAGTCAGCCTGCTCTTGCTTGCATGCAGGGAGCTCTCTAGTAGGCAGCCCGGAAACAGCAGTCCAGCCCCTTAGCCTGGCTCACACCTGCTGCCCTTCACGCCCTCAGGTGACGCATCATTCAAAGATTGACGGTGATATCGCTCAGACCACGCTGGACCTCACTAACACCCACAGCAAGGTGGACATGCACAAGAAGACGCTGCTGGAACTGGACAAGGAGGTGAAGAGGTTCAACGACCTCATCACCAACAGCGAGAGCGAGATCGCTCGGCGCACCATCCTCATTGAGAGGAAGCAGAGCCTCATCAACTTCTTCAACAAGCAGCTGGAGCAGATCGTGTCGGTGCTGGGGGTGAGCAGTGGACGTGGGGGCTCACAGACAGCAGGCACCCGAGTGTGTGCATGTGTGCGCGTGTTCCAGACCACACAGGCCTGTTCAGGCCATGCTCTGGCTGAGGGAGACCGGAAAGGCTGGGCCCAGTGACACAGCAGCCTCTACCTGGAACCTGAATTCCGCACCCTTCACATCTGGCAGGAGCCTTCTTGTGATTTTGTTGGTTCTGTCTGTTGTGGGGCCCAGTCTTGCTGTGGCCCCAGGTGGTCCCGTGGCCTCAGCTTGAGTGCCACATGCTGCCACGCCTCGGTTCCTTCGGTTTTTCTTCATGGCTTGTGAGCCGCACAGACACATAGATGGTGGCCTAATAACTCCCACAACAGGTCGGTGGCCTGATGAACTTGGGGGCCCATCTCCCAATGTGAGGGTCTCACCTATCTCCCAGGCAACCATGACCTAAGGGCCCACTACAGGCTTCAAGTCCTCCGTTAGACCACCCCGTCGGGGAGGCCCTGTGCTGAGGAAGCCCTAAACCCTGATGGTCTGGAGCCAGAGGACAGGGTACAAAGGCTCCTTGCGGGTCAGGCTGTGCCCATGAGAACCTGGCACCCCAGAGCCCTTGAGAAGATGAGGGGTCTCTGAGCTCTTAGAGTGAACGCCCTGAGTTCATGATTCTCTATAGCCCAAAAGAAGGCCCGGTGGGGAGTCAGCTCAGCCGGCTCCACAGGAAGAGCCAGACAGCGCGGACCTGTGACCCAGTGCTGAGGCCTGCCCTGTCTAAACAAGCAGTGAGCTCCAGGGTCAGCAGGAGACCCTGTCTGAACAGAATAACACTCAGTGGGGAGACCTCACTGCCCCCACCCCATGGCCATGTGCACACACACACACGCACACGCATGCTTGTGTGTACACCACACACATGGAATAATAAAAGCCAGCCTGTGGACTCTGAGGCTCATGCTGCACTGTGATTGAATCCCCTCCAGGGGGAAGAGCTTGGACCCCTAGAGCTGGAGATCAAAAGGTTGTCGAAGCAGACTGAGGAGGTGAATGCGGTAGTGGCCGAGGCGCAGGTGAACTGGCTGCGGCTGCAGCAGGACCTGGTGCAGATCACCAACGAGCGCGAGGAGCAGATGGTGAGCCTGGACCAGCTCAAGAAGGACCTGCACATCATGGAGCAAAAGAAGCTTCGAGTAGAGAGTGAGCCTCAGGGAAAGGGGCACAGAGAGTGAGCCCTGGGCGCTGGGAAAGTGGCTGCACAGTGCCAGGCTCCGCCAGCCCGGTGAATCCCAGCTGGGGTGCCACGCACCTGTGACCCCAGCAGACAGTGGGATGAGGCTGTGGGCTTGGGGCTGGCCTGGGCTACAGTATAAGATCCCCATTTCAAAACAAAAACAAAGCAAACCATGAAAGTGCTAAAGTCACTGCTGTGTCAGCGCCATACACCTGTGCTCCCAAGGTCCTTAGGGGAAGGGAACAAAACTCCCCTTGAAGGGAACTCTGAGGTCTGTGGACTCTGACAAATGCAGCCAGTCTCCTCCCTAGGAGAGTTAGAGCATTCGTCCCCGCCCTGCACAGACCTCAGGACCATGGTGAAAGCTCTTAGCCACCCAGGGCAGTGGGTCCCCCTGGTTGTCCCTGAGGTTAGCTGTATCTGAGACCCAAGGGCCAGCTAGGGGCACCTTCCTGGGTCACCAACACACAGCATCCTGCTGGGACATCCTGAGTCTCACCAGGTCCAGTTAGGCCTTCTCTGAAGCACTGTGGAGGTCTGGAGCTACCCTGCCTGCCCACTTCCCAGAGCTCACACCACACCCCCTGGCAGCCTCTGGCTCCACATGGCTACCTACTGGGGAGGATCAAGTCTGGAAGGGTGGAGCAGGGTGGGAAGCCAGAGCTGCGGCACCTGGAGACCTGGCTCTGAGCCAGCCAAGGACACTGATGTGGGAAGGGAAGAGGACCCAGCCAGCAGCAGAACTGGGTGCGTCCTGTTCCCTGGTGCGTTTTTTTCCCCATCAAAAGTCAAGAACATCTTTTGTCTTTTCTCCTTCCCATCCTGCCCTAAAGCCAGGTGGTGGATGCAAAGGGCTTGCTTTCCCCAGATACCAACATCTGAGCTCTACCCTGCTCTCCACCCCACCCCCATCCCTCTTCTCCACCCCACCCCTGCTCTCCACCCCACCCCCCACCCCTGCTCTCCACCCCCCACCCCTGCTCTCCACCTGTGCTTCTGCAGCACAGGGTCCTTGCAGTTCCCTCCAGGGACCAGGCTTTGGGAAAGAAAGTCCAGGAAGAGACCCAGGCTCGCTTCTGCAGAGGGGCACAGTCAGCCAAGCAGGAAGGGAGCCACGGGAGGGCGTGGCTACTGCCTTCCATCACCCCTCCACTTGCCTGTCCTCCTCAGACAAGATCGAGCAGGAGAAGAGGGAACAGAAGGAGATCAGCCGCCACATGAAAGACCTGGGCAATGACCTCACCAAGCTGAACTTGCTGATGGACAAGAACCGCTGCAGCTCGGAGCGGCTGCAGCAAAGCAACCTGGTGGCCGAGACAGACTTCGTGCACATACTGAAGGTTGGCACTGCCTGGGTGTGGGGGAGGGCCATCACTCTCCAGGCGCACACCTCCTGGAGTGGCTTGGAGGGATCAGAATGTTGGTCTGAAGCTTCGCTGCACCTGAGGAACTCTAGGGCCACAGCCGAGCCTTCCTCACAGCTCTCCTTGGTCCCCACAGAAATCAGAAAGAGAGAGCATCCAAATGCAGGAAAAGCTGACGCAGCTCCAAGAGGAAAAGGCCACCCTCCTCAGCAGCCTGGTGGAGGCCGAGTGAGTACGGGGCTTGGCTGTGTGCTGGCGCTGAAGGTCACGGGGCCTGCGTAGGGTCTGTGGGGTTGGCTGTCAAACATAGGCACCATTGAGGGATCTCTGAGGGCCACAGGTATGGACCCCAGGAGAACCACAGACAGCCAGACAGATCAGCAGAATACCCCTCGCCGGCAACCACCAGCCAGGCCAGGTCTCCTTTGAGATAAACTTTATAAAAGGCCTCCTAATTTTATGGAAAAAGGTAGTCATACATAAACTCAACCCTAAGCAGTTCACACTATTACAAAGCATTGAGAGTAGAAGAGAAAAACAAACAAACAAACAAAAAACAGGGAGATGGCTCAGTGGATGAGGTAGCTCGCTGAGCAGCATGAGGACCGAGTTCATGTCCCCAGCACCCATGCAAGAAGCCAGGTGTGGCCAAGGCTGCCCATAGCCCCAGCATGCTGGAGCTTGGTCTAGGTCCAGGTGTGGGGAGAGCCCTTGTCTCCTGAGAAAATCTCAAGAGTAACGGAGCAGGAAACCAGATGTCCTCTGGCTTGTACGTACATAGGTGCATGCTACCCCTATACACACATCCAACTATTCGAAAGGAAAAACACGCATAATTTCAACTCTGCTCCTTGGCCCCCTCCCAGGTGTGGGTCCACGTGCATGCATGTGTGTATGTGTGTGTGTCTGTGTGTGTGTGTGTCTGTATCTGTGTCTGTGTATACTGGGGATGGAATTCAGGGCCTTGCACATGCCAGGCAAGTGTTCTACCACTGAGCCCTTGCCTCCGCCCAAAGCACTCCTCCATCATAGGAGAGCACTCGAGAGACATGTTTCCTTCTTGTTCTGTTTGTAGCAAACCATTCCCTCTGAGGCAGTTTCACCTTGTGGTGTCTTTGCAGTTTTGCATGCACGTCAACCTCTCCCATGGAAACAGTTGGTAGGCACATGAGGGTGCCCCTTGATTGACAGGAGTATTCTGGAAGGGATTGAAAAGGGTACTGTGACCAGATCTGCATTAATACGAGATATGAGTACACACACACACACACACACACACACACACACACACACGCACGCACGCACGCACAGTGGCTTTGGGGCATCGTTCTTGGTTACCTTTTGACAGCTTTTACCAGTCACATGTACATTCTCAGCTCCTCAAGTTATATACCCCATCCCACTGCCTCCCCCCTCCATGAAACTAGAATTACAATCAGCAATGAATCACCGCATGGATGCTCAGAACTGAATCCAGGCTCTCCGCTAAAGCAGCATTGTTCTTAACTGCTGAGCCATCTCTCCAGCCTGTCTCTAATCTCTCCCTTTAATTCTTTCCTCCTCCTCCTCCTCTTCTTCCTCCTCCTCCTCTTCCTCCTCCTCCTCCTCCTCTTCTTCCTCCTCCTCCTCTTCCTCCTCCTCCTCCTCTTTCTCCTCTCTTATCTCTTTTTTCCTCTCCTTATCAATAGCCCAGGGGCAGAGGTCTATCTGTCTCAAGAGCTGGCAAACATTTCTGTCAGGAACTTGAGTAACGCTTTCTTGGCTTTGCGTGCCATACCCCCTGAGCAGAGGGGTAGGGGTGCTGCCACCCCAACTAAACTGCTCTGGCCCTAACGCTGTCTCTCCTGCCTCTGAAGACACCAGATCATGCTCTGGGAGAAAAAAATCCAACTGGCAAAGGAGATGCGGGCCTCGGTGGATTCTGAGACTGGACAGACAGAGATCCGAGCCATGAAGGCTGAGATCCACAGGATGAAGGTGAGTAGGTCTCAGGGCTGTGGGCATGGCTTGTCAGGTGTGCTGCAGGTTGGGCCTCACCGGGGACCACTTAGCCATGCTGCTGGTGGCAACGGTGGAGACTCTGGGGGGAGCTGCTGCTTCGCGGTGACTGCCTTCCCACAAACAAGGCTTGGGCTCTGTTCTGTACCACCTCTCACCCCAGGACCTGCCTGACCTTCCAGGTCTGCACTATGCAGAATCATCTCAGGACCGGCGGACATGGGGTTGTACGCACGTCACCTCATAAAATGTTGTTTTATCTTGACTCCAAGCAGCCAAGGCCTTCTGGTCTTCTCAAATATTTGTTGTAAATCCATTTCCCAGTCCACTAACCCCACTGTGGGACAAAAAGAACCTCATGTGGCCTGGTATGGTGGTCACATCCTTAATACCAGCAGTTTGGAGCCAGCCTGATCTACACAGTGAGTTCCAGACTAGCTAGGGTGACATAGTGAGACCCTGTCTCAAAACACAGGGCAACAAAAACCAAGTCATATGACAAAAGGTTGAGAGAGCCCTCATGTCTCATATGTAGCGAGACTTCACTAACTTTAAGAACAAAAATCATAAGTGACCATCAGTTTAAGGTTCAAGACCTTAAGGTCAAGCATAAGAGCCATTAGTGGCTGGAGAGATGGCTCAGCAGCTAAGAGCACCAGCTGCTCTTCCAGAGGCTCCAGATTCAATTCCCAGCACCCACATGGCAGCTCACAACCGTCTGTAATTCCAGTTCCAGAGATAAGGTGTCCCCTTGTGGCCTTCACAGGCACCAGGTATGCACATGGTACAAAGATTTCATGTATATGCAGGCAAGGCACATGTATATGCAGGCAAGTCCCCCACATACTTAAGAGTGAAATCTGAAATTAGAGAATATTTTAATTTTTCAGCTAATCAATTAGATTAACTCACCAAAGTGACATCATTTTTCCAGTGGCGTTTGTTATGTAAAGGTCTGTTCAGCTCTCAGGTGTGAGCTGAGCTAGGATGCACCTCAGCATTAAAGTATTTGTGTACATATTCAAGGCCCAGGATTTGATCCACAGAGTGGCTGATTGGCAGGACCTACGATTACCTAGAAGACGCCTGGGCACACCTGTGGGGGATTATCTAGATTAGGCTTACTGAGGTCGCAATAGTCACCTGAACTGTGATCCTCACTCTTCTATGGACTGTACCCTTAGAACTGCAAGCCAGACTAAGTCCCTTACTCCCTTTGTATGTGTGTGTGTGTGTGTGTGTGTGTGTGTATGTATGTGTATCTATGCCTGTAATCCATCCAGGAAGCTGAGGCAAGAGAATGCCAAGTTCAAGACCAGCCTCAACTGTATAGTGAGACCTTGTCTCAAAGCATAGGCAGGCTGGATATGGTAATGCAGACCTGTCATCCCAGCACTTGGGAGGCGGAGGCAGGAAGACCAGGAGTTCAAAGCCATCCTCAGCTTCATAGAGAATGCAGTCATTTTGATCTACACGAGACCCTGTCTCAAAAGAAAAACATAGATATCATGTATTGCTGCAGCAAATTAGCTCCCCATCCGTGGGGTAGGGTGTGGGGATCCCGAGCGGCTCCTCTTCACATTGCCTCCAGCATCTGTGTGTGCCATATCACTGGGCCAGCCTGGTCTACTAGCCAGAGCTACATAATGAGACCCTGTCTCAAAACAGGAAAGATTTGATTTGATTTTTGATTGTGTGTGTGTGTATGTGTGTGTTTGTGCATTTGCATGGGATGTGTGCACATGAGTGCAGCCTGAGGAGACCAGAAGCGTCAGGTTCCTCGAAGCTGGAGTTACAGGCAGTTGTGAACGGACCGACGTGTTGGGAACCTAACTCAGGTCCTCTTTGAGAGCAGCTGGCTGTCCAGGCCCTGCCCCAGCCCCAGGCTGTTTGGTCACTGACTTTGGTCATTGGTGAGGTCCCTCACCTGGCTGCTCACTACTGTCTGTAATCCTAGGTGTCTGCCACTCTCTCCCCGTTACCGGTCCCATCTGGAGTTTTCAGAACCAGCGGGGGTTCCCAGAGGAGCAGACCCCACGAGATATTTGTCCACCCTGTCAGTAGTGCACCTGCACGCTGTGGTGGTCCCCTAAGAGACCTCGGGGGTCCAGCACCAACGTCAGCCCAAAGCCGCAGCCGCAGCCCCAACACAGAACACACTGCACCCCAGCCTCGAGGGCTCCCAGCATCCTCCACCCCAGTGGAGAGGGCGGGCATCCCTGCCCAGCCCACCACAGCTCCTGGACCTGCTTCCTGCTTCCACAGCCTTCCTCACGGCACAGTCAGCTACCTCACATGGACACATACAAGTAGACATTGCAATCCCCGTCCCCCTGAAGACCAGCCTGCCGAAGGTTGTATAGGAACCCTCCCTCTGAGGAGGCTGGTCACATCGATTTGCGTGTGTCAAGTGACAGCATCAATATTCCTGTTACCTCCTCAGTACTGGGTATCGGCAGTTGTTGGCACTTATCAATTTATTGCCCTTTTGTTTTGTCTTGTTTCATGTATGTGTGCCTGCACATCCGTGTGTGAGCACTTGTGTGTGTGTGCCTGTGTATGTAGAAGTTTGGACATCCTTAGGAACATTGGTTACTCCCCTGAGATGGGGCCTCTCACTGGCCAGAAGCTCAACCATGAGGTCGCTGGGCAACCAGTGGGTCCTGGGGCTGCTCCTGCCACACCCTCTCCGGCCCTGGATTACAACAGTACACAACCACACCCAACGCTTTGGTGTGGGTTCTGAGAGTCCAACCCAAGTCTTCACACTTCTGAGGCAAACCCTTGACAGACTGAGCTACCTCTTGAGCATCCCACCCCCCTTTTTAAAACCACGTTCATTCACACGAAACTTTCATGCAATAAAATCAACGCATTTAAACCAGCTACAAACACTCCCATGACTCCACACAGCTCCCGTGCACCCCACAGCCCGTGCCCACACTACCCGTCTCCCAGCCTCTGTCTCTAGACCCTCCACCCAGCTTTCTCATCCAAACAGTTAACCTCGCCACGCCATTGCGTAGCACACCTCCACCTCTGGGCAGACTCTACCCGCCCTCGCGACACGCCTGGCATAGAGCCTGGCCTTCTGCCCTTCCTCCCCTCCTGCCTTGGCTGTCCCTCTCTATCTATGTGTGCTGTCCCCCACCCTCCTCTCAGCCCCCTCCACATGCCTGACACATCACTAGCCAGTGTCCAGGGCAGCCGTGGGGGCGGGCCGCCCACCTTCCGTCCTGCCCTGCCCAGCCTGTCCTGTCTCCAGGTGAAACACGGGCAGCTGCTGAAACAGCAGGAGAAGATGATCCGAGAGATGGAAATGACTGTGGCCCACAGGGAGACCGTTGTGATCCAGGCCGAAGCGTCAAGCAGAGCAGACAAGAAGATGATCACCAGGAATGACTTCCACTTCCAGCAGAATGAGCTTCGAAGGAAAATCAGGGACATTCGCAAGGTACTGCTGCTGTCCACCTCCTTCCACAGCCCAGCACTAGACCAGGGGCGTGCTCCTGCCCAGGCTGCCTGTCTGTGCTGGAGGTGGGGCATGGCACCTGTTAGAGTTCACCTTTCCTCACCGCACATGGCCAGTGCGCAACTCTGTTCAACCCCACCAGCCAGACTGAGCTATCCACTCCCAGCCTGTCACACCAGCTGGACACAGAGTGGCCACCTGCCTACTCTGGCTTGTCCACTCTGAGGGACACGGGAGGAGCAGCAGGCATCAGATTGCCATCCCTAGGACCATGCTTTTCCATCTTCCCTTCTCCCCGTTCCTGCGGGTTGGGGTCACTGCTGCTGTGTCACGGGTGTGACAGAGGCAGAGGCGGGAAGAGAGAGCTCTAGGTGTGAACAAGCCAGTTCCTCCCACCCTTCAGACACCGCTGCAGCTTCTGGCCGTGGCCCCAGTCCAGGAAGGGAGATGGGCGCCCTCACGCCAGTCCCTGCTCAGTAGAGAGGTGGCATCTGGCAGCATGCTTGTGCTTCTGAGCATGCTGGCCTGTCACTGGGGTCTGTCTGGGTCCAGCAGGCCATCCACACTGGGCACCACCCAGCACTGCAGGAGGCCACTTCCCACTGGCAGAAACAGACTCTGAGGATCCTGGAAGAGCCTTAGAAAAAAAACCAAAAAACAAAAAGCTCAAAGACCCTAGAGGAGGGAAGACCAGCTGATGGTGTGGGCTGCGCCCTCCCTGAAAGAGGACTTAGTTAGGCACCACTCCAGGCCCGGGTCCCTGGCAACCACCAGGCAAGAGCCCTGGGACAAAAGTTCCTAGCTGTCCCGCAGCCCCCACTACTAGGGTCTGTGGCCTTGGGTGTATCTGGGACCCTTTAACCTGCTAGAAGACACAGGAGCAGTACCCACCTCCTGGGGTGAGATGCGTAAGTGAAACAGCAACTAGTTACATACTAAGGACACTGGGGAATGTGGCCTCAGCCCCACCGCTCCCCTAGTGGCTGCGGCACATTATGTCACCCATCTGCCTCAGCTTACTGACCTGCAGAACCCACCTTATAGTCCTCCAGAGAGCTACGCAGAGCCCCGGGACAGCCCCCGTAGGATCAGGATATAGGGGCACGCACCAATGAGCCACTCGGGCAGACACAGGAGAATTGCCTCTAGTTCAAAGCCACCTCAGGCTAAAACAGTAGAAATGTTAAAAGCCTCTCTAGCGTACCTTCTGTATAGGAAAAGATCAGCTAAAAAGAACTATTCCTGTGGACGACCCTGGAAGCTTCCAGAGTGAAGTGGCAGAGGGGCCTTTCTCCATCTTAGCTGCACCCGCCTGCCTCTCCTGGTGTGTCCTCAGCTTCCTGCTACATTTCTAACCTAGCTCCTTCTCAGTCCCCATCAGGAGGAATCCCCTCTCTGCCCCACACCCCCAGCCAGCCTTTCCTCCCGCTCGTCACACTCAGCCCTCCTCCATCTCTCCACAAAGGAGGCCTTTCCTCCTCCCATCAGGCCCTCCTGAAGCTCTGTGTCCCTGGGAAGCAGCTAAGGGGGCTTCCTAGGTCACCTTTACCCAGACCCTGAGTCAGCCACCAAACGCTGTCAGGACCTTCCTCATCGTGGTAACAATCCTTTCCCCTAGGGTCCCAGCCTCATCCCTGCCATGCTGCTGCCAACGTGGGCCCCAGCCCGACCCTACCCCCCTCCCTTACACTTCCCACACAACCTCACCCCTTCCTGGCTCAGCCTCACTGCTGACCTCGGCTGTCCCCATGTTCCTTCAGATCACAGGCTCACACAGACTGCTTCCCCCATATGTTCCCCCATTGGTATCGTGGGCCCTGGGGTCTCAGAGGCTACCTCTCCCACCCCCATGTAAATTCTGTAAGGTCTGTGGCTGTTGGCATGAGATGCCCCCATAGTCCTGGGCATTTGAATACAGTGGTCCCCAGTTGGTAGCACTGTTTGGGGGTGGGGTGGCTCTGAGAGGCTAAAGACTAACACTACTTCCAGTTCTCCCTCTCCACTTCATAGTTGCGGTTTGAAGATGTGAGCCCTCAGCTTTCTGCTCCAGCCACCTGCCTCTGCTCCGCCATCCCGGGCTCTTAAACCTCTAGACCTGTAAGCCCAAATAAATCCTTCCTTCCCTAAGTGGCCTTGACCATGACATTTTAACACAGCAACAGAAAAGCGACTAATACAGGAACTCCTCCTCTTCCCAGCCAGAACAAGCATTCTGAGGCACGGGGCCACCCCTTAGCCGGATGCCTCTAACTGCTAGGCAACCTGGGTTCAGGAGCCTGTTTCTCTCCTAGGCAACAGATGAATGCGTCAAGAACATCTCGGACCTGGAGGCAACTCAAAAGCTGCTCAACAGCACCCTCCAGGAGAGGCAGCACTCGTTGTCAGTGATGCAGAATGAAACAGACATTCTCGAAAACGAGATCACTCAGCTCTTGACTCTCAAACGGCAGGTAGAGATCCTGGGAGGTCCCTAGGCTGAAGCTCCTAGGTGGAGTGAGAAGCATGTGGGTCCCCAGGTGGAGCTCTGCCTGCGTCCAGCCACCGACATCCTCTGCGACCCATTCCCACTGCCCATTTTGATCTTTACCTGTTATTGGCTGGGCACCGTTCTGTTGTCAACACAACTGAACAGAATAAAATTCCCAGCTGTGCTGAAGATTACATTCTTGGGGCACAAAGATGGATGATGTCAGGGCCTCAGAGTAGAATCAAGGGGCTGAGTTTTTGAGAGGAGCAATCCAGGAAGGCTGAGTGGGAAACATACTTAAGTAGAGGCTTATCGAGGTTGGAGAAGAGGAAGCCATTCAGGTAGGTGGAGCAGCCTGGCCGATAGGGGCCTGCCCGGACTGTGCTGAGCCTCGTGAGGAGCTGAGGAGCTCAGTGCTGACCTTGAGAGACAGTTGAGATCTCTAGGGCTGAGGGTGACCTGGAATCAGGAGGAACCTCCCCCAACACCTACCCCCACCCAGGGGCAGCTTAGAATAGAGTGTCAAGTGCAGACTTCAGGGGCCTGTCAAACCTGAATCCCAGTGTCTGTTTCTGCATAGACTTCAGAAGTTGCCTGGGTGGGATTTGTAGCTGGGCTGACTGCAAGGCTTCAGGAATGCATGCAGCACCCTTCACACAGCACTCATGCACCTCCCTCTGAGGGAGGAGCGGGGCTCCTCTCCTCCTCGCCTGCTCAATACCCCCTGCACAGCCTAGGCTGGGGACAGGAGTCCTCCTGACTTCTGAGGATGGACACAGGCTCTCTTTCCCACCCAGAACCTTCTGGAGATCGTGACCATGCAGACGCGAGCCAAGAACCTGCAGGCGGCAATTGACGGGAAGTATGTGTTCCTGTACCGCAACACCAAGTCCCAGATGCTGGAGCGCAACCGGCTGGACAGCTGGCTGGCCAAGTTCAGGACCGTCTTCACCCAAGTGATGGAGGACTACCCCCAGTTCCAGGAGGCGCTACAACCCATTCAGCATAAGCTCGCCAGCAAGTCGGAGTCCTAGACCTGCCAAGGCTTCCTGGCAGGAGACCCATGTCCCGAAAATCTATGAGTCCCCTAGAACGACACCCTTCTTAAACACTGACAGGCCAGACACACATGAATCGTAGCCACTCCGCTGTTCACACCAGCTGTGACACAGCATTCCTGATCTGCTTTGGTGAGTGTGAAAATCCAACTCTCCCCATCCAGGCTAAGACCACTCCTTTGGCAGTTCTGAGGTCTTCATCACCGTCCTGGGACAGGCCCTCAGTTTGTGGAGCAAGCAATGGAGAGAGCCCCAAGGAAGCCAGGAGCAAGACAGAGCTTCATCCTGACAGTGCCTGCTCCGGCTGTCTGGACCACAAGCCCCCCTCATTCTCCACCCCACAAAGAGCTCCTCTTCTGCCGACACCATCCAGGAAGCACTAAGCCAGACTGAAACCCAAGATCAAAGCCAGGATCCCAGGGTTCCAAGGAGGGCAAATATCTGTGGAGGAGGAAAGTGCTTCAGTAAAGGGGGCACCTGTCTCTCACCCGCCGACCTCCGACCTCTCTATTCTCCACCTCTCCTCCCCTCCCCTGGATTTCTGAGCACCAGTTGTGCTCTTGTAGACGTGAAATGGAAAATGTCCTGTGGAGTAATTTCAGTTTTAAACTTTACAGCAGAAAGTTTACAAAAGCTGCTTTTCTGTTCTTCGTTTGTTTGATTTTGTTTTTTTGAGACAAGGTTTTTCTGTGTAGCCCCGGCTGTCCTGGACTGGCTTTGTAGACCAGGCTAGCCTCCATCTCACAGAGATCTGCCTGCCTCTGCCTCTCTCTGCTGGAACCACAGACATGCACCACCGTGCCCAGCTCAAAAACTGCTTCTGATCAAAAGGGTAAGAAATGTTTCTCCCAACACTGACATATAAAAACAGCCAAGCAGCTAGGGAGACCAGCCCCGCCCACCCCAGTCACACTCCCCCAACACACACCCTGCTCCAGCACACCAGCCCTGCTCACCCCACTCACCAGCCCCACCCCCCACCCTGGACATACCCACTGCAAGCCTGGCCTTCTGTACTCTGCTGTGTGTTCTTTCTGTTTAGCAAGTGTGCAGTGTTTTGGTCGGGTACCTGTGAGTACCAGCTTGCTGGTGAAGAAGCTAAGAAACGAGGCTCAGCTACCTGTCCCAGTGCCAATTAAAGAGACAAACAACAGCGAAAAGCAGAGACGGGGGTTTAATTCAACGTGGCCACCTTGGGCAGTGGGAACAAATAACGGACCACCACGCACACCAGGTCCCTCTTCAGGGTCCTAATTGTGAGGTTTAACTCAGAGTAGGGCAGTGGGTCTGTATGGCTACGATTCTTGGTCAAGCTATCGTCCCCTGTCTGTCAAGAGACTCCACACCCTTTTGACCCTGGATTAGGCACAAGCCACACCCAAACACCTGAAGACAAGTTAAAGTGGCTGCTTTCTGACTCAGCACGAAATACATCAGCCAATGACCTTACAGGTATAAATTTTCTGAGAAAAAGAGGAGGTCTGGGTTAGAAAGGGCTAGGATGTGGTGGTATGTTTTGATTGGGTGTGTTAATTAGGGGACCCAAAGGGAACTTTTGATCACAGACTTCAATACTTTGATAGCTGGACTTTGGCAGCCTCTGGAGGAGGAAGTGGCCAAATAACAGACTAGACCTTGGTGCCTAGCTTTAGGAGTGTAATCTGGCAGGGTTTTTTGTTTTGTTTTGTTTTTTAGCAAGACAGGGAGTGGGGAGAAGAGCAAGGTTGCCAGAGCCACGTTCACCACGTTCAGGCTGGCCAGAGTCCCTTCACTGTCCACCACTGACCAGTCCCTTGGCTCTCGTCACCTATGGGGGGGGTCGGACAGGCTGACAGCTGCATGCAATGCCCACCCCCGACTTTCCCCTCCCCTAGCATGGTATGGGGGATTGGTTTTAATTTCTTGGGGCGGGGTCCATTATTTCAAAAGTCTGACAGGCAGAGGGCACAAGGGCCGTATAGTATCCTCTCCTGTTAGTACTGCAGGAAGCAAGGGCCTTGCACACGGATGGCCAGTGCTGTGCCACGAGCTACATCCCTGTCTGCCAACTTTGGTTTTTGAAACAGAGTTTCATCAGGTGTCCTAGGCTGGCCTCAAACTGGCAATCCTCCTGCCTCTGCCTCCCGAATGCTGGGATCACACACCTCCATCACCACCCTCGGCTTACGTCTCAATTTACCACCCTCATGTCAACCTCCTCGGGTCTAGCTTCTCTGTGTGATCTCCCTGTACTTGACTCTACCCTACCAAGCACACTGACGGAACTTCCAGGTCTGGGCTGGTGTTAATCTCTCCCTGAAGCTTTTGTGGTGACGTCCTGGGGCTGGGTCTGCCCCGTGTCCTCCCTGTCACCGCGTCCCAACACCTGCGCGCTCTGTCGCCTGCAGCCACTAGGGGACGCAGCGAGAACGTGCGCCTGGGTTCCGGCCCCTACCCGGAGGCCGTGTCACGTGGTCCCCGCCCTCGAGCCCCGCCCTCGGACCACGTGACCCGCGCTGTCCCGCTGTCGGGCTTGGGTTCTGCGGCTCGGAAAGCGTTTGCACAGGTGAGCCGGGCGAGCTAGTGAAGGCGGTGTGTGGCCCTAGAGCCTCCGGAGGAGCGGCCTCCTCCAGGCAGGCTGGGCCTACCACCCGCGAGTTCCTGCTCCGGAGAACCGAGCAGAGAAACCCAGACACCGGGGGGAGGAGGGGTGCGGGGGGACCCCCAACCCAGGCAGCCCCGACCGTGGCCCTAATAACACAGCGGACTCCTGCAAAGCCCGGGAGTCTAGATCATTCCCGCAGCGCTAGACGGGCAGAGCTCTGTATGTATGTCTCGCAGGGGGAAACTGAGGCCCGGAGAGACCGAGAACTTTAGCTTAGACCTCCGAGAGCTTGGGTTTGGACTCGCCTGTGCCTGGTGGCGCCGCGGATCCAGCTGCTTTCCAGAAAACAAACTTGGGTCTCCGGGTCAGCCGTGGCCTGGCCTCAGTTCCTTCCCCATTTTTTCCCTAAATTGTGCGGCTGAGAGAACGGGCCTGAAGTGCCTGTTGCGTGTGTTTCTGGGTTGCGCCTGGGGCCTCCTTGGAAGGTCCTGGAAGATGCAGATTATCACCCTCCCCGCCTGAGCCTGTCAGTGTCCTTGGATGCTGAATCACGATCTGCGAGCTGCGTCACGCGTGTTCCGAAGGGCAGGTGGAGCTGAGACTCTGCAGGAAAGACAAAATGGGACTCTGGTCCTCATGCGTGACCCACACTTCGGTTAACTGTCTTTCTATGGCTGATCTGGAGGCTGGGGCCCCTGGTAGCTCATTATGGCCACTGGGCAGTGAAAGACCAAGGCGTGATTGGAGGATTGGAAACTGCATCCCGCCCAAGCACCCCCACAACGGCAAGATGCCAGAGGTCACTCACCAACTCAGATGTCATCTAGTCATGACTGCTTAAGGGAAGGCGCAGGGACCTAACTGGGGCTGGGCGTGGTCTTCAAGGCCAGAAAGCTCGGCTTGTGGGAGGTGCTGGCAGGAATCCACCTCATCCCTGGCTTCGTGAGCGAGCTAAGGCAATCTTGGGCTACTTGAGACCCTGTCTCAAAATGGCAACCAAGCGGGTTCAGAGGGCATCCAGCTGGTCAACAGGTTAGCTGCGTCACGCCTAACCTTTCCAACTCATTTCTTTATCCTGCCTGTTCTTGAGTTATAGCTTTCAAAACAAACAGAAAATAGTGAATGTAAGTGAAACCTCTTCTGAGTCTGTGAGAGAGTCTAGTGAGTTGCCAAACTTGCTGCCGGGGTCCTCAGAATCACCAGGTTCATAGCCAGTCCATCAGAGGTACGGCGGTAACCCGGGGCTTGCTGCTGGCATCCGAGTGTGGCAGAGCCCCAGCCTGTGAAGTCTGCCCTGATTATAGTTAGATCGGAACTGATTTGGGTCATAGTTCAGCCCACCCTCATCCCACTGGAGAGCTGGGGAGCCATCAGCAGGAGAAAGTCACAGGAATTGTGGATAAAAATATAACTGTCAATCAGGAGAGCCCTGACTTACCAGGGGCCGCTGTGGAGCTCCCAATGGCTAGTCAGAATACTCATAGCCAGTCCTTCTGCAAACAGGCCTTTTCCCCTTGAGGGTGACCCTGAGACTGGGCTCCCACCATCCTGGGTCCTCCCTACAGCTTTTGCCCAAGCCCCATTCCCAGAAGGCCCACAGGCCTCTGTGGCCAGTTGTGAGAACCCTGTTCCTGGGCTCTTCAACTCCCTTTCTTCCTGTCCTTGTGGTGGTGGCCCCCACACTAGCCTTCTACTCACACAAGGCCTCCTGATAAAGCCCTGGCTCCCTCTCACAGCTATCTGTGCAGCGTCGTGGGGCCCATGTCTGTAGGAGCCCTCTGCCTCTGAGGAGTCTCCTGTCCTCACCGATGCTCTGGTGGGAGGCACTCTGGCTGCCTCTTTCTAGGCACTGGCACCGTGTGTGGGTGCTACTGTGAGGATGTACCCAGGACCCTCAGCCCCACCCACATTGACAGCGGCTCCTCCTCTTCACAGGCCTTCAGGACTCTTGATACTGCTCCCGGCCAACAGGCCTTCACCATGCATATAAGGAAGCCGCTCTGCTCCCACTCCGTGGTTGGGGTCTGCACCCTCATCTCCTTGTCTACAGCCGTCCTTCTTGGCCACATCATGCTCCGTAACTTACTGCTGCTTCCCCAAGACCCTCCTGAGTCCTCCCCAGAACTGTGGAAGACTTACAGACCACACCATCAGGAAGGTTTTGGGCCGGTGGCCCGGCACACCCAGGAGCACCCCGACCAGCCCAGAGCGGTGCCCGCACAGTGTGATGTACCCCCCAGCAGCCGCTTCGACTGTGCTCCAGACAAAGGCATATCCCGGGAGGAGTGTGGGGCCCGAGGCTGCTGCTACATCCCGGCAGAGCATGTGCCCCTCATGGGGCAGCCGTGGTGTTTCTTCCCTCCCAGCTACCCAAGCTACCGGCTGGAGAACCTCAACTCCACAGACATGGGCTACACAGCCACCCTGACCCGTGCCAGCCCCACTTTCTTCCCAAAGGACGTGCTGACCTTACAGTTGGACGTGCTGATGGAGACCGAGAGCCGCCTCCACTTCACGGTGGGTGTGCACAGGCCACCTATGTGTGATACGTGTGGTGTGGCTGCATGTGGGCCCCTGCTGCGACACCGGGGTGGGCAGAGGTGATAGAGGCTCTGAAAGGCAGGTGCAGGCACAAGAGCAGGACAGGCCACTTGGGAGGTGACACCTCAGCTGCCCTGTGGAATGTTCCGGGTAGTGACTCGTCCTGAGCACTTGCAGACGTCGGGAAATCTCCTGTGTTCCGTGCTCTTTCTCACAGTGCAGCACCTTTTCTGTGGAAGAGCACTTTGTTTTTAGTCTGTACTGTGTAATGCTGGGGACATGGTATGATAGCCACTGTTTATGGGAACTGGGAGATGGCCCACTGGATAGAACGCTCACTGCATGAGCCTGAGGATGTGAGCCTAGTTCCCCAGCACCTGTGTGTGAAGCCAAGCATGGCACCTGTAGCCCAGCTCTGCGGGGACAGAGACAAGCCTGGAGCTCACGGCCTCTCAGCCTCTGACTTCCACAGTTATACACACACAAACACATAGGCATGCATGCACCCACACATACACACACACACAATGCGTGTACACATACATGCCTCACACATGCATGCATGCATACACATATATGTGTGTATACCTCATACATAGGTAAGTTAAATAAATCAAGAACTATTTGTGAAGCCAGATGGTGTCAATGGTGCACGCCTTTAATCCCAGCAGATTAAAGGAATTAAAGGGAGGCAGAGGGGGGTGGATCTCATGAGTTCAAGGCCAGCTTGGTCTACAAAGTGGATACACAGAAAAGGCCTGTCTTAAAGAAAACAACAAAAAAACCTATTTGTGGGGCCCGGAACACAGCTCAGTGGTAGAGTATGTGCTTGGCATGTGCAGGGTCTGAGTTTGATCCCCAGCAGTAGAAAAAAAATTGAAAAAGTGGATCATGGTTACAATTACAGCATTTAGGAAGCTATATCGAGAGAACGTCAGTGAGTGAAATATCAGCCCATGCTTCAGAGTGAGTTCCAGGCTTGCCCGGGCTACAGAGTAGGGACTTGCCTCAAAAATTAACCAATCAATTAATCAAAAAGATAAATAAAGCAAGGGAGAAAACACAAGACTACTTACTGCTTATCGTAAGTTTGAGTCTAGTAGCTGTTCTGCATTTCACGGCCTCAGGGAGGAAACTAGGCCCACAGTGACACACAGTGTGCAGCCTCCCTGGGACCTGAAATGACTGTCCTGGGGCTCCTGGCTCTTGAGTGGCTTTGAGCACCACGTCTCTCCTAGATCAAAGATCCCACTAAGGAGCGCTATGAAGTTCCCCTGGAGACCCCACATGTCCCGAGCCGGGCGCCATCCCCTCTTTACAGCGTGGAGTTCTCAGAAGAGCCCTTTGGCGTGATCCTGCGAAGGAAACTGGATGGCCGAGTGCTGTGAGTTGGGTGTCTGGAACTCTGGCCCCACACTGAGTTGACAGGGACCTGGTGGCCCCTCAGGGACAGAGCTCTATTCTGTGTTCCACTGCTGTGGTTAACACCATGAGCGAGCAGTATGGGGAGGAAAAGGGTTTATTTTGCCTCACAGCTCTCAGGTCAGACTCCCGTCACCGCAAGGAGTCAGGGCAGGACCTGAGGCAGGAACTCAGGCAGAGGCTGCGGGGGAGAGCTGCTTGCTGGCTTCCTTCTCCTGACTTGCTCAGCTTGCTTGTCTTATGCAGCCCAGGACCACTAGCCCTGGGGTGGTACAGCCACACTGTGCTAGGCCTCCCCACACCAGTCAGCCAAGAAACTGGCCCACAGGAGTGCTTACAGGCCAATCCAATGGGAGTGTTGTCTCAGCTGAGAACTACTTCCTCTTCCTAGATGACCCCAGCTTGTTTCAAGTTGACAGAAACCAGCCAGCACAACTTTTTCCCTTGCTCGTGACCCACCAAGCACACACCCGCCATGACTACTGTTGAGTGCTCAGCCAGGGCTTAGCCTGGTGCTTCTACATTGGGTCCCAAAGGTTCCCTCTGTGGCTTCCCAGGGAGGAGATCCGTGGCAGTGTGTGGTGATAACCTCATTGTTGTGACAGAGTGTTTGACACCTACAGCATCCGCACTGACCCACCCCAAGGGATGAGCCACCCAAGTGCTGGTGGGACTAGGGAAAGAGCCTGGTCCAGTTTGCAATGGCACCCTGCAGGTGGCCTTACCTTCACTTATCAAATGCATCTCTACTGCACACTCCAATATTAACTGCTCTTACCTCTGTAACTAATCGGGGTTATCCCAACCATCATTGTGCTTAGAAGAACACAGGCTCAGGTGAAGGGTCGGCAGAAGGCAGAGCGTCCCTGCCATCAGCCTCCCTTGTGCCTGTGTTCCTCCAGGATTCCGGTCCCCCTGACAGGACCTCATGTTTGTGTCACTGTGTCCTCTGCCCTGGGGTGACTGGGCTTTATGTGGCCATTGTGCCAGGGTTAGCATCATGCAGAGCCAATGACGTCACTTGGTCCCTCTCCAACCCACCTTTCTGAAGGACCTGTTCTCCTAGGTTTGTGTGGCCTGGGGTCCAAGGGAATCTGTTGTCTCCCCCAGGCTGAACACAACCGTGGCCCCCCTGTTCTTCGCGGACCAGTTCCTGCAGCTGTCCACTTCGCTGCCCTCCCGGCACATCACAGGCCTGGCCGAGCACCTCAGCCCGCTCATGCTCAGCACTGAGTGGACCCGAGTCACGCTCTGGAACCGGGATATGGCACCCTTGGTAAGAGTTGGGCAGGGAGCGGGAATGTGGAGGCTGGGGCCCTGGGTGCAAGGCACTGACTCTGCCCTCCCAGCCAGGTGCCAATCTGTACGGGTCACACCCTTTCTACCTGGCCCTGGAGGATGGTGGCTCTGCTCATGGTGTCTTCCTGCTGAACAGCAATGCCATGGGTGAGTCACCAGACTGGGGCTCCTCAGTAGTGCCTTCCGAGGGAGAGAGCTTGGAGCGCTGCCGGCCCCAGAGTCTGCCTGTTTCCAGGGGACATCGCACGGGCAGTGTCCAGTGAGCACAGTCCTCATCCCGCTCAGGCCCTCAGTACCTAAGGAGGGTCCAGGTGACTCTCCAGGCTCATCTGCTCCATGTTCTTCAGGCCTTGATCAGCTGGGCTCCGCCAGCTGCCCCACCCCCACCCTGCAGCCATCCCCCACGCTCTGTAGGTAAGGGTTGACCCATCTGTGGGGTACTCTTGTTCCTAAGCCCAAGCCACTTTCCCCCAGACGTGGTCCTGCAGCCCAGCCCAGCCCTGACCTGGAGGTCAACAGGTGGGATCCTGGATGTGTACGTGTTCCTAGGCCCAGAGCCCAAAAGCGTGGTGCAGCAGTACCTGGACGTTGTGGGTAAGGCCTGGCCCCTGCCCGCTGGCCTCAGACCCCTGGCCCTGCCACCTGCCCTCGGACCCTGCTCACTTGCAGTGCTGGCCTACAGGGTACCCCTTCATGCCTCCATACTGGGGCCTGGGCTTCCACCTGTGCCGCTGGGGCTACTCCTCCACCGCCATTGTCCGCCAGGTGGTGGACAACATGACCAGCGCACGCTTCCCCCTGGTGAGTGGAGGTCGGGGTGGGGCACCCCAGCTTCTGTTCGGTTGCCACCCAGCCTCAGCTTCTGCTCCCTCCTCCTGCTGCAGGACGTGCAGTGGAACGACCTGGACTACATGGACGCCCACAGGGACTTCACCTTCAACCAGGACGGCTTTTCGGACTTCCCGGACATGGTGCGCGAGCTCCACCAGGGTGGCCGGCGGTACATGATGATCGTGGTGAGCGGATTGAGGGAGCCAGTGCTGCTGCCTGTGTGTGGCCTCTTCCTCCTGCCCGGGTGCTTGTCCAGGACATTCCCTGACTCTTTATGCTGAAGGATCTGGAAAGCTGCAGGCTTAGTGTCTGCACCGATGTCATGCTCTGGGCTCTTTGATCAGCAGGTGGGATCTGCTGATGGCCTGAACTGCCGCAAAGCCCGAGGCGGGGCCACACAGGCTAACGTATGTCTCCTGGTCCTGGCTTCTCTCTCAGGCCAGCTCTGTCCCTGTGCTGTGTGCCTGTCCCCACAGCAGGCAGGGGACAGGGGCTCTCCTAGCTGTGGTCTCCTGCCCAGCCTTAGCCAGAGACATACGGTCCAAGAAGGCCAAACAGCCACTGTCATGGGTCCTTCATGAGGAACCAAAGCCGTGGGAAGTTCTGAGGCCTGCCTCATCACCGCAGGGATATGAACTTGCGGGGCAAAGGCAGTGAACCATACACAAGTTAGGCTAGCGCTCTACCACTGAGCTATCACCCTAATTGTGTGTTTAGTTTTTATTTTGAGACAGGGCCCCACTAGATTGCCCAGAGAGGCCTTGAACTCAACAACCCTCCTGCTTTAGCTTTCCAAGCAGCTGGGATGACGAGCCTGTTGCACAAGGCCAGGTGCAGATTTGTGGGGGTTTTTTTGTTTTTGTTTTTTTTCCTTTAAAGACAGGATTTCACCATGTAGGGGTGGCTGGCCTGTACATTGCTGTGTAGGCAAGGCTGGCCTCAAACTCACAGAGACCTGCCTGCCTCTGGAATTAAAGGTCTGAATTCCAGTGGCTGAAATTAAAGGCACTTATCACCATGCCTGGGGACTTTTTTTTTTAATCTGTTTTTTTAAAAGTACATGGTGGCTGGGAAGATGGCTCAGCAGTTAAGAGCTGTTCTTGAGGAAGAAGGGAGTTCGTTGCCTGGTGCCCAGGTCAAGCAGCTCACTTGTAATTTCAGCACCTTCTTCTGGCCTCTGTGGGCTCATGCACACACACACACACATATACATACAAACACACACTTAATAAGAATAAGCTGAACAGTGTGGCACACACCTTTAATCCCAGCATTTGGGAGGCAGAGGCAGGCAGATCTCTTGTGAGTTCAAGGCCAGCCTGGTCTACAGAGTGAATTCCAGGACAATCAGGACTATATAAAGAAACCCTGCCTCAAAAAACAAAAATGAAAGAAGCAAACATAAATGATCCTTTTGTACCCCTGGAAAGTTGGAAGACAAGAGGATCATGTGTCCAGACTTAACCTGCAGCTTCTAGCAAACTCTGGAGACTGGCTGGCCATTTTCCTTTACTATCCTGTCTCTCACTTGGTTCCTCTTCTCCCAGTGGCTAGACCCAAGGCCATATCCTTCTCACTGTCTATTCCTTTACCCAGGACCCTGCCATCAGCAGCTCAGGCCCTGCTGGGAGTTACCGGCCCTATGACGAGGGTCTTCGGAGGGGCGTGTTCATCACCAATGAGACTGGGCAGCCACTGATTGGGAAGGTAGTGTGTGGAATGTGGCTGAGGCCAGGGGGACCACTGATTGGGAAGGTAGTGTGTGGGATGGGGCTGTGGCCAGGGGAACAGAGCAGCCTTCCAGGGCAACAGTCAGTTCAGAAACCATAATGCCAATAGAACAGAAACAGTGGGGTTGGGGGAGTCCTCACTAGAGAAAACGCCCGACAAACCCCTGGGATTCCAGAGCAGAGGGGCTGTTCTCAGGCCTCAAGAGCAGCTGGGCCCAGCTCAAGCCTAGCAGATCTTTCATGAGGCTGTGGGGGTCTCTCTGGTCCTCCTTGTCCCTGAGGGCCTTCTGGGAGTCCTGAGTCCCAACCTTCCCCTCCTAAAGTATCCCTAGCAAGGGGGTCAGACATGGGCCTGTGTCTGAAGGTGGGGACCCTACTCTCAGAGCGCCCCAATGGCCTGGGTCCATGGTTCATCTGCCCCATGGCTTTGTGTGTAGGGCTGGCCTTGGTCTCCCAGGGCTGAAGCCCTTCAGCCCCTAGAAGAGCCTTGTGAGAGAGCCTTGCTTGTTGTTGGGCTTGGGGTTTACTGATGTGTGTTGGCATTGGCCAAGAGTGAGGCTGCTGCTCTGCTTAAGGCTGAGGCCTGACAGGGCTGTGGTGTGGTCTACCTGGGACTGGTTCTCCTCTCTGGGCTCTTGTTCAGGTTTGGCCTGGATTCACCGCCTTCCCCGATTTCACCAACCCTGAGACCCTTGACTGGTGGCAGGACATGGTATCTGAGTTCCACGCCCAGGTGCCTTTCGATGGAATGTGGATCGTAAGTGTGGCCCCTTCCCACACTGGGTACGCCCCCACCCTCTGGGGACGAGCCCAGCTCAGACCTCGGCCCCTGACAGGACATGAATGAACCATCCAACTTCGTCAGAGGCTCTCAGCAGGGCTGCCCTGACAACGAACTGGAGAACCCACCCTATGTGCCTGGTGAGTCGGACCCACCCGCCTGGAGTGGGGACAGTACTGGAGTTAGTGGCTTAAACCAGGGAGCACCCTTTTGTGCTTTGGAAGATGCAAAGTTCTCATTTTTGGCAATCGGTAGGCAGAGCAGCCAGCAGGACAAAGAGGAGAGAAAACCTAAGAGAGACACAGACACTTTCATGCATAGCCAGTGCCCCAGGGGTAGGGGTTTGGGTTCAGAGGACGCTTGGGGTGCATCAAGGGAAGGTGGACATGAAGGCTGTAGGTTTGCAGAGGCTCATCTCTGGTGCCACCTGCCCCATCTTTGGAATAGCAGATGTGTACAGTGCTGTGTGCCAGCCACCACAGGCTGGGGATGGGCAGAGTGGGGCGAGCTGAAGCCAAGCCCAAGGAGCTGTCCATCTGAGAGAGGGTGTGGGCTAAGGGGAGAGAGTACATGGACCCCTGGAGGACATTCCATGTGAAACTCGCCCTCTTTCTGCCTAGGGGTGGTTGGTGGGGACTTGCAGGCAGCCACCATCTGCGCCTCCAGCCGCCAGTTCCTCTCCACACACTACAACCTCCACAACCTGTATGGCCTTACTGAAGCCATCGCCTCCAGCAGGTGAGGCCAGCCAGCCTGCCCGGCACTCACAGTGAGGTCTCAGAAGAGGCCTCCTGTCAGGGCCACAGAAGGAAGAGGCCACCCAGACCACCCATGGGCACACACCTGCCCAACCATCTTGAAGCCAGCCTTTCCCCACACCTTATGCCCAGGGCATCCTAGATAAAGTGGGTAGGGGATGGCACCCAAGAAACTCCGTGACTCTGGCAAGGCGAAGGGTGGTGGCTCACTGGCAGATGGCATCGGAGTCCCTGGGGCAGGGCTACTGGGCTGGCATACTTTGGTGATGGCCTCTCCTCCCCACCCAGTCTGTCCTTAAGAGTTAGTTCCCTCTCCCAGTCCTGATTCCCTTGCCACTGACCCCAAGCGCTCCATTCTAGCACATAGGGGGTGTGGATTGCCCAGGTAAGGCCAGGCCTCTGTGTTCCCACTCAGGGCTCTAGTGAAGATTCGGGGAACACGCCCCTTTGTGATCTCCCGCTCAACCTTCGCTGGCCACGGCCGATACGCTGGCCACTGGACAGGTGATGTGTGGAGCTCCTGGGAGCATCTCTCATACTCCGTGCCAGGTGAGGACAAGCTGCCTAGAGGGCTCTGAGGTCTTTTCTGGGGGCCTTTGGGTTCTGGGCTCAGCACTGCAGAGCGTTCTGGGAGAGCTTGGGGATGCCTGCCATCTCATGTGGGACGCGAAGCCTGCAGGTCCCTACCCACCTGCACACATCTGCTCAGCTGTCGCAGCCCGCCTGTGGTGCCGTTCCTCTCAGCGCCCTGTGTCCAGGTCACTCTCACCACTGCTTGAAAAGCCCTCATCTTTCACAGTTGTTCTCTGGGGCCCCATCCTGAGATACAGGCCATCTGTTCTACCTGCTTTTTGGATTTTGTTGGTTGGTTTGTTTTATTTGTTTGGTTTTTGAGACAAGATTTCCTGGTGTAGCCCTGGCTGTCCTGGACCTCACTATGTAGACCAGGTTGTCCTCAAACTCACAGAGATCTGCCTGCCTCTGCCTCCCAAACGCTGATAACTAAATGTGTGAGCACTGCTGCCTGGCTATCTGCTCGACTTGCAAAAAGGAATTTGGTTTTTGTTCCAAGAACTTTGATGCCATTGGCCCATGTTAGGTCAGAAAGGTCAGGAGCCCTGGAGAACAGGTTAGGGAAGAAGAGCCAGGCCGCCACATGGGCAGCTAGGAGCCTTGTCTAAGATCTGGAAACTCCTGACTACAGATGACTGGTTCTGTAGGATATGCTCACAGACCTATGAAGGGCCCAGCTGGCCGAGCTCTCAGCCTCATCAACTGCAGCTCACTCCAGGCAGGCTGGCAGCCCCAGAGCCAGACTTAGAACTGCCTTGCAGATCTGGGCTCTGGACTTTGTCCCTTTTCTTTTTGGACTCATGTCTCTCAATATCCCGAGGCTACCATAGCTGAGGCAAGCTTTCTGGACTTAATCTGACAGGAATCCATCCACTGACAGTGGCCTGCATGGGTCTGCAGCCAAGCTGTGGCAGAGCCATGCCCTCTGTACTGAGGTGTGTCTTGGTGCCCTTGCACAGCCTTGCGGACCCTTCTTTCTGCTCCTGGTCTCCTGGGCCTCTTATTGCGTTGTTGTGAGCTTCACGTCTATCCTCAGGGCCATCTCCCTTTGTGACTTTATCATTACATGGCAGTTTCCTAGGACCACACCAGCCAGTTTGCCTTACTACCATTACATTCGGAAAGCTCTTGTTTCCAAATAAGGCCACAGTCACATGTCCTCTGAACACCCCGGGCTCTGGCCTGCTCTACTGGTCCCAGGCAGTAGGAAGTAGTTGCTGACCTCAGGTGGGAAGCACAGAGGCCAGTGGGTTCTTGCCCATCAGGCACAGATGGTGAGGCTAGGGTCAACCTGCTCAGCAGGCCTGTCTATCCATTTGCCATCTTAGTAACCTTTTGTCGTTCTGCTTCTGTACCCAGAAATCCTGCAGTTTAACTTGCTAGGCGTGCCACTGGTCGGGGCAGACATCTGTGGCTTCCAGGGAAACACGTCAGAAGAGTTGTGTGTACGCTGGACCCAGCTGGGGGCCTTCTACCCCTTCATGCGGAACCACAATGACCAGAAAAGCATGGTAGGATGGGGCGGCATGGGGGTCCCCACCCACCAAGACCCTGTCCTGGGAGATCCCACGCCTACTGGGAGAGCCCGGTCCAAGCTGTCCTGTCCACACAGGATGGCCAAGGAGCTGCAGGTTCTTGGGGTGGCTTTCCTGTGGAACTCACAGCCTAGGAGCCCAGATTCTCCTGTTGCAGTGTGCTTTTCTGCTACTATGATAAACAACCATGACCAAAAGCAACTTGGGGCAGAAATGGTTTAGTTCATCTTAGCTTATAGTCCATCATGAAGGGAAGTCAGGGCAGGAGCTAAGGCAGAGACCGTGGAGGGACAGCTCTTCTCAACTGAGGTTCCCTTTTTCCAGATGATGCAGCTTGTATCAAGCTGACGAAAAGCTAAACCGCTCACCCCCTTTGTCCTCTCTGCTCACACAGCCTCAGGAGCCATACAGGTTCAGCGAGACGGCACAGCAGGCCATGAGGAAGGCCTTCAGTTTGCGCTACGCCCTTCTGCCCTACCTGTATACCCTCTTCCATGGCGCCCACGTCAGAGGAGACACAGTGGCCCGGCCCCTCTTCCTGGAGTGAGTCACCTGGGTCAGGGAATGACAGTCCGCATGTGTCCCTGGGAAGGCTGGCCAGAAGTCCCTGAGCTCCTGCTGTGGGCTGTGTCCTACAACCCAAGCAGGCTACAGCTGAGTGTGACCAAAGTGCCATGTGCTCTCAGGGCCCCTAGACCTAGGCTCTGCCAGAACATCTGGAAGATGGAAAACTGACTAGGGTACTGACCGGGCTTGTGGCTGACAGAGCTTTGGTGAAGTGGTCATGAGTGATCCATTTGAGGGTGGTTTATGGGAGGAGGACAAGCAAGGGATGTGCCGTCTGTGTCCCCAGACGCCACTCCAGTGGGCAGATAGTGGAAGGTTCTTAAGTAGGAAGGTAAGTAGCTTGATCTACAGAAACCAGCATCTTCTTGTCCCGCACAGATGGACTAGAGGGTTGAATAACAGTTACGCAGGGGAAATGGCCCAGTCCTTACAAGCGCAAGGACCAAGTTTGGTCCCCAGTGCTCGTGTTAAAAGGCTGGGCATGTGGGCGTGGTGGCGCACGCCTTTAACTCCAGCACTCAGGAGGCAGAAGCAGGGGGATCTCTGTCAGTGTGAGGCTAACATGGCCTACAGAGTGAGTTCTCAGCCAGGACTACATAGGGAAACCCTGGCTCAAACAAAGAACAATCAAACAAACCTGGCATGGTGGCTCTCGCTTGGGTCGAGCACTGGGACCTAACTGGCTGCTAACCTCTCAGCCTGGCCTCCTCAAGCTTCTGGTCCCAGTGAGACCCTGCAAAGACCAGGAAGATGACACCTGAGGAGCAGTCCTCGAGGCTGTCCGTGGCCTCCACGTGGATGCACAGGCACGCACACACACATCCACCTCCCACACACACAAAGTTTCAAGCAGATGTAACTAATTTACCCAGAAGCATTATAATGCCTCACAGCATGAGTAACCGTGGCTGGACTCGGGAGGGGGAAAGGCAGGTGCTCAGTGTGAGCCGTCTACCCACAAGTGTGAGGGGACGCACCTGTGCACACGGAGGGAATTTATTTTCGGCTCCCTGATGGATGCCTTAATTACACATGTGTGAACCGGTCCCAGGGGGTCATTTATCCTGTGTCCAGCACTGAGCTTCTTGCCTCATGGTCAGAGCAGGGCCCACAGGTGAAGTTATTTGAGAGTAGCTGGGATCTGCCAGACGCTCCCATGGCTGCTTGGTGGTGAGATTGTAGAGCACGTTTCCCTGTCATTCACGCTTCCTTGCACTTTACAAACTTTTGATTGGTTGGATGGCATTGCCAGTGAGACTCAAGAAACAGTGAGCAAATAAATCACAGGCTCCCCAGTGCCTCGTGCCTCAGCCTGGAGAGTCAACAAAGCAAGAATCGCTCTGAGCTCTGGCACAAGTGGCCAGGCCCTCTGGTCCCTGGGGTTTCCCAGAGACTGGGGTTTCCCAACTGTCCCTACATCTGGGTGGCTGATGCCAGGGCCCCAGTCTCCGGGCCCTCACACCTGTGTCTCCTGGGAAGGTTTCCCGAGGATCCCAGCACCTGGTCTGTGGACCGCCAGCTCCTGTGGGGGTCGGCCCTGCTCATCACACCTGTGCTTGAGCCTGGGAAAACTGAAGTGACCGGCTACTTCCCCAAGGGCACGTGGTACAACCTGCAGATGGTGAGTCCCAGGGTCCCTCACACTCAGGAGTGGTGGGGACCAGAGTGGCCACGCCCTCCTGCTGTCAGTGCCCACCCTCCGAAGTCCTAGCTGCATGCTGGGTCCTCACCTGGGTGCCCCTTAGCTATCAGCTCTCTGCTGTGACCTCACTTGTAGACAAGGAAATTAAGGCTGGAATGGTTAGCTTCGAGGACCCCGCAGCCACTGCCGCTCAGCTGAGGCAGTCCTTGCTCATCCTACACCAGGTCCACCTTCAGGGTCACAGCCAGCTTGTCTCCGGAGCTGGGCCACCATTCATAGCCTTGGGGGACAGAACATGGCTCCAAGTACCAGCATGGTAGCGTGGGTGCAACTGGGGACCCTTCTGATGTGAGCCCTTCCTCCAGGTGGCAGTGGGGGCCCTCGGCAGCCTCCCACCTCCTTCATCGGCCTTCAGACCTGCTGTCCGAAGCAAGGGGCAGTGGCTGACGCTGGAAGCCCCATTGGATACCATCAACGTGCACCTGAGGGCAGGGTACATAATACCACTGCAGGTACCCAGGGCCTCAGGAAGGTGGGAGGGATGTAGAGGGTCTGTGAGGATAAACCCCCAGCCAGGGGCCACCAGGCCCAGGCACTGTCGCTGTCCTCCAAGCCTCCAGGGTCAGAGACGTGATATGTACCCACCCACTTTCCAGGGTCCCGGCCTTACAACCACGGAGTCCCGAAAGCAGCCTATGGCTCTGGCTGTGGCACTAACAGCAAGCGGCGAGGCCAGTGGGCAGCTGTTCTGGGATGATGGGGAGAGCCTGGGGGTCTTGGAGCGTGGGGACTACACACTGGTCACCTTCTTAGCCAAGAACGTGAGTCACAGGGCCTGCCCAGGCTGGCATGTAGAAACACGGGATGGGGCTGCCCTGACCTGGTGGAGGGAGGGACTAGGCCAGATGGCCACCATCCTTGGGTCAGCTTGTTCCTTGTGTCTGCACAGAGGCGGCCGCCCTGTGGTGCTTTAGTGAGTCCCTGTTCTGGTGGGACTGGGTGTCCAATGACACTTTTTTTTTTTTTCCTCTCCATGTTACCAGAATACCATTGTGAACAAGTTAGAGCATGTGAACCAGGAGGGGGCTGACTTACAGCTGAGGAAGGTGACCATCTTGGGAGTGACCACAGCCCCCACCCAGGTCCTTTCCAACGGTGTCCCTGTCACCAATTTCACCTACAGCCCTGACAGCAAGGTAGGAGAGCAGGCTGGGGGTTGGGTCTTTGCCTTGGTGGGCATAAGTGAAGAGGATGCTAAGGACCCCAGGGACTCACTTGGTCCAGCCATCATCACACTAATGGGAGGGAGACAGAGGGCACTTGGACCTCACCCTTACCTACCTTGGGAGCAGAGATGATGGAGGCTATGAGCTGCTAAATAGAAGCTGTTCCCAGTGGGATCAGGTGCCAATTCTGAGGCACCACCATGCCCTTCCATCCAGAGCTTCCAAGGCCTGGCTCCCAGGTAGGAACCACTTGGCAGTCGAGCTTTTGTCTTCCAGACCCTGGCCGTCCCTGTCTCACTGTTCATGGGAGAACAGTTCCAAATCGGTTGGTCCTAGCAGACTCTGCCTGTTTCCAGAGGCCTCCTGGGAGGCGAGGCCCTTTGGATGGTAGCACCTTTAAGAAGCCGGAGTACGGCTCTCCTGGCACATCTTTTGAGTTTTTCCACCGTGTTGCTACTTGTGCCCTTGAAACACTGTCTTAGGGAAGGAGAGTGAGGCGTGCCTCACCTGCTGGGCCCCAGCTGCCTATCTCTGACACTATGGAGAATGTAGAGCTTGGTGCAGGGACACTACCTGCACCAGCATCAGGCCATGCGGCCACTGCAGCTGCAACCCTACAAAGGAGCAGGAAATGTCGGCAGGACTTGAAACTTTACTGTGAAGTGCACTTACTTTGAATAAAAGAGGCATTTGGAACCAGCTCTCACATTACCTAGTCTTCACAACACCCTCAGGTCCCCAGCATCACCTGAGGTTTGTCACCTGTTCTAGTACTCCCCACCTCTGAGTTAGCAAGAGAATGTCCTGCTGGGGTTGGGCAGGGACTTCCAGAGTGGGACCTGGGCCCTCAGCCCCGGGCAAAAGATCTGTCTGCAGGTTCCCTGACAAGCCCAGAGAAAAGGAAGGTGTTTTATGTCAACCAGGGTTGATGGGCTGAGTGAGGCTCAGCAGCCAGCCCCCCCCCCACCCGGTGAACTTGGAGCTACTGGCTGGATTCATTGTTTACTGTCTGCAGCGGTCTCCGCCAGGGTCACCAGAGCCTCTTGTTAGGCACTTGGCTCCCAGGGATCCTGTGGAAAGAGGGTCAGGGCAGTAATTACCACAGATTCTTGGGGTCCTAGAGAGCAGAGGCACTTGGGCCACCCCCCTGTGGGAGTGAGCCTCTCTACCTAGTGTTTGCATCTTGTTTTCCTCCAGGTGGAAGGGTGGACAGGCAGGCAGGCTCCCTAGGTGTCCAGAGAACGAAGTCAAGGAGAGGTTAGTCCCATTGGCTGAGGCCTAAGGTTTGCTCACAGTGGCCCACAGTGCATGATCATGGCGTGAGACACAGGCAATGCCCGAGGTAGCTTTAGCACTCTTTCTGGGACTGTGCCACCTGTCCCTATGACGGGTTGGGGAAGAGGGGCAGCCAGAGACAGGTGATTAAGTCAGAGAAATCAGTCAAAAACTGGCTTTTTGTTCAGTTTACACATCTTCTGGAATGTCATGAGATCTGATTCAACATGACTCTTCACATTGGTATAATGGTTCTGCCCTTGACTCTTCAGGTTTCCCCGTTTCCTATTCCAACATTTCTTCCTAGAGGGAAGAAATTAAGGTTCCAGAAGTTCCTAAAACAAGGTGTAGGGTCTCCCTAAGTTCCAAAGCAGTAACAGACTCAGCAGGATAACTTGACAAACTGGCTGAGCTGGCTTTCAGTCTGTGGAGTCCAGGGATGCAGGCCTCACATGCTGGGGTGGGCTTCTTTGTAACAGAGCTGCTTCATGTCATGTGTTATCAATAAACTCAAGGCTTCATTAAGCTAGACGTGGGGGACTTGTTGCTCTATCTCTGGTGCTTCATGGGGTGAGGTGCTTGTTCACATCTTCTTAGTACAGAAAAGAGACACAGCGTGTTTATAGCTGGGCTTTTAAACTTTCTACTATGGGTCTGGGTAAGTCTAACACAACTACTATTCCAGTTCATGTTGTGAGCAAACCCGGAGAGTGACATGTAGCTTCATCAGGGAAGAACATGGTTTTTGCGTCCTGGCAGCAGCGGGGGGTTGGGAGACCCCAGCAGGGAAGTTCCCCACCCCCCTCCATCCTCCCACAGGACTCATCTTCTTCCCCATACAGTTTCAGGAAAGGACACACGGAACGGGGAGGGAGGGAACAGGTCCCCAGGCAGCCAGACCTGCGCAATCAACCTGGAACCAATGGGTTGGCACATCCCATTGTGCCAACAACCTGGCTGAACAACCTGGCTGTAGTAATTGCGGAGTGGGGCATGAGGGCGCGCTCACCGTGACTCTTCCCAGCAGCAAGCAGCTCTCAGCAGGCTCACACAGCACCCACCCCTGCTCGTCAGCAAACACTCAAATCTCGTGAGATCAAGGTTCCACTCTGTAGAGTGCTAAGCTTCTACTGGCAGAGCACATCACCACAGTGGTGTTTTGTTTTTCGAGACAGCGTTCCTCTGTGCAGTGCTGGCTGTCCTGGAACTCACAAAGATCCACCTGCTTCTGCCTCCTGAGTGCTGGTCAGCGTGTCAGAGGCTGCAGTCCATCACCTCACGTGGGCTGTGGGTGGGTTCAGCTACAGGTGGTGTCCCCTGCTGACAGGGGACATCTTCAAGGCTCCACGGCTCTGCCAGGTCTTGGTCCCAGTCTCCTTGGCCCCTGTTGTTACCTGGTGCTCTGCCCTGTGAGCATGTGCAGCAAAGCTCCTGACCTTCGCAGGATGCGAGCCAGCAGGTAAACTCCAGGGTGACTTCTCCATCCCCAAGCCATGGCTGAGCCACATGCGCAGGGTCCAGCTCACCAGGTAATGTGACAACTGCGGCACCCACAACTTGAAGAACTTTCAAGAGGCTCCCATGAGCTCCAAGGGCCCGCCACTCGCACTCACGGTGGCTCCCAGCTTGTGCTTCACTTTTCTACTTTGTGTCACTGGAGACCTGACAAGTCCACATCACGAGTTCTTTTCCCATCATCTTAAAAGAGACTTTTGCCAAACCCAAAGTCACTTTCTTCTGACTTCTATGGATTTTGTTGTCTGGCTCTGATTTCAAAATCTCAATTTGGATTCTGCCCATGATGTGGAGTTAGGGAGAGAAAGGGTCAGTTCATGACCAGACCAGGAAACCTAGTGACACCTCAAGAAAGCTACACTCAAATTCATGGGAAAATTTCCATGTTTAATGTAAAAGGCTTAAAGCATTGGATTATTTACATGTGCATTAGAAAAGATGGCAAAACCCGAGGGGTCTTGAGGGCCTATAAGAACAGTTCCTATAAACCCCATTAAATAGAAGTGTCCCGCTTCCAAATAGGCGCTCCAGACAGGCGCCCACATCCAGGCCCTTGGTGTAGCAGCACAGCTTCAGATCAGGTCAGCCACTGAGGGAGAAGAAAGGCACGTTAGCAAGGCCTCGTGTCACCACCCAACCCTAGGCACCAGCAGAGCCAGCAACTTGCCATTCATGGGCATCTCGTCTATCTGGGTGGAGTAGTACTGCTCTATGTCCCTGAGGATGCGGATGTCATCATTCTTCACAAAATTGATGGCCACACCTTTGCGTCCATATCGACCTGATCTCCCGATTCTTTGGAATAAAGCATGTGTTAGTAAACAGCCTCACAGACGAAGGCCAACAGTCCTGAGCGAAGGAGGAGGCACATACCTGTGAATGTACAGTTCTCTGTTGTTGGGCAGGTCATAGTTGATGATGAGGGACACCTGCGGGACATCCAGGCCCCGGGCCCAGACATCTGTGGAGATGAGCACCCGGCTGCAGAAACAAAAGCCAGAAAGGTTGAGAGCAGATTGGCGTCTGAAGAGTTGTGTCACATCACCCACACGCTGTCGAGCAGTCTGCTGTAGTATTTGTGGACAGTGGGCATGATTTAAGCTGCGAGCGGACAAAAAGACAACAGACAGACAAAAAGAGCAGCTGCTCTACCCACACAAAGGCCACCACACCTGAAACACGCCTGGTTTCCTAGCCAACACGTTAGTCGTACAAGGACAAGGCGATTGAAAACTGTGTAAGAACAACACTAATGTTACTAGAATGCCATACTGACACACTGTTAAGAAGAAACCACCTGTTTCCTTCAATATTGGCAGGGTTACTAGAAAGTAGATGGACTCCTGTTTCCACCAGAAGTTAAAGGAAAAGAGAATCCCAGCGGAAAGCACCAGAGTGTGTGTGTGTGTGTTGCTCACAAGAGTGTGGCTTCACTGCCTTGAGCGGCACCACAACTAAGCCAGGAGGAAGGGAAAGGTCAGAGCAGTGTAAGGCCAGCAGACCAGAGACTCCAGATAAACCAGAGACGGCAAACAGACACAAAAAGAAACATCTATCTAGACTCAGTCACACATCGCTGAAAAGCAAAAGCAAAAGAAAAGCTGGCGGAGAGAAGCAGCCAGCGGAGAGAACCGCAGGCAGAGAGAAGCAGAGGGCAGGGGCTATGTAGAAGAGCAGCTGGATTGGGCAACGCGGCCTCAGAATTTGGGGCCAAGAGCTGGTGGCCCACGTCATCAAGGCAGACGTCAAGAGGCCACGGCAGCAGCACTCCCTCAGCTCTGCAGGATCCCTGGAGGTAAAGAAAGCTGAAGCAGCGCTCCCACCCTCGACACAAACTAACCTGAACACGTCTCAGGTGAAATTCAGAGACGAGGACAGAAAAGACAAACAGGTATAAACCTAAATTCTATCCTATAAAGCAAAATGCCACTACAGATTAAAACATACATTCATGCCTGAGCCCAGCACTCAGGGAGGAAAAGGCAGGCTGATCTCTGAGTTCAAAGCCAGCCTGATCTATAAAGTGAGTCCAGGACAGCCAAGGCTACACAGAAAAACCCTGTCTCGAAAAAATTAAATTAAAAGAGAAAAAAAAAAAACAGCTGGTGCAGCAACAGGCCCACAGGGCTCAGGACACCAGTGGCGGGTTCAAGTCTACAGAGAAACTACATCCATATACAAGTTTACAGATTGAGGATGGATGCAGCAAACATCCAGGGCACTGAGCTGGCTCAATAGTTTAGCCAAGGAGCTTACCGCCAAGGCCCACGACCCAGGTTCAATCTCTGGGACCAACATGGTGAAAAGAGAAAAGTGACTTCCACAAACTGGTCCCTGACATCCACACACACTCTGAGAACACATATAACGCTACACCCACAGGGACAAATAATAATTAAAGGACACAGAGGATGACCTCACCTATTCAGTGAGAGAGAACGAAACACAAGAGGCAAGATGTTGGCCAGCTGAGGGCTATCAGCAGCTCAGGTCTAGTGGGACATGTCCTGTTCAAGGACACACACATATACCATGCAAAAATGACCCAAGGAGATCACAGCAGGCCTGAATCAAACACACCTGGTTACCAGAAAATGAACATCGAACAACCCATCGGTCAATTAGTTTACACTAATGAAATAGCCCACACCCGGCAGTGTCTACTCAGAGAGCGGTGTCAGCCTCAGCACCTGGGGTGTCCTCGCACAAGAGCCAAAGCTGCGGTGGCCTACCTGGCACCTGACCGGAACTCCTTCATGATGGACTCACGCTCTTTCTGGGGCATGTCTCCATGCATGGACGACACCGTGAAATTGGCCTCTCTCATCTTCTCTGTCAGCCAGTCAACCTACAACAGAACCGGAGATGTGCTCACCTACCCAAGCAGAGGCCTGTCAAAGGGCAGCTCTCAACAGCACACATCCGAAGACAGACACCCAACTGTTGGATGGGTAGGCCTAAGAATTCTTTAGAAGGAACACTCCCCACGGGATACCACTTCAATCTACTGACCTGGGCCCCCGCTTAAGCCAAAGGCATCCAAATGATTACAGAAAAACGCCATGTCAGTGCCCACTTTCCTGTTTTAGAAGCTAGGTCTGTGTGTCTCCTGGGCTCCAACCATCTTCCTGCCTCAGCTTCCCTGGCAGCTCTCCCACTTGGCCTACTTTCAATGTTGCTGACTTAACAGTCTACCGCCCAGAGCCTGAGCCACACCCTGCCTGCCTGTGACAGGACAGCCAGCCTAAGGACACTGCAGAGCATGGTGGCATACCTTCCTCTTGGTGTTGCAGAAGATGACAGCCTGGGTGATGGTCAGTGTATCGTAGAGATCACACAGAGTATCAAACTTCCATTCCTCTCTTTCCACTGCCACAAAGAACTGTTTGATGCCTTCCAGAGTCAATTCATCACTGGCAAACACACAAATGTTCACATTATTCTTCAAATTGAGAGCTGAGAGACAAGGTCACCTAAGAGCCCCAGCCCCCTACCCTGTGATTGCCCCCAGACAGGGCTGGATCCTGGACCCGTCTGAACCTTTCCTAGTTTTCATAGCCGTGGCTGTCTATCATTCCGCAGAATACAGAAAACCAATGAGGAAAACAGCCAAGGCTTACACATGGAAAAGGGTAAGGCACATGGAAACCAGTCTGCACAAGGGGAATGAAGGAATGCATCCTTACCGCTTCACCAAGATGCGGATGGGATCCGTCATGAATTTGTTGGTCATCTCCAGGATCTCATGAGGCAACGTGGCACTGATGAGAACCACCTGCGTGGCTGGTGGCAGGTACCTATACACATCATAGATCTGCTCCTTGAAACCTGGGACAAAGATGAGCTCAGTTTGGGCTTTAAGGCTGTCACTGGGAGGGCCCCGCGGTCAGCCCTTCAGAGCTCTGCGGCAGACCAAGTTCACACATGTGCGTAACACTGGAACCTTCACTCACAAGCTGCACCTCAAATCCATGAAGTGCTCTGCTGACAACCAGGCAGCGTGAAGTACCAATCAGACAGAAGCAGAACACCGTCACCCAGCAAGGAGTGGTCTCATAGACCTTAACCATGAAAACACTACAAGTTTCAGGTTCAAACCCTCCCAGGACATGCTGCTTCTCCACAGGGCAAATGAAGACATTTCCTAAAGGTAGAAAGCTGTGAAAACTTAAGACCTGACGTTATGTCAGCAGAAAATTCTGAGCATCTTACCTTTATTCAACATTTCATCAGCCTCATCCAAAACCAACATCTTGATAGCCCGTGTCCTTAAACTTCTACGGCGAATCATATCTACAGAATTAGATTTTGAAAGAATCACATGTGGCTCTAAGGAGAGAGCTAGCCATTCTCACTGAGCCCTCAGGGCCTGTCCCTGTACATGCAACCAGGGGCCCCGATGCAGAGATGCCCCCCATGGTGCACACAACTGAACTGCATGCCCTTTGTATTGGAAGGCTCACCCACAGACACGTCTCAACAACAGAAGACTCACCAAAGACACGTCCTGGTGTGCCTGCCACAACATGCTGCCCATAGTCCAGCTTCCGGATATCCTCTCCAACATTGGTGCCCCCAATGCAGGCATGGCACTGCACATTCATGTAGTCACCCAGAGCAAGCAGACCCTGAAGCAAAACAGGTTTACATGTAAAGCACAAGGTCCTTTCTATTCTAATTTGAAATAACCACCCATCATTCACTCATTCGATAAAATAGATAAAATTAGATCTCTTTCCTCTGCCACAACTGAAGTCACCTCGAGGGCAGATCAAGTACAGGAAAAGTGAGTTCATAGTCCTATCAGATCAACACCCAATACATATTCCTCCAAGACACAATCATTATCTGATTAAAACTTTGTTTTCCCCTGGGGAAAAAACTGTCTCCTTGGGGCTGGAGCGATGACTCAGAGGTGAAGAGCATTGTCTCCTCTTCCAAAGGTCCTGAGTTCAATTCCCAGCACCCACATAGTAGCTCACAACCATCTAAAATGAGATCTGGTGCCCTCTTCTGGTGTGTAGGCACATATGCAGGCAGAACACTACATAAATAAATAGACACATCTTATAAACTAAAAGCCTGTCTGCCCCAACACTTGAGGATTGAACCCAAGGCCCTGCATGTTACAGTAGAGTTAACTACCACAAAGCTATATTTCCAGAGCCCTTCTAAGAGTATGAATGCATAGAAGAGCAGACACTATAGTAAAAACGACTAGCGGTTCATGCAACACAGAAGGAGTTGTAGGTTGCCTGGCATGCACAGAACTCTGGGATCCATCTTTTGGTGTTGTAAAAATCAACAAGGAACACATTACTATCTACAGTGTGTGAGGTCAGAGGACAACTGTGGGCCAGTGCTCTCCTTCCACCTTTCCCTTGATTCTGGTACTCAAACTCAGGTGTGAGCAGCAAGCAACTCTACCCACTCCACCACCTTGCTGGCCCCCAGGAAAACACGTGAAAAGAAGTAGAGGGAGCATCTTATGAATTGTATAGATGCATTGCCTGTCAATTCAAAGACCTATGGTGGGATATGTGGTAGGCAGAAAGGATTCTGGGATAGAACCAGGCACAGGAGATTTGGCCACGAAGACATGAGGACAGGCGCAGGGTACCTAAGCAAGCAGCCGCATGGCGGAATACAGATTAATAAATGGACTAAGTAACAAGCTGGTCAGAGAAGAGCCTAGCCTCGGTCTAGGTATTTATAAATATATTTTGGGTCTCGAGCCATTAGTCCAGAAGCTTAGGGCAAGGAGAAAAAGCGCCCTCTAACCCCATACCTCAGCCACTGGCAAACACAACAGCAACCTTTCTGCTGGGGGCCGACTGGGGGCCGTGCACTAGGAATGCACTCTGCCACTGGGTGGCACCAGAGTGACAGCACCTCCTTTAAATGTCTCACCTTCTGAATCTGCACAGCTAACTCTCTTGTTGGAGCCAATATCAAAGCTTGGGTTTCTCGAACCTGGTGAAGAAGTAGAAAAAAATAAATGACATGACGCTGCACAGAAGAATAGGTTTTCTCGCCACCATTTTCTTTTTCCTTTTTTTCCAGATTTTTGAGACAGGGTTTCCCTGTGTATAGAGCCCTGGCTGCCCTGGAACTCTCTTTGTAGAGCAGGCTGCTACTGAGCTCACAGAGATCCGCCTGCCTCCGCCTCCCAAGTGCTGGGATTAAAGGCGTGCACCACCACATCCAGCTTCTTGCAACATTTTCACACTCTGACATTCCTAGCCCCTTCCCTCCAGTCTCTTCCCAAACAGCCCCACCTCTACCATCATGCCCACCCTTTTAAAAACAAGTTTAGATCCAGCATATGAGGCAAAACCTGGTATTTGTCCAAGTCCAGCCTGCTGCCCTGAGCCTGTAATCTCCAGCCTCAGTACTGTTCACACGGCCAACAAGCACATAGACCTACTATAAACATCGGCTTGTATTAGCTTGCTGCTCTTTTCTAACCTGCCTAAGGAGACATCTGGTTGGAAGTCCAGAAGTCTAGCAAGCTGGAGCGTAACACAGTCAGGGCTCTCTTGTACAGGTCAGAATTTCCTGTCTTGACTGTCCTAGAACTTCCTATGAAGATCATCCTGGACTCAAGCTCAGAGACCTTTCTGAATGCTGGGCTTAAAGGTACATGGCCACACCCCACCTAACTACTGTGCTGTACACACAGCATCCCCTTAAAGAGTGTTTCTTGTAATTAGCAAATCACCTGGATATCCAAGCACTGCAGGACTGAAATACTGAAGGTGGCTGTCTTGCCTGTGCCAGACTGAGACCTGTTTGGGAAAGCACAGAGTAGTTGTCAGAGGACGGGTGGCTGCCACTGTCCTTGTTCTGATGACCCACCCCTCAGCACTGCTCCAAAGGCCTGGCTGGAGAGACAATGGGGCCACTTCTTTCTAGAACGCCCCACCTCTCACCCCAGCATCTTAGCTGCAACAGTGTGAGACCCACGTACAGGGTCGCTTTTTTTTTCCTTTAAAGTTTTTTAAGACAGGGTTTGTCTATGTAACAATAGCCCCAGCTGTCCTGGAACTCTCTTTGTAGACCAGGCTGGCTTCAAACTCACAAAGATTCTCCACCACACCTGGTTCAGGTCACACATGTATCTGTGTGGTTGAATGCCACATGTGTGACGGTGCTCTCAGAGCCCAGAAGAGGATGTTGGACCACCTGAAGTTACAGGCAGCTGCAAGTTACTCAGTGTGGGTACTGAGAACTGAACTTGGGAACTGAGCAAGCCATCTCCACAGCCTCTGGGGGCGCAACGTTAAATGCTATTGATGAGGATGGATGTCTGGCTTTGCACCAGGGACAACAGAACTGAGGAAGCGACAACATCAACAAGAACTTCCAGAGCAAGGCAGAAAAGGGCCTCTTCCTTTAATGCACTGCCTACTAAAGTTTTGGAGTATGACTTTAAAAAAAGAAACTGGTCTTTTTAAAATTAAGGCAAGTAATGTTTGGAGCATAGTTCAGCAGCATAGCAGGCCCTGGGTTCAACACTAGCATGAATCTTTAATCCCAGCACTCAGGAGGCAGAAGTAGGGGGAATCTCTGAGTTTGCAGGCAGCCTGGTCTGTTGGCATGATGCTATTGTGTACTGTGTAGTTTACTCTTGTTCATTCAAATGTTGATTTCTATAGTCCACTCTCTGATTTCAATCCAATTGTAGTGTTTCCTCTCAATACCGCCTGTCTCAAGTTTGTGTAAACATGCTCACCATTTGTTCTGTTTTGCCAATAAAAGCTGGCCAGCCAATAGCTGGGCATCAGAGAGAATAGGATAGACCATCATTTCCAGTGCGGGGAGGAAAGAGAGAGGGGAAGAATTTGGCCAGGAGAAGGAAAGTTCCAGGGGGGTTCAAGAGAAACGAGCTGGAACAGAGGACAAAAATGCAAGTATTATGGGGATTTGGGCTGGAAGGCAGCCAGACGGCCATGAAGGAATAGAATAGATTTACAATGGAGCTACTGCGCTCGTAAGCTATAAAGAAATCATAGTGTCTCTGTGTCAATTACTGGGAAACTAGCTAAAGAAAACTGCTACCATATTAATTTCCTGGATACAATAATATCAGTAATCCTTTTACACTGGCCTACAGAGTGACAGCTAGGGATATGCAGAGAAACTCTGTCTAAATAAATAAATAAATAAACAGGAAAAGAAAACAAAAAAGAAAGGAAAGACAAAGAAAGCTACTGAAAAAATATCTTGCACAAATCCGACCTCTACATTTAGGACTTAGATGCCCAGCAGGGATGAGTGTGTGCAGGGATAAGTCCTTGCATGGTGTGTGCAAGGACCTGGGTGTGACCCACAGCACAGGCACGCACACCGACAGCAGAGAGCACTGTCTTAGAAAAGAACCCTCCCCTGGATGAGAGAAGAGCTGGTCTGTGCAGTGACTCCGTGTCCCGCAGCTGCCACTGCGCTGCCACGACCCCAAGCTGGCTCCAGCCCCACTCACTGTGCAATGACGTCTCTCCCTTTAATTATCTGCTTGATAGCACGCTGCTGGATTGCCGACGGTTTTTCAAAACCTGTGAATACAAAGAGGAAAACTTAGCTCCCACAACTACGACAACATGAACACCACACAGCGTGAGTGAGGACACACGTGACTTCTCACTGCCAGCCCCAGGCAAACACACAGGCAGGGGCTGAGAACATCCTTACAGACCAGCCTGGGAGGTTACCTGCAAAGATAATGTCTACAGTACCAACACTTGATGGTAGAGGCAGGAACATGAGTTCAAGGCTGGCCTAGGACACATGAAAGCCCCTCTACATACAAAATCACAAACCTAGAAGCACTGTAGTTACCAACCCTTCCTACTAGCAAGCACTCACATTCATGTGTTGTTGGTGTCTCCAGGGTACTGATCCTGCACAGGAGTGCTGTGAGACACCCCATGCTGCTCTCTTGCCTGGATGCAGTCCCATCATCTAAGTACCCAGCTGAAGGGCCGTTACTACAGTGACCAGAACAGTATGAAAGACAGGGCATGGCTGCTCCCCAAATCCTAGCACTCGGGAGGCAGAGGCAGGAGGGCCTCTGTGAATTCCAAGCCAGCTGGTCTACAAAGTAAGTTCCTGGGTAGCCAGAGCTATGTAGTGAGACCTTGTTTCAAAACAAAAAACAACAAAAGACGAGTACTTTCCAAATAAGCAGGCAGAACTTAGAGAAACTGTAGTTCACTTTTACATTCTTTTAAGACATAACCGGCCCATCAACCAAAGACCAGGCACAGAGAGGACCTAGACCCCCTGCTCAGATGCAGCCCATACACAGCTCAGTCTCCACACGAGAGCTCCCTGTTAAGGGGAGAAGAGACAGTCTCTGACATGAACTCGGTTGCCTGTTCCTTCTCATTTCTCCTTGGTGGGGCGACCTAGCCAGCCCACAGAGCCCAAGATCCAGGCAGTCCTCATGGGACCTGATAGGCTAGGGTCAGAGCATGGGAGGACTTCCCCTACTAGTGGACTAGGAGAGGGGCATAGCGGAGAAAGAGGGAGGGATGAGGGAGAAAGAGGAGATGAGGGAGGTGACTACAACTGGGATAGAAAGTGAATATACTGTAAATAGTTTTTTTTTAAGTAACTAGCTGGGTGGGCGCACGCCTTTAATCCCAGCACTCAGGAGGCAGAGGCAGGCAGATCTCTGAGTATGAGGCCAGCCTGGTCTACTAAGCCAGTTCAGGACAGCCAAGGCTACACAGAGAAACTAGGTCTCAAAAAAATTAAGAAGAAAAAGAGGGAACTAGTACAACCTCCCAGCTCAACACAGTATTTGTGGTGGCTATTCTCGGTTGTCAATTGCAATTAACTAAAGCCGTGGCTGAGCATCACTTTAAGTGGGAAGACCAACCTTCCCTGTCTACATAGTGAATTCCAGGAGAGCTAGGGCTATGTATCGACCCAGACTGAAAACAAAAATAAGCTAAAAAAAACCAAGAGTCAGGCTACATGTCCCACACCTTTAATCCCAGCATCTGGGAAATAGAGGCAGGGGAATCTGAGTTTGAGGGCAGCCTGGTCTACAGAAAGTTCCCGGAAAGCCAGGACTACAAAGGGAGGCCCTTATCTGAAAGCAAACAAAAAGAGCTCATTTGGTCTCCCAAAAATGCTGCAAATACCAGCACCATGAATCCACCACTCACTCAAAAAGACAGGAACGCACTCCATCCGCCGCCAGCAGATCCTTCAGCGCTTTCACAACCGAAACATCACCATCCCTCCCATGGTCCAGCTGTCACTCAGCCTCCTCTTCTAACTCGCTTTACTCCAAATCCAGACGCCGAATAAACTTTCAAACTGTACACCTGATCCTCTCTTTTGCCTAGAATTCTGCAGTGGCTCAAAACCGGCCGCTGGCATCGCATGACTTCTGTTCCCGGCAAACATCGGCCAACGGCGTCAAGGAGCCAGGACCAGCTGTCCTCTCTCCCCTGGTGACTGTACTTCTTTGAGTGCAGTCTTTCCGCTCTTGTAACTGTTCCCTACCAATCTATCTACTCTACCCAGCGCTGATTTTCCAGCTTCTCACACCAACTCCCACCGCTTGAAGCATCTTTGTTTCACACTCTCCGCTTCCCTAGTAAGATTTTGATTCCGGAAGGCACGAAACCTCCCGGATACTCGGCGCCCAGCCTCCATCAAAGCCTCGGAGCACCTCCCAGGCCCACACATGCTTATCCGCTACACGAGTGACGGGGAGGAGCCTGGCTGACTGCAGCCGGAGAACCGGCCCTGGGCTCTGCAGCGGGGTCGCACGTACCCCGCCCGGCCTATCCGGGCCGGTCCCCCAACCTCCCCCGCCTCGCGGCCCGCGACCCACCGTAGGCGTAGATGCCGCGCAGAAGGTCCTCCCGCAGGCCCATGGTGTCGAACGTGGGGGTCACGTCCACCTCCTCGCTGGTCTCGAACTCCACCTTGGTCATGTCCTCCTCTTTGAGCAGCCGCTTCCGCGCGGAGCCCGACGTCGCCATCGTGGCCGTGGCCGCCATGATCCCGACTCCACTAACTAGATCAGAGCGAGGCAGCAGCGGCGGGAACCGGAAACAAGGCTGCGCCTCCGACCCCGTCGAGAGGAAGTGACACAACTACAGCGCGGCGGAGGCGCGTCAGGGGAGGCGGGAGGAGGCTGTCTGGCGGAAGAGAAAAGCGCGACAATTTACCCGGGAGGTGTTTCTGTTCTCGCGATATTTAGTGCCCAGCGGACTCGGCGAGAGCCTGGGCTTGCGCCTGGGCTTGCGCCGGCTCTGCGCAATGCCGGGAACTGTTCCGAGGTGCAGGGAGAGTTTGGGCTCTTTGGTTGTCTGCAGCTGCCTGGGATAGAGACGTGGCGTCTCTGGGGGAGGTGCAGGGGGCCGCCGGTGTCCCTGAGAGTCCTGGGTAAGGGGAGGTGGCACAGCCGGGAGGACTCCGAGCTCCGTCTCCTCTCCGTCTGCGTTGCCATGGCAACCCCAGCGCGAGGCACGCTGGTGTTAAGCTTTAGGTGCGAACAGAGGACATAGGTGTTTTTCTCTGAAAGAGAGCGCCTAAGCTGCCACGCCATCCGAGAATGGTTCAGTGCCTCTGGCCCGGTGTGGAGGCTCCAGTCACTCTGAAGGGTCCTGGCTTCAAAGTTAGGCTCCACAAGGGCCTTGCTACTGGGGCATATCTGCTTTTGTTTTTGTTTCTGAGGCTGCGTACCCCGAGTTCTAGGGAACATTCAGTTGCATTGGGCCTCTTTCTCTTTTTCCTCAGATCGTGTGATTCGCAACAGCCTGTGTCTCCAGCTCCGGGGCATCCAATACTTCTGGCCTCCGTGGGGGCCACACTCGTGTTTTACACACACATAAGTAAATCTTTAAAAGCTGCTATGAAAAAGAACTCCTGTAGACAAATTTAGTTACACCCAGATTATCTTTTCATGAAGAAGTTATGGGTTGCAATACATCCACGTTAAAACAAGTTATTACTGCCTTCTCTTGAGAGCTCGGCTTCTGCTCTGGTATCAGGATTTGTCCAGACCCGATAGCCAATATGATACATGTGTTACTAATCAAAACATTAAAGACAGCTTGCCAGCCGGGTGCAAAAGCACACGCCTGTAATCCCAGCACTCAAGGAGTCGGAGGCAGGCAGATCTGTCTACAAAGTGAGTCCAGGACAGCCAAGGCTACACACACACACACACACACACACAAACCCTGTCTTGAAAAACCAAAAACAAACAACTGGCCAACCTTTTAGACTAAGTAGACTGTGAGTTCAAGTTCTCATGCCTTCTCCCTCCACAAGGATTTATTTATCCCATGTGCTCATGCTGTTTTGCAAGCCTGACTCTAGAGGTAGTTTTGCAATCTCTGCTGTAAAATATACATGAATTTTATATGGCATAATAAGAAAAGAATGTAAAGTCTCCATAGTGCCTGTTGAAATGGGCTTAATAATAGCTTAGGGATACTGTTTAAGATGCTGCTTAATCTCACCTGTTTCTTCATCAAATGTAACAGCTAGAAAAGGGTTTTATTTTATTCCTGTTGGACCACTTTGCTCACATATCTTTTTTAATTAATTAAATTCATTAAAAATAATTAATTTTTTAATTTAATTTGTCTGTGTGTGCTTGTTTGTATTCACAGGATGTATGTGGTATACCCATGCCACAGTGTCTCCAAATGATTAGAACACTCTTGTTTTCTTTTTGTCAGCAGTCAGCAGCTGTAGTCTAGTCAGTTGGTTATAGACAGCTTGTCTTTGTCACATGCTTTGTTAAAAGTATCTGATCAACATGGTTGCATTATATTTTATGCATAAGTATCTACTTAAAAGCAACAATTTAAACTAAGGCAGTAGCACATACTTGTGACCTCAACACTTGAGCAGTTGAAGCAGATGCACCCAGTTTGAGGCCAGAATGACCTAAGTGATGAGACCCTCTTTATAAAAATAATAAAAAAAAAAATTACTGCTGGGGCTGGAGAGAAGGCTCAGAGGTTACAGCACTGTCTGCCCTTCCAGAGGTCCTGAGTTCAATTTCCAGCAACCACGTGGTGGCTCACAACTATCTGTACCCTCTACTGCCCTCTTCTGGCATGCAGGTGTACATGCAGATAGGGCATTCAAAATAAATTTTAAAAATCTTTGTTAAAAAAAAATTACTACTAAGTAAGGGCTGAAGAGATGGCTCAGTGGTTAAGAGCACTTGCTGAGGACCCAGATTTGGTTCCCAGCTAACCATTTCAGGCAGCTTACAACCAGTTCCAGGGGATCTGATACCCTCTTCTGATCCCCAAAAGCACTTGTATACATGTGGCACACACACGTACCCTCGGGCACACAACTGACAGCCCTGTTTGACAATCTACAATTCCAGTGCTTCAACTGAGAGATTAATTTGATATTTTTTCCTTTTTTTGTTTTTTTGAGATAGAGTTTCTCTGGGTAGCCTTGGCTGTCCTGGAACTCACTTTATAGACCAGGCTGGTCTTGAACTCACAGAAATCTGTCTGCCTCTTTCTCCTGAGTACTGGGATTAAAAGCATGCTCCACCATGCTCAGCTAATTTGATTCTTATATATCTCAACTATTAGAAGCAGAGGGTGCAGGCATATGTCTCTGCATCTCAACCATTAGAAGCAGAGGGTGCAAGCATGTGTCTATATCTCAACCATTAGAAGCACAGGGTGCAGGCATGTGTCTGCAGAGGGAGCAGGCTTGTGTCTCTACATCTCAACCATTAGAAGCGGAGGGAGCAGGCATGTGTCTCTGCAGAGGGATTTTAATCCAGCAATTTGACAACTCTGGCTGAAATACAGACATACCTTAGTACACATCTTTAGTCTCGAATAATGAAGGTAAAGTTAGTTTGTAGAAGGAAAAACATCGAGGTTGGAGTTTGTTAGTGAATTCAAGGCAGTTCAGCAGAGGCAGTTGATGCCAGAGAATGAGAAAGAGCCAGAAGATTAGATCAGATTGCTAGAGTTAGAGCAATTCAGTCAGAAGCTGAGAGAAGCCAGTTTGAATCAGTCATCTTGGAGTCAAGTTTGAGCCAGAGCAGCTGAGTTGAACCAGACATCAAGAGTTCAAAAAGAACTAGAAAGGATGCACATATTCAGCAGTAAGTCTCAGGTTGAACATATTTCTAGGCCTAGATTAAATTGTATAGAGGCTAGAAGCTTCCAGGTCTAGGCCTAGGTTAGCAGACAGGCACTAAGCCTCCGAGACAACAATCACAGCAGATGAATAAAAGTTACTTTTACATGTCTCACCTTAACTATTTTACTGATGGAAAAATAGGCTATGTTTACAACAAGGAATCAATTGGTCCAGCTATAAGTTTCTATTACAGTGGCTGTATCCTGTCTATAAATAGGTGGGTTCTGTAGCCCGGGACACCTTGGCCTCTCAAGGGAAGAGGCCTCCTGGTGACAAAGGTGGTGAGGCCCATTACTCTTGGTCTCAGCATCCTTTCTCATTAGCACTGCTTTGCCTACCCATTTGTACTTGGGGGATGTGCCCACTTTAAGAGACGTGGGCATAACTATTCAGCTTCCAATTTCCTTAACATAAGTAAGCAGTTGCCAGCTTGCTGACCATTCACATCCAGGGGAAGAAGGAGGAACACAGACATAGTCCAGCTGGGCAGGAATATGGCAAGCTTATATGTGAGTTATGGAGGAGATGGGGCAATGCTATGGTATGCTCTGCTCAGGAGCCCATCTGCACCCACCGGGCTCCTGGAGGCAGGAGGGCGCGATCAGGAGTCTCCTTCTGCCCAGGGGTAGAAGAGGTTCAGGCAGTCCCATCCACTGACTGAGTTCACAGCCATCCTAACTGAGAGGTTGACATCCCAGACAGAAGGAAACTCAAAGGGTTGTCCTGAAGGATTCCTTCCTGCTACTGTTCCCACCCATCACTGGTCCTTCCTCAAGCTTACGTAGCTGGAGCCAGGTACCCTGCTGAGCATCCCGTGACCTTCCCTTGCTGCCTGTCTGGACCCCTGGTGCCCTTGCAGGACTGGGGTCCTGCACATATGTTCAGTCACACAGTAAGCTGCCCTGTCCCAGCTCTGTACTGAAACCATTTCCAGTTCTGGACTGGGGGTAAGGGTCACTTGCCTTCACTGAGGGTTTATTCTAGAGAAGGGCAAGACCCATGAAACTGAAACTAAGATAATTGTATGCTGTGTAGTTACTGTGATGTAAATAAAATAGGACAAAGTAGAATAAGTTACCTGGTTTCTGGCTTTACTTGGTGGCGGGAGGAACATGTCTAGAGGAGGTGTGCATAGTTACACCAGGGAAAGAAGAGGCAGTGAGAGTGAGCACAGGCAGGTGAGCTGTGGAAGGAAGAAGTGAGAAAGGTCACATCTAGCAGGGTCTGGCAGGCCATGACTGCCACAGAGCCCCTTTCAGATGGGGCAGAGCCGGGCAATGACCTGGCTGCACAGAGGGATGGGAAGGAGATGCAGGTGCTCGGAAGAGAGGGTGGTGGTAGCTGTGGCTGCCGTTTGATGCTGTGGAAATTTTAGATGGAAGTTTACAGGGCTGATAGTTGGCTGGCCTGGGTGGGGCTGTCAGGATTACAAAGATTTCTGGGTCATGAGACAGGAGACTGTCGGGGCCTTGTGTTAGGCATAAGTAAGAGGGTGCAGCAGGAGCTGCTGGCATAAAGTTTCCATTTGTGGAAAGCAGGGTAAGGAAGATGTTCCGGAACCAACTTAGAACAGTTTTGTGACTATTGTCTGATTTATTGAACAAATAAAGCTCTCCTGGGCACCTGAATCCCACTAAAGTAGACTCCGATCAGGGTGGAAGGATGCTCAGTCCCTGTCTGGGTGGGAGGAGCTTAGGCATTTTCATCTGGACAGATGAAGGCTGTCTCCCAGGTCACAGCTGAGATGAGGCCCCCTGGCAAGGGAAAGGCCACAGCCGCTCTGCCAGGATCACAGGTCCAAACAGAGCAAGAGTGTTGCCACCTCTCGGCCAGGTCCCCGAGCCTCTGGGCTCAGGATTCTCACTTCTGCACCTAAAAAATCCCTGGCTCATGGTAGGAAGGCTCATCTCACCGAGGCTGGATCTAGAAAATGCAGAGAAATGCTGCCGTGCCAAGTGACAGAGGGAGCCCACTAAGTCTCAGCCTACAAAAACAGAAGCCAGGCTCGATGGCACATGACTGTAGTCCCTGGCAGCCAGGAGACTGAGGCAGGAGGAATGTGAGTTCCCAACCAGCCTGGGCTTCAGGGGACAGGGAGCTCGCATGCACACACAACCAAACATACTTGGTGTGGTGGTGCAGCCTGCGCTCCCGGTACCAGGAGTCAGAGGCTGGAGCATCATTCAAAGGTCAAGGCCATTTTCAGCTTCCTACTGAGTTCCAGGCCAGCCAGAGCTACACGTGTATCTCAAAATAACAATAACATTCTGAAAGGAAGACAGAAAAGAAGGCATAAAAAGAAATACATAACCTCTTTAGACTCACAGGAGCTACAGACACAAAGTGGACGCGTGAGGGTGAAGCTGTGTCTTATTCACCACAGTGCCCTGTAGAGGTGGCATTCACTCACACGGTATCAAGAAACGTCTCGGTAATATTCTGCTAACTACTGAACCGACAGTGAGCTAAGTGCTACCAGATTCTGGTATGGTCATTACTATCTCCTGTCTCAGCTGGGCATGGTATTGCACACCTGTAAAGCTAGCACTCTGGGAGGCAGAGGCAGGTGGATCTGGATCTCTGTGAGTTTGAGCACAGCCTGGTCAAAGTGAGTCCAGGACAGCCAAAGTTACTCAGAGAAAACCTGTCTGGAAAACAAAACAACAACAACAAAAACCGTCCTCTGTCTCATTATTGTGTAAAAATTGTTCTCCAGCATCTCTGACTGGTCAGTAAAGAGCTGGACAGCCTAGAGTGGGCAGGAGAGAGTAGGCAGCGGTGGGGCTCTCAGGTGGACAGGGAGGGAGACGAGGGAGAGAGAGAAAGAGGAGGGAGAGGAGGGAAGGAGAGAGGGAGAGGAGGGAGAGAGGGAAAGAGGGGGAAGGGAGAGAGGGAGAGGAAGGAGAGAAGGGAGGGAGGAGGGAAAGGAAAGAGGGAAAGGAGGGAGAGAAGCAGAGAAGGGAGAGAGAGGGAGAGGAGGGAAGGAGAAAGGGAGAGGAGGGAGGGAGAGAAGGAAAGAGAGAGGGAGATAGGAGAGTAGGGAGGGGGGGGTGAGGGGGAGAGGAAGAGGAGGGAAGGAGAGAGGGAGCCTTGAAGAGGTGGCTGGGCCATGAGGAGGTAGGTCTCCATGAGGAGTTGCTGTGAGGACACACGTGGAGCAGGAGCAGCCAGGGTGAGCCTAGATGGCAAGTAACAGGGCACTTGGCTGGGAACTAGGCCCAGGCCAGCATAGCCGGGTGAGAACAGCTGAGAATCTGCCCAGCTGTAGTGCTTCTCAATATTTGGGAGCTAGAATGAGTATTAGAAAAAGCCCCGATTGTATTTACAGTGCCCCCCTTCCAGCACCCTGCTAGTAGATATCCCTCAGGATTGCTACTGGGACTCACTTCCGGTGACAGTGAAACAGGTTCTCTGATACCCTGAAGCTAAGCTCAAGGTGGGCTGGGCAGGCTGGGAGCAGCGGGCACTGTGACAACATAGCATTAACGGTGGTGAGCAGTGAGGACAAGGGACAGATGCCTGCCCCAGGTCAGCCAGAAGGCAACTCTGGGCAATACAACACTCATGTGCAATGTTCTGGAGGTCGGGAAGGCTCCAGGTGGGCCTTAAAAACCACAGTGTTAGCGTGAGTGAAGATGGAGAAACCCAGCAAGCCGGAGGCCCTGGGAGAGGAACGATTCCACATACTGGGGCCTGCAAGGCATCAGGGCAGGTAGGAGAAGAATCCAGGCACGGGTTACTGGGAGGATGGGCGTGTCACAAACGCTGAGAGTCCTTGCCTCTTCTTGCTCGCCACTCACGGCCAGGAGAATTCCAACACATCAGCAGCAGTTTCTCAACACTGGAGGCCTGAGCAGGCACCTGACTCCCTGCCTACCACTGGGTGCCAACACAGGGAGTTGTGCCAAAGCAGGGCAGGGCAGCGAGCTGCTGATTTCCCAGAGCAGCCTGCAGAATGGGTCACTCTCTGCTGCTCCCCAGAGCTACGGGCTAAAAGCTCTATGCAGTGCTACCCAGCCAGCCAGACCACACCTACTGATGACGAAACTCTGGTGAAGTTCACACCCCACGCACCGAGTGGGTTAAGGCAGAGGCATTTTGCACATTCACAGTGTCAAGGCCCCCACACACACACCTCGCACTGGATAAGAAAAAAGTCTGTACTCAGTGTCATTCCACCACGCTTAGCATGCTTTCTTGTGCGGGCAAGAGACACACGCACGCACACGTGCACGCACACGCCACCCTCGGAACCTGGGCTGGTGTGGGATTCATGGTCCTCCTGACTCAGCCTCCTGAGTACCGGGAGCTACAGGCATGTCACCAGGCCTGGCCTGTGTGTGTTTTAAGGGCAGAGTGTCGTAGGCTCCCTCTGTCACTTGGCACGGCAGCATTTCTTTGCATTTTCTAGATCCAGCCTCGGTGAGATGAGCCTTCCTACCCTGAGCCAGGGATTTTTTAGGTGGAGAAGTGAGAATCCTGAGCCCAGAGGCTCGGGGACCTGGCCAAGAGGTGGCAACACTCTTGCTCTGTTTGGACCTGTGATCCTGGCAGAGCGGCTGTGGCCTTTCCCTTGCCAGGGGGCCTCATCTCAGCTGTGACCTGGGAGACAGCCTTCATCTGTCCAGATGAAAATGCCTAAGCTCCTCCCGCCCAGACAGGGACTGAGCATCCTTCCACCCTGATCGGAGTCTGCCAGCCTGACACGGTTTTACTCACTCACCCAGCCAATATTTATGCAACTGTCCTAGGGGTGGGGCTGAACAGAGAACAGGAAAGACAGGAATTGTCTTGTGACAAGGGAGAGGCAAAAAAAGCAGACTGCAAAATAGATCGGGGCAGACGAGTCCAGCAGAAAGGAATGAAACAAGTGGAGCGGGGGAGGGGGGGAAGGACCCGGCTGAGAAATCTGCAGTTTGAACTAGAAAGGCCTGGAAGGGCTTTTTCAGGGGCGCTGGGCCTAGAGCAGCACTGAAGGGCTTGAGGGGAAGTTCTTGGCAGCAGGCACAGCAGGTGCAAAGGCTGCTGTGGGGGTGTGAGCCTGGAACCACAGACTTGGCCACGGGCATGCAGGGCTGGAGAAGGTGACAGGCGTGTGCCGTCCGAGGGACCCCACAAGGGCTGTGGACTGGGCACTGCAGACTTGAGCGCTTGCACACGGAAGGGAGTGCCTGTGTCTTAAGCTCTCTCAGGTGTCACTGCCTGCTGTGGCCAGTGCTGGGTGGAAGGGCTCTAAGAGTCACTCTGCAGTAAGGGGTGCTTGGGTGTAGATCTGGGGGGGTCACTGCCTGCTGTGGCCAGTGCCGGCAGCCCGGGTTTAACAGCCGCCATGCAGTAGTGGGGGACTACGGCTGGGGATCTAGGGACACTGCACATGCTCTAGAAAGAGACGCACCAAGGCTTCTGTTGCAGCCTAAGTCTCCTTATGAAATGTTGACCTTTGCTGGGTCTGTTGGGGTCATTACGTAATTCCTATATGATTATGGAACCAGGAAGGCCCCTAAGTCATCTTAACCTCCCTAGGTTCTTTCCGAGAATACAGGCTGGCGAACTGGGCTGACTGCTCACGAAGGAGGGGGGATTCTCCTGGCCTCCACCACACCCTCTGCCGCTGCCTTCGGGGAGGGGGGAGGGGGGAGGCACAGAGGATACCTGGCATTTCTCAACAGGTGACGGTGACTCTCACAGCAGCCAATCCAGCCCGGGAGGAGGGAACGCGCTGGCCATTCCTCTGTGGAATGGCCTGTATATAAGGCCCTGCTTCCGTGGGCAGAGCCCAGAAGACTGTGACGGGTCAGACCTGCTCCTCAGTGCTGCCCAGCCCAGGCCTCAGCCTCCGACTATTACTGCTTCAGGACAGGAAGGCAAATGCAGTCGGCCCCGCCAGAACCAGTCAGCATGCCAGAGGGACTGTGGACAGGTCAGGACAATGGGCAGGTCGGGATGGGGTGCCAGCGGTTCTGAGGCCAGAGGGACTGTGGACAGGACAATGGGCAGGTCGGGATGGGCGCCAGTGGTTCTGAAGCTGAGGGAGCAGCCTGTCTCACTGTGCTTGATGAAGGTCCTGAACACTCCCCTCCCAGAGCCACAGGGGCTGGGCAGCCGAGCAGAATGCCAGGATTTATAGTCACGCCTCTTGGGGAAAGCAGGGTCTGGAGGGAGGGTACAGTGAGCCTGTCATCGGGAGGGTTCCCACAGGTGTTCCTGGGACTGAGGGACTGGCTTGGAGGACTACAAAGGCCCGTCCTCCCCTCTTTGGTTGGTGATCCTCTCCTTGGCTACTTCACTTGTCAGCCACCTGTTCTAACCTTCTGTGTGTGGTGTGTGTGTGGGTGCATGAGAGAAAGAATATGTGGGTGTGTATGTGTGAGCGAGAGGAAGAGAATGTGGCGTGCGTGTATGTGTGTCTGTTCTCCTACCAGACTGAACAGGAGGCTGAGCCCTGCGGTCTGCGAAGGTTGAGGAGGAGGCTTGTACGAAGGCCGCAGTCGTGTTGGGCAGGGGAGACGGCTGTAGAGAGCTGAGGCTGCTGTGAGGGTCCAGGGCCGAGGCGGAGCTCCACTCCCGTGAGGATGCACCCGATCTGACCTTATAAACAAGCGCCGCTGTCTATTTTCTGAGACCCAGCCTCCTCTGCCTCCAACTCTTACACTTGTGAGTGCTTCCCAAGTAACTGGGACACACCCAGCCTGTCTACTCTGCGTGTGTGTGTGTGTGTGTGTGCCCGAGCGCGCCCAAGGGTACAGATGGTACGTGCTCTACCACTGATGTCCACCCCAGCCCCAGAAACGCTTCCCTGATTGGAGTTTTTCATTGTGCTTTGCTTTCATCTTTGTTTTGCGACAGGGTCTCACGTGACCCAGGCTGACCTCTCACTTACTGTGTTGCCCAGGCTGGCCAAGGACTCTCACTCCTGCATCCTCTGCCTCTCAAGCTCTGCTCCCCTCACCCCCCAGAGTAACCCTGAGGGACCGCTTGTCTGCATGCACTTTCACCCTCATCCTGGACTGGTTTGGGACTCCTGAGGCCTGGGGCAGGGCTGGATGTGGAAAGCCCCGACTTTCCGGTTCACCTCAACTGTGGCAGGGTCAGCTCCAGGGTAGGACCTACCAGGGGAGAGGAGGCAGGGACAGTCGCATTAGCTAAGGCTCCCAGGGTTGTGTCTGCTGGGACCCAGTCCTGGAAGGCTCCAGAAGCTGTCAGCACCCCTTCCCCCAGCCATGGGCCTCACGACCTACTGCAAACCGAGGTGTTTGGGGCACCTGAGTTTCCACTGCAGGCTAGAATGCGGCTGTTGGCATCAGATGGCACCCTGAGTCCTGATGTAGTGATGTCTGGGGGAATAACATAAGTGTGATTTGCTACAAATAAGTTAGCATCCCACAAGCCCTTATTTCGGGGTCATTTGGTGCCCATCAAGGGCTGTTGATCATGCCAGGGAAAGGTCACCCGCAGGCCGCCTCCTCTGTGCAGCTGACATGGGGCTGGGCTCTGTGTTTGAGTGGGTGTCTCTGCCCAGACCTGGGGAAACCCTGCCTTCTGTACTGTGTGGGAAGGGAAGGAACCGTGTCCCAACACTGACACCTTCCTGATGGAAGCTGGGTGGTCTCTCCTTTCCTGTGACTCTTCCACAACTTTCCCCACCATAGCCATTGTCTGTTGCCCTCTGACCTGCCTCCACCCTCAGGACACCAGCACATTAGGGGACACCTGCTCTCAGAGCTGAGGCAAACAGCTATAGAGGAAATGCCTCTCTTGGCCGCGACCCTGCAGAAGAGGGACCCTGCAGGGAGGTGAGGCATCTGTGCTCCTCTCTGTGTGTGCAGGGAGCCAGAGGACAGCAGCCCAGCCCCCTCTGCCCAGGGACCCTTCCTTCTTGGCACTGAGGCACTCTGGGCTGGCGTCGGGGCTGCTGGTCACACCCAAAGCCTTCTCCTGGGTTGTTTCCCTTTTCCTGAGTTTGTGGCTGCTCTTTTCTCCTTTTAAACTTATCCCCCCCTTTATCTATGTGATTATTTATTTGGGGGAGAGTGGTCCTGGTGGGAGACAAGGGGATAGCCTCTGGACAGTCCTCTCCCTTCACCGTGTGGGTCTCAGGGATTGAACTCAGGTCGTCAGGCTTTGTGTCAGGTGCCTTTGCCAGCTGAGCTAACTTGGCCCCAACCCTTTAAATGGTTTTACAGCTATTTGGGGTTCGACTTGGAAAGGTCCAGGTAGAGGGCTTTCAGGACTCTGTCCCACCCTGTGCTGGCATCATTTATCCTGGTCTCACATGTCCTATTTAACACATGAGGTAGCTGTGTTCACTCATGTTCATGACATATAAGAACGGGTAAGGGGAACCCGCAGACGCAGGAGGTCCTGGGCGGTCACCTGTCAGGTGAAGGCCCCTGAGATTCTGTTGTGAGGAGGCAGGGGAATGAGAATGAAGAGGCTGGTGCCCAGTGTTCTGAGGCTGCTAGGGCAGAGGTCGGGACTGGTGCAACAGGAACCAGACGTGGGTGGGAGCTGCGAACAGTCGAGGGCCACACGGATGATGACCCTGCCCAGGAAAAGAAGGGCAAGGGGTGGAGGAAGGGAGAGGGAGGGGAGGGGGAAGATGGAGGGTGGGAGGGCAGGAAGAGAAGGGGACAGAAGTGTGCGTGGGCAGGGAAAGCCTGCTGCTGCCCTATGCACAGAGCAAGCCCTAGCCTCAGACTGGTAGGCTGATAATGTAGGGGGCGCTCAAGCCCCACCCTCTTCCTGGACCCTGTCAGGGACCGGAGATTAGAGAGCTGGATCGGCATAGGGTCATCAGTAGCTCTGAGATCTCTCTCTCTCTCTCTCTCTCTCTCTCCTAGTTTTTCAAGACAGGGTTTCTCTGTGTAACCCTGGCTGTACTGGAACTCGCTCTGCAGACCAGGCTGGCCTTGAACTCAACCTTCTCCACCTCTTAAACACTGGGATGAAAGATGCCACAAAAGCTGGGCCATTGTAGTTTATGCCTTTAATCCTAGCACAAGGGAGTCAGAGGCATGTGGAGCTCTGTGAGTTTGAGGCCAGCCTGGTCTACAGGGCTAGTTCCAGGACAGCCAGGGTCACACAGAGAAACCCTGTCTCAAAAATCCAAAAGAAAATAAAAGATGCCACCAAGCCTGGCTTTGTTTTCACTCCTCACCAGGCTCTGCAGGCTGCACTGGGCCCTGTTCTGGTGTGGAGGTAAGCACTGTCCTTTGGGACGTGTTCATGACTGGCAAGATGACAGAGGGCCAAGCACCGGGGCCTGGGCCTCTCCAAACCTCTTTGCCCTGTGTGTATGGTATGGTGAAGACAGTGGCTCCAAACTGCAGGTGCTCCTGTCCTCTGAGCTCCAGATGTGCCTGTGTTGCTTGGCACCCCAAGGCTCGCTTCCCTCCTCCTGGGTCAGCACCTCTCCTCCCCTTCTTGAAAGGACACCAGTCACTGTAGAGAGAGAGAGCTCACCAGCTCCATCAGTGAAAACTACTTCCAACAAGCTCACACTCATGGGTCTCTTGGGGATGTGATCAGAACACCTTACTTCCCAAGCCTGGGTCAGCTGTCAACAGGACAGCAGGAGAGAGCTGGGGTGCTCATGACCGCTCTGTGCTCATCCCCACATGACCTTCCCTGTGACGGCTCTGGCCTGCCCACAGGCTTTCCAGAGTTCTCTCTGTGTGAGGAAGTTCAGAAGGAGGGTGTTCCTGGAGCCCAGTCACTGAGTGGCCTAGGAATACTGGGTGGCAATGATACCTGCTCCCCCTCTCTTGTGTTCTGGAGTTCCAAGCTCAGGCTCCATCCGGAACCTGCTTCCTCTAAGGAGTTGAGAAGGCCATCGGTCAGAGGTGTCTGCAGCAATTTCTGAACTCAGTCTTTTATTGTTTCTCTTCCCGCCTGCTGTAGTCTTTGGTGCTGCTCAGACTTTGCGTTTTGGAGCAGGTCACGTGGTTTGACGTGACTTCACCCTCCCTGCCTGGCCCTGCCCCACTACAGCCATCTGCAGCTCAGTAGCCAGGCTGGACACACCAGGCTCTGGCCAGCTACACGGAGGCTCTGCAGAAGCAAGTCTGGGCACCTCAGGTGAGCCACTTGCTAGAGCCATGATCCCGGCATGGTTCGTTAGCTGTTCCACTTGTTGCTGTGAAGAGACAGGTCATCTGGGCTCATGGTTTGGGGAAACAGGCTCCACTGTGTGGAAGGTGTGATAGCAGGGGCATGAGCTAGAGATCCAGAGACAGGAAGCAGATAGATGCATGCTGCTGTCCAGCTGGCTTCCTCTTCTTCATGCGGTCTCAGCTCACAGCCACGGCACCACCCATATTCAGGGCAAGTCTTCCCTCCTCAGTGAGACCTCCCCAGAAACACTCTCACAGACATGTATGGAAGATGAGCAAGATTAGCTGTCCCTGTGGACAGGATGTTCCAGCCATCGCTTTCTTTCTGAGGGCTGGAGGGTTGTCGAGATAGGGTTCCCCTGTGTAGTCTTGGCTGTCCTGGACTCACTCTGTAGACCAGACTGGCCCCCAACTCACAGAGATCCACCTGCCTCTGCCTCCCAGAGTGCTGGGATTTCAGGCATGTGTCACCACGTCTGATCCCCTGACTGATTTTTATTCGTCTTTATTAACGAAGTCCTTGGACCATGAACAGCAATTGGCAAATGCAGTTTACTAACCCCAGGGGAAGCCGAGCCAGGGTTGGATTGCACCCTGTCTGTCCCACCCTCTCAGAGTCCAAGCATGGCAGAGCTGTGCCGCACGGATTCCACACTGACGGCCCTGGATGAGGAGACGCTCTGGGATCTGTTGGAGAGTCACCGTTGCAAGATCGTGCAGAGCATCTGTCCCAGCCGCCTCACCCCCTACCTGCGCCAGGCCAAGGTGCTGGGCCAGCTGGATGAGGAGGAGGTCCTCCACAGCCCCCGCTTCACCAACAGTGCCATGAGAGTTGGTGAGTCCACAGCCGCTAGCCTCTCCCTGAGTCCTGCCCAGCAGCTCAGCAAGGCTTGTAGCATAACAATGGGTGGAGGAGGTTCAACACCAATAGCGACCATGCCTATCATCCCAACATCCCAACAAGTGACTGAGACAGGAGGATTGCCACAAGTTCAAAGCCAGTCTGAACTACACTGTAAGACCCTAGCAAGAAAAGGGGGTAGGGAATGTAGTTCTGTTGGTAGAAGCTCTTGCAGCATACACACAGCACAGAGCATCACGAGTGCACCTGTAACCCAGGGGGCATCTCAGGTGCAGCTGTACCCCAGGGAGGTGGAAGCAGGAAGATCAGAAGTGTAAGGCCATCTTCAGCTCTGCATCGAGTTCTCGGCAGCCTGGGCTGTCTGTATAAGGCCCTAGTTCAAAACAACCTCTGTAACAAAAGCAGCAAGGGAACCCAGGTTCCCCACTTTTAGCTTTGAGTTGACTTTGAGTCAACCCCAGCAAATAGCTATAAACAATGCTGCTTAGAGAAGCTGGGGTGCAGCTCCTTGGCGGAACACACACTTAGCGTGCACAGGCCCCGACGTCCATCCAGGCACCAAGGAAAAGAAGCCCCTCAGGAATGTGTGCTCTCAGTTCTGCGGCCAGGAAGTCTTAAGTGTGCCGGTGTGAACAGGACTGCGACCCCACAGGCTCCGAGGGGACTCTTCCTGCCTTTTGGCTCTAGGAGGTTCCAGGAAAGCTTTGCCATGTGGTCCTGTCCCTCCACCTTCCTAATGCCCCTTTCCATGTTTCCCTCTTCTTGTGAGCACACTTGTAATTGGAATATGGCCCACTTTCATCCTCTTCTTTTAATTTTTAAGTTTATTTTTTTGGTCGAGACACTATCTTGTGCACACTTGTGCGAACACTACCAATGGTGCTGCAGCCTCAGGACTGTCTAACCCAGAGATCTTTCACTTAATTACATCCACGAAGCTCCTTTGTCCGAAGGGAACAGATCCACACAGGCACCGTCTTCCCTGCTCTGTGTCACTGTGATAAACACCACAAGGAAAAGCAGCCTGGGGAGGAGAGGGTTTGTCTGGTTTACACGTCCCAACCACAGTCTATCACTGAGGGAGGTTGAGGCAGGAACTGAAGCAGAGGCCGGGGAACGATGCTACTCACTGGCTTGCTCCCTGTGGTCTGCTTAGGGACCACCGGCCAGGGGTGGCCCATCCACAGAGCTCTAGGCCCTTCTACATCTGTCATTAACCAAGAGAACACCCCACAAGCTTGCTCACAGGCCGGCCCAATGGAGACAGTCCCTCAAATGAAATCCCTCTTCCCTGAGGTCCCTAGTGTACTGAGTTGACAAAAACTAACCAGCATGGCTAGGTTTCGGGGGGTGACATGTGTTTGGGGGATATCTTTGGAATTTGTTCTTCTAGTCTGGTAGGCAGTATTTCCTCACCCGGAAGTGACTAACCCCAAAGGTCAATGGGTGAAGTGCTACTGCTGACAAAGTGCCCACTGCAAACACAGGCCATAGAAGCCAGGTGGCAGGTGGCAATCATTGCTGTCTTGGTGTAGGTGCATGGATCTCAGATAGACTGATCTGTAAAAGACTGGGGTTTTATGCTCACACACACAAGAGAAAGAGAGCGAGAGCTTAGCACTGTAAGCATGTCAGCACGTGTCCCTTTGTATCCAGCTCACAGGAGAACATTTTCTTGCCCCTAGTAAGGGTCCAACTAATACGGCTCCTGCCTCTTTGAGCTGATGACGCATGAATTGTACAGAGCCTGTAAGGACAGTAAGGGAACCTCCATGCAGGGGTCCCAGAGAACTCAAATCCCCAGATGTACAAAGCTGTCTACATCACACCCAGTGGTTCAGGTTCTCTCTCTCTCTCTCTCTCTCTCTCTCTCTCTCTCTCTCTCTCTCTCTCTCTCTCTCTCTCTCTCTCTCTCTCTTTCTCTCTCTCTCTCAAGGACACTTGCTGGATCTGCTGAAGGCCCGAGGGAAGAACGGTGCTGTCGCCTTTCTGGAAAGCCTGAAGTTCCATAACCCTGATGTCTACACTCTGGTCACTGGGCTGCAACCTGACATTGACTTTGGCACCTTCAGCGGTGAGAGCTGGCTCATGCGTCCTTCCCTCTAAGCCGGGGTCTTTGGTCCTGGGCAGGGCACTCTCCCCATTCAGTGCAATGGGGAGAGGGGAGGGAAGAAGACCCAGGACCTTGGGTGCTTCAAGGCCCATCTCCCGCACCTTGAGGAGACTCTTGGGGCCTGCCATGCCATGCACTCAAGATGTAAAGGGCCGCCCATTATGCTGCTTAAGGGGACGCTAGTGCCTCTCTTCCCTGGGGTGGGGGACTTCTGCAGGAGAGCACAGCCATGCCCTAAAGGCTTAGCCCACATGACAGGACATACGGTCACATTCAGGAGATGACAGACTCTGGCCTTTCCCAGGGAGTTGTTGAAAAGTTTGCGTGTTAAAAGAACAGGACTCTCAGGGAACTCAAAACAGCAGCTAGTCAGACATCTGTTCTGGTTTGTGTGTTCTGTCAGGCAGATTTATGTCTCCGCTGAGTTTTCCTTGGGGTCCCATGGAAATTGCTAGCTTTGGGTACAATCAGCTTATAAGGGAATCTGGATGAGAATGGTAGGGTCTCACAGGAAAGCCTAGAAGGGCAGACTATATCATGATGAAAACATGGAGTCCCCCCAAAGCAGGAGACTTTTAAAGAGACCAATAGAGAAGGCCTGTAGGCTCGCAAGGGTCTGGTCACGGGGTACAAGACCCCAGGGGCTGAGTACAGGAGGGCAAGGTGACAGAGAGAATGATCACCCATCTGTAGGCCTCATGGAGACGTCCAAGCTGACCGAGTGTCTGGCTGGGGCCATCAGCAGCCTGCAGGAGGAGCTGGCCCAGGAGAAGGCGCAGAAGGAGGCACTGCTTCGGAGATACCAGCAGCTGAAGGAGCGCCTGGGCTCGGCTGAGGCCCGGGCAGAGGGTCTGCGTCAGCTGGAGGCCGACCACAGCCGCATGAAGCGCGAGGTGAGCGCCCACTTCCACGAGGTCCTGAAGCTGAAGGATGAGATGCTGACGCTGTCCCTGCACTACAGCAACGCGCTTCGAGAGAAGGAGCTGGCCGCCACGCGCTGCCACAGCCTGCAGGAGGAGGTACCCACCGAGGACTCACTAGGGGGAATCCAAGCAGGGCGACCCCATCCGGGGAACCCACTCCACCATGCCCAGCAGACCTCCTGGGTTTGCCTTATGGGGTGCTTCCTTCCAGGGATGCCTGACCAACACTGGGGGACATCTCTGAGATCCAAGTTCCTCTTGGGCCTCTGACCAAAAGAAGAAGGCCAGGTTGATCTGGCTGGGTAGTTTGGGGGTTCGGAACCCTGGACACACATAGAGCCCTGGACCCCACAGCTTACACAGGAAACTCTGCTTGGTGGGAGGATCCAGCTGCTGCGGACCTCAGCTTCCCTGGCCCTCACCAGCTTGATCTTGCTGATGTGTTGTTAACTCACCTTCATGACCCACATTCCCTCCATCAGAGGGACTAGCAGAACACAAGATGGCTGAGAAAACAGGGGTGCTGGCGGCCACCAGCTAACCAACTGCAGAGATGGAGCTGGCGCCGGCTGCCGTGGTCTGCGCCCGGGGACCCGAGCCATTAGTCTCTTTCTCTTTTAAAGTGTGTACGAATGTTCTAACCTTTGAGGTTTATTTATTTACTATGTGTACGGTGTTCTGCTTGCATGTACACCTGCACACCAGAAGAGGGCACCAGATCCCATTATTGTTGTGAGCCACCGTGTGGGTGCTCGTGTCGATCTCAGGTCCTCTGGAAGAGCAGCCAGGGCTCTTAACCTCTGAGCCGTCTCTCCATCGCTAAGCACTGCATCTCGTCCGTAGCAAAATAAAGCTGGCATGCCTTTTTCTGACAAGACGGTTCAGTCTGTATTAGTTACTTTTCTATTTGCTGCGATAAAACAACATGACTAAAAGAAACAGGAATTTGTCTGGGCTTGTGGTTCCAGAGGAACAAGAGTCTGTCGTGGCAGGGAGTGATGGCAGCAGACAGGCATGGTGGCCAGAGGAGGAAGCAGACAGACCCTAGCCTCGATTACCAAGGAAGAGGAGGGTGAGAGCGGGGCAAGGTGTGCAGGCTCAAAGCCTGCCCTGATGCCTACGAGGCAGGCCCAGCGTGCCCGCTCTTCCCAGGCGCAGATAGAACTGCCTCCTGGGGACCCGAGCCAAGGGGACATTGACCATTCAAACCCTCACAGTGTTTTCCCAGAGGACCCAAGTTCAAGTCCCGGAACCCACACGGGGAAGCTTATAACTCCAGCTCGGGGGCATCTAATGCTTCTGACCTCTGCAGGCAATAGCACTCACATGCACATGCTCACACACACATGTAATTTAAAATAAAATAAATACTCTTACATGCCGCTTCTTCCCATGAGGCAGTGGGGCTGCCTGGGAGGTGAACCTGTGCCTGGTGCCTTTGCACCTCAGGGCTGAGGCCCTCCACAGGCAACCAGCATCAGCAGGGCGGGTGGGCAAGCTGCACCTCACAGTGCTTGACGGAGAGACCTTCCCCACCATCCTCCTTGCTTTCTCCCACACAGCTCTACCTGGTGAAGCAGGAGCTGCAGCGGGCAAGCCTCGTGTCCTCATGTGAACGGGAATCTCGAGAGAGGTCCCTGAAGATGGCCAGCGACCTGGAGTCCGAGGGAGCAGAACTGAACCGCCTTAAGGAGGAAAATGAAAAGTTGCGCTCCATGACCTTCAGCCTGGTAGGCCTTGGTCCCTCAGGAGGCCAGATGTCTCTTGCTGATCTGGGAAGGCCATGTCTTTAGTGTCAGTGTGTGCCTATGGGCTCATGCCAGCCCCTTCTCTATGTCATAAGCAGGCCTTGCACTCAGGATCCTCCTGCCTCAGTATCCTGGTATGCTACACCTGCAGCACCAGAGCAGGTGATGCAGTCCCCCCTGTTTCTTCCTGCCGCTTTCTTCCCACCCACACAGATGGTGATAGCACTGTAAACCATGTCCCGGCCATGGCGGTGTGGCACACACTTAATCCCAGCACTGGGAGGTACATCTCTGTGAATTCGAGGCCAGGACAGCCAAGGCTACACAGAGAAACCCTGCCTCGAAAACCAAAATCAAACCAAAACAATAAGGCCTTGTCCCTAGGCTGGGACAGTGATGCCTTAATCCCACACCCAGGAAGCAGAGGCAGGTAGATCTCTGTGAGTTGGAGGCCAGCCTGGCTACACAGAGAAACTTTGTCTCTAAAAACCAAAAACACAAAACAAAACAAAAACAAAAGCCTCATCTCTATATTAGCTCATTGAATGGGTTAATTTACTGCGACCACATTGCTCTGCAATAGTAAAGGCCACTTGTGACTGTGGGGTCTCTGCCGGGTGTGGTGGTGCAAGCCTGCAATCCCAGCATGGGAGCCTGAGGCAGGCGATACTGTAGCTAAGATAAAATGAAAGGCTGGATGAGCTATAAGGATGTGGAAAACATAATCTGTCCCGCCCATTATACTTTTTGCATCCTGCGCACCCTGGCTCAGGGAAGCAGACTTCCTGGGAGCTGGGGGCACGGAAGTCCTGGAACTCTGCAAACGCTTTATTTGGTCACCTTGATTCCTTTTTCTTCCTTTTCTTTTTTCTTTTTTTCTTTCTTTTTTTTTTTTTTTGGTTTTTCAAGACAGGGTTTCTCTGCGTAGCCCTGGCTGTCCTGGAACTCCTTCTGTAGATCAGGCTGGCCTCAAACTCAGAGATCCACCTGCCTCTGCCTATGCTGGTATTATAAGAAATTCCTTCAGTATGCCCTCCTTGGGGATATGACACAGCTCACTGCAGCCTGGGCTGGACCGTGTGTCTCTCACAGGCTCCTCTGGGGAATGAAGCACAAGAAGGCCCATCCTTTGTCTTCAAGCTCTGCTGGTGGAGCTGTTGAAGAGGGCTGAGTGATCCTAAAGAGGAATTGTCCCTTGAGGAGTTCTGTCTCCTCGACCAGTTAGAACCAAAATGCCTATCTTCTCATTTATGACTGGTGTGCATGTGTGTGTGTTTGTGTGTGTGTGTGTGCATACAGGTGTATGTGTGTGTACCTGTGTATGCGAGCGTGTGTTTCTGGGCACTGAACCAAGGGCCCTCCACATGCTGTGTGCTCTCACTCCAAAATGCATCCACAGCGCTTGTTTCACACTCTTTTTTTTTGAGTCAGTGTCTAAGAAGCCTAAGTTAGCCTGAACGCATTCTGTAGCCTAGGCTCGCCTCAGTCCGGCAGCCTGCAGAAATGAGGCCACACTAGCTAACGCATGCGCGCCCTTGGGCTTTTCTGTGCGGTTTCCTTGGGGCTCGGTTTCCCTGGTGGGGCGCTGGGAGGTTGGCTGACCTCGTTCTATACCAGGTGGAGAAGGACATTCTGGAGCAGAGCCTGGATGAGGCCCGGGAGAGCAAGCAAGAGCTGGTGGACCGCATCCACTCGCTGCGGGAGCGAGCAGTGGCCGCAGAGAGGCAGCAGAAGCAGGTGACAGCACAGCCCCTTCCTTGGGGTCTCGACCCTCCCTCCATCCTGGGCAGGCTCGTTTGTGGGGCCGACAGATTCCTTCAATCATCCGCACAGTTTAACTTTGCTTATGTTAAGCCGTAGCCCAGACCTCATGGCCAGGCCAGCAATGGAGGAGCCCCAGACTGTGCCAAAGGCTTAGGGACCACGGCAGCCTGGGATTTAGACAAAGGAAGATGGACAGAGAAGAAGGAGTGAGGGAGGGGAAATCGCTTGTTTATTTAAGGCCATTAAGCAGTGTGATTCCTCACACGTGTATTCAGAATTGCTGAGTAAACCCAGCATGAATGACTCCGTGGCTCTGTAGACAGACCTCTAAACCTGTCCCAGCAGAGAGAATTCGCCTCACTTCCCACCCCCGAGGCCCCTCCCTGCCCCCACCTCCCCACTCACCCCTTCCCACCTAAGCCCTCAGAGCCAGTGAACTCCATGGCTGTGTCCCCACTGCACAGTACTGGGAGGAGAAAGAACAGACGCTGCTCCAGTTCCGGAAGACCCAGGTGGACTGTGAGCTGTACAGAGAAAAGATGACCACACTACAGGGCCAGGTGGCCGAGCTGCAGAAGGAGCGTGACCAGGTACCCTCAACCGTGGGGGACAGGCCCGGAGGGGAGGGTGCAGGTGGCTGCCCTCGCAGACACCGAGACGGAGGACGCCACCATCTACGCTGTCCCCTGCTGGAGTGCGATGAGGCCAAGGAGAGGGTTCAGGGTTCAGGGCTCCGTTCCTCGGTCCATAGGTCCTTAACTTCCGTGCAATGCACTGGCACAGGCTCTCTGTCACCCTCACCTTTGTTCTTAACATAAGATGTAGAGTGTGCATCCCGGATACGGGTTTTCTTAAAACAGAGTAGGTTTGCATATTCAGTGTGAGCCCTGATTAGTGCACATGGTACGAGTTAGTGCAGACCTGGCTGAGTTCACCGAAAGCACACACAGCATGAGGGTGCCTTTTGCAGCTCAGATGCCTGGTTCACTGTCCCACCGGTAACCACCCCTCAACCGCTGCCCCCCTTCCCCCTCACCCCCCATCTTGGCTCCAGGCATACACAGCCAGGGACAGGGCCCAGATGGAGATTTCTCAGCGCCTGGTGGAGAAGGATGCCCTGCGCAGGACGGTGTTCGAGTTGACAGAGCAGCTCTGCGAGCTGAGGACCCAACTGCGCAAGCTTCAGGGAGAGCCCCCGGGAGGGGTAAGTATGCAGCCCAGGAGGGGAGGCCGCATACACAGCCCAGGAGGGGAGGGAGGCCGGACCACGGGCTGCATGGGTGCCGGGGATGACAGGTGTTAATGAGCCAGGAGACGGGGCAGAGCCCTGCAGAACTCCAAAGAGCTGCGAAGTGCTGAGCACACGGGCAGGACCGCCCTGCTTCAGCATCTTTTTACAGAAAGGGAAGCTTGGGGTGGGGGATCTGGAACCAGCAAATCTGGGTGTGTCATGGCAGAGGAGGCTGTCAGTATGTCCACTTTGTAAAACTGACTTTCCCAAAGTCAAAACCCAGGGGCAGAGGTGCTGAGGTGAGGGGCCAGCATGGTCGAGAGCTGTGAGCATCACCACAGAGAGCTGCTTGGTTCCAAGGGCAGCATGGGTCAGGTACCCGGGTGGCCAAGACTGCTTAAGTACCCGAGGTCCAGGTGGGAGGCACAGTCAGACTCTTCCTAGTCCCACCCCTCCGTGTGTGTGTGTGTGTGTGTGTGTGTGTGTCTGTGTGTGTGTGTGTGTCTGTGTGTGCCTGGAATGGACTCACATTGCCCAGTCTAGCCTTGACCTTGTACGTCTGTTTCCTCAGTCTCCTGAGGAATGCGCAGTCCTGGGCCACCAGGCCCAGCTTGTGATACACACATACATGCACACACTAGGAAGATGACTTGTCACCAAGCCCGACAACCCGAGTTCAGCCCCATGACCCACACGGGAGAGGGAGGGAACCAACTCCTGCAAGCTGTCCTCTGATTTCCACAGGTGTGCCATGGTATGTGTGTGCACGTGTGTGTGTGTATAGCCACACACAGAAAGAAGCCTGGGAGGGCAGACACGGAAATGCTAACTGCATATACATAATCCATTTTATTTTTATGGGTGTGTGTGTGCCTGCACCATGTACATGCAGTATCTGTGGAGGCCAGAAGAGGGCGTCAAAACCCCTGGAACTGGAGTTACAGATGGTTGTGAGCTGCTGTGTGGTGCTGGGCACAAAACCTGGGTCCTCAGCAAGAATAGTCAATGCTCTTCACCACTGAGCTAACTACCTTCCCTTCTCTAATTGCTTCTTCACCCACCCTCATTTTCCTTCTTTCTTCTTTTCTCTCTCTCTCTTTCTTTCTCTCTCTTTTCTTATTTTAGTTTTGAAATAGGGTTTCTCCAGGTAGCCTGGGCTGTCCTGGACTTTGTAGACCAGGCTGGCCTTGAACTCATGAACTCACAGAGATCTGCCTGCCTCTGCCTCCCAAGTGCTGGGATTAAAGGCATGCACCATCACACCTGGCCCTCATTTTCTTTGTGGCAAGTGATACATATATACATATATATGTGTATATACATATATACATACATATATTACACTGTTTATTATTCTTAAAACTAGCAAACAACGGCACACAACAAACATTCTCTAGATTCTCTAGAAAGACCGAACTGCACTTTTCTCAAGCCAGGTGGCTCTCATCTCCTTGGTGGGTAACTCCTGGGATTATAGAGACACCAGCATTTCACTCAGAAGCTGAGGTGGGAACTAGTCCAAGTAGGGGTGTGGCTGGGGGCGGAGACCCAGGAGGAAGTTTCCTGCCCTAAGGAGCCCTCTGGCCTCTTTGGAAGCCCAAACAGGAAGCCGGAGCAAGGGAACTCTGCCTTCGGGGGAAGCAGAGGCTCGTGCGGATGCACGCCATGTGTCCACCTGATGACAGTGACTGCAGCCTCCTCAGCTCCACTGAGGTACCTGCCCCTCCCTCCCCACCCCCAACACTCCCTGCCCTCTGCTGTGTTCAGCCCAACACATCATCTTGGCTAAGCTGCCTCCAGGAATCTTATTGGCATAGAGCAGAATTAATACACTGAGCATTTCAGACAGGAAGCCCACTCCCTCACGGGTCTGGGATCACACTCCGGGTGGCTCTGGGAAGCCTTTCCTCTCTCTCCAGCTTTGCTTTCCCAGCAGCCCTTGGCTTGCGTCATGTCTCCGCTGTCAGGCAGGCTCTCCAGATTCCCTTGCATCGCTTTCAACTTTCCTAAAGCTGAGACCTTTAATACAGCTCCTTATGCTGTGCTGACCCCCAACCATACAGTTATTTTCATTGCTATTCCATAACTGTAATTTCTACTGTTAAGAATTATAAATATTTTTGGAGATGGAGGTTTCCCAAGGGGTTGCGACCCACAGGTTGAGAACCCCTGGCTTAGAAGGTGTGTCAGGTGGTTTCTCTGAGGTCACCAAGTTAAATGGAAAGAGTTTGTTTGTGTTCACAGTTCAGAAGCTCCCGACACAGTGGCTCAGACCCAGCGCTTCAGGTTTGTGGTGAGGTAGAGCGCCTTGCACAGCAGCTGGGAAAGCACAGAGACAGATAGACAGACATACACACAGCGAGGTAGAGACACAGACAGAGACAGGCACAGACAGACACGAAACCTGACTTAACTCCTGCAGCAGACACTCCCAGTGACCTAACTAAACCTCCTCCTCTAGGCCTCCTCCTGAAGTTTCAATTACCCAATAGCACCACAAGCCAGAAGACAAGCCTTAAACACAGTCTTGAGGGGAATCTAAACCACAAGTGACTGCAATGGATTCCAGCCCACTCTGACCCGGTCTTCTCTGCCTGATTTTACCTGGAAAGACCCCACTTTCAAATCAGGTCTCATTCAGAAGGTCACATTCAGGTCTCTCGAGAGACCTGAAGTTAGGAGACACTATTCCACCTAGTTCAAATGGTCCCTGGATGGCAAAGAGGAGAGTGACCTCTTCAAGGTGGCCATGTTGGTTCAGGGTGCTCAGGGTGTGGTGAGGTGCACGGTTGTGGGCTGCCCTGAGCTGGAATGGGGGTGAGAGGCAGGGGAGCATGGAGCCCCCTTGCCACCGCCTGGGGCAGGCTTGCTGCTCCCTTCCTGGATGCCCTCGCTCCATGGTCTCTGCGTTTGCAGAGCAGCCAGACTCTATGCACATGCTCCCTGGCCTGTAGGGAAACCGGACAGGGAGGGAGATTCCACATTCCAGCCAGAATCACAAACACACCTTCTAGCTCCGGCTCATGCTCAGGATCCTTTGGGGTTGTGGCTGGGATGGGAAGGAACCTGGGTCTTAGTGCTGACTCCTGGCTGGCCTCCCTCATGAACGTACACCCCCTCTCAAATACCTGAGGAGTGGGATCCGCCCCCCTGTCCAGCTCTACCCTATGTGCTAGGATGTGGCCGTCTTTGCCCTGTCTGCCTCCCACAGTGCAGGCTGTGTGGCCACACCCTCCTCCACTGGGCTCCTCTGTCTCACCCTCCAGGAAGTCTGCCACACCCTGGCATGATGTACTGACTCACAGATCTGCTTCCTTCTGTGGTCAGTGGTCTGTGAGCAGTCCCCCAACCCAGGGGATGGTGCTGGTCCTCAGGTCACTAACAAAGGAGCTACAGAGCCCCTGTAGGGATTCCAGTGAGTGGACCTAGGTCATCTCACTGCCTGCTCAGAACTAGCCCCACCCGAAGGCCCCCAGTTCTCCCCTCACCAGCCCGGAACTCCTCCGTCCTGGGTCTCATGACTTTATATGCAAAATGGGATACCAAACACACAACCTAGAACATATACAGTAGGCACTTTCACAACCTAGAACGTACACAGTAGGCACTCTCACAACCTAGAGTATATACAGCAGGCGCTCTCAGATAACCTAGAACAACAAGCGCTAAGCAAGCATGACTTAACGTGCTCTTCCTCTGCTTCCCTTTCCCGCGCTGTCACCCTCTGCCCACCCAGTCCCGGCTGTGGTGGGACCTGAGTTCCACCTCCAGCCGTGAGCAGACGGACAGCTTCCGCTCCAGCAGCCCCATGCCTCCCAGCCAGCAGTCGCTGTACAAGCGGGTGGCGGAGGACTTCCTGGCAGATCCCGAGTCTCTGAGGTAGAGCATGGTCTAGCCTTCGGGGGATGCTAGCTAGACCAAGGACTATCTGGGCTTTGGGCACAGCAGCTCGGCCGCCAGGTGAGCTAGCTTCCCCTGCTCTGTGACAGCTTTTCGGAGGTCCCGGAGGCGCGGCTGGAAGGGGCTGTGGGAGACGACACGGACACAGACCTGGAGTACGAGATGTTAGACAGAGCAGGTGAGCGTGCCACACACATGCATCTCTTCAGCAGGCTCGTTTTCTGGGCAGCATGGGGGCAAGGGAGACAGCCTGGCTCTCTCTCCAGACGGCAGAAAGACGCGAACTTGATCTCTGCCATAATGGAAGCGACCACAGCCCGCTGAGCTGTTTCCTGTGATCTTTTTAACTTTCACCCAGAGGCCACACAAGACTCAGCATCTGTGTTCCCACGGCCACAGGCATGCGTGTTCTCCTGCCCCATCCCTGCCTTCCCTGTGAGCAGACAGGCCTGGGTGTGCCCTTCTCCTGGCTGCCGGCCCCAAGGCTCTCGCTCTCCTCATTTCCTTATGTCTGTGATTGAACTGGCCCCTTGTCCTGACATCCACCAGCCTTTCACTAATTAGCATTCTCACTTTCCACCTCACACCTGGGGCCACACCTGGAGCCACACCTGGCCCTCACAGCTGTTAGGCTCCTGGTTAGAATTCACCCCACAGCCACCAGAGGGCGAAAGCGTTCAGCGCAGGGAACCAAGTGACCAGAAACCCTACCTCAGGTTCACACACTGTGACTGGGTCAATCCGAGCTCGGCTGGAGCGTTTCCTCAATTTAATTCTGCTTTTAAAATAGTCAAATGGTGGTGTGCTTGTTTCCTGGGCTGAAGCCATCTGTGGGCAGCAGCGCTGAGGCCTCCAGCGGGGCTTGAGGTGGAGTGAGGATGCCCTTGGCCCAAGGTCACAGAATACGAGAACCGCAGTCTCTGGGGCTGGGACGTGTGGGTAAAGTGCTTGCTGTGCACGCATGGAGGCCTGATCGGCAGGATCCGCGTAAAAGCCAGGCCTGGCAGCAGGCTTCTGTAAGCTCAGCTCGGGGAGTTGAGAGTGGCAGGGATCTGGGCCTCTCTGCCAAGAGTTCCGGGGTCAGTGAGAGGCCTTGCCTCACAAAATAAGGCGAAAAGTGATAAAGGAAGACAATTGATGCTGACCTTTGGCTTACGCACACACACAGAGAGAGAGACACGGAGAGAGAGACACGGAGAGAGAGACAGAGAGAGACGGAGAGAGAGACGGAGAGAGAGACAGAGACATGGAGAGAGAGACACGGAGAGAGAGACACGGAGAGAGAGACACGGAGAGAGAGACGGAGAGAGAGAGCACATTCTGGATGTGGAGACATCCAGAACGTGGGAGGATTGAGAATTCGAGGGCTATATAGTAAGACCATTTCAAATTAATTGATTTTATGAAGATTTATTTATTTATTAATCTGCCTGCACACATGCTTACACACCAGAAGAGGGCACCAGATCTCACTATAGATGCTTGTGAGCCACCATGTGGTTGCTGGGAATTGAACTCAGGACCCCTGGAAGAGCAGACAGTGATCTTAACTACTGAGCTCTCTTTCCAGCCCAGATTAATTCATTTTTAACATGCTAGGTCTTGGGGAGCCTTGGAGAGCATATAATGTGAGAATTCAGAGGCCCGGCATAGCCAGTGGATTGCTGATCAGTACCAAAGGGCAGGACTGGATTATGCCAAATGTTAGACTCCCCCTTTTTAGATTTATTTTATTTTTTGTGTATGGGTGTTTTGCCTGCATGTATGTCTGTGCACCACATGCATGCCTGGTGCCCTCAGAGGCCAGAAGAGGGTGTTGATCCCTTGGAGCTGGAGGTACAGAAAGTGGTAATCACTGTGTGGGTGCTGGTTCTGTGCAAGAACAAGTGCTCAGAACTAACTGCTGAGCCATCTCTCCTGCCCTTAGAGCTGACCCTTAATTGAATTCAGAAATCTACATTTTAGGAGTCTTCCCTCCCTTAGGCTATTGGCAACTAGTTCAGGCATTGCAGAATGATGCGTGCAGCTGTCGCCATGGAAAGATGAAGTCAAAGCGCTAAGCACAAAGGTGGGGTCTCCATAGGGGGGCTGAGCCAGGCAGGTGGAGGTACCTGAGGAGGCTGCCGCAGGGAAGCAGGGCAAGGAGCTTAGGCTCTGGCTGATGTGACTCCCATTTCCTTCCAGACCTCTCCCAGCCGGAGGACAGCCTACAGGAGTCTTCGCAGAGCCTAAATATCTCAGAAAGGTGAGCTGCAGGCTGGGGAGACTGGCCGTGACAGCAGAGTGTGACTGCCCTCTCACCTGGGGGGGGGGCACCAGCATTTCCAAGAGGATGGGCCAGAGCAGAGAGAATTCCAGAACCTGGGCCTTTCTCGATCTCTGCACTCAGCTTGGATCTGTCTGCCCGCAGCAGCGTCCCTGTGAGGCGGAGGCCAGCCCGCAAGATCCTAAGCCAGGTCACAGTGCTGGCATTCCAAGGGGACCCATTGCTGGAGCAGATCAGCGTCATTGGCGGGAACCTCACCGGCATCTTCATTCACCGTGTCACCCCCGGCTCCGCGGCAGATGAGATGGCCTTGCGTCCTGGCACTCAGATCATGATGGTGAGCAAGAGAGGAAGACCATGCCCGTGCCCGAATGGGTAGGGCTGTGAGGCAGGAGAAGGTGATCTGGTTCTGGCAGGGTTTCAGGTCTGCTAGGGTTGATGGACAGTGCTGCACATGTCTGTGGAAGAGGGTTGGGGAGGGAAACCCAGCCCCTTCACAAGCGGGACAGGTCAGATGCCCCAGAGCCCCTGGATCACGGCGGCTCTGCCGTTGGTGCTGTTCTGGAGATGAAAATGGAGGCTTGTACCTGTCAGACAAGTGATCCAGTACTGAGCTGTGCCCCAGCCCTGCCTGGGCTGTGTAAAGCCATTCTAATGGGGGGGGGCTTTGTGTTTCTTTTTACTTTGATGATCTTATTGTCACTTTGTATATGTGCAGAAAAAAACATATACATGACATAAAGTTCACCATTTTAGCCGGGCATGGGGGGGCACACCTTTAACCCCAGTGCTCAGGGAGGTGGAGGCAGAGGCAGCCGGATCGCTGTGAGTTCAAGGCCAGCCTGACTTACAAAGTGAGTCCAGGACAGCCAAGGCTACACAGAGAAACCCTGTCTTGAAACACCCAAAACAAAACAAAACAAAACACCATTTTAACTACTGAGCTTTATTGCAAAATGCCCAAATCTAGACAGAGCACAAATATACACATAAATGTAAATCATAAATTACTCTTCTTAAGTGAAAACATGCATGAGAAGGGTGATTTAGATGTGGCCTAACAACATAATTTCTTCACTTCTGTGCATGTATGCACGTGCGGTATGTGTGAATAAGTGGCTGCACACATGTGCGGTCAGAGGACAGCTTTGGTAGTCCTGCTGTCTCCTTCCACCTTGCTCTGAGGCAGGCTCTCTCTCGCTGAGTATGGCACACACCTTTGATCTCGGCACTTAGCAGACAAAGGTGTGTGGAACTGTTCTACAGGCTGAGACCCTGTCTCAACAAACACATTTATTAATTTGCTTATTTGTCTGTGTGTCATAGAACACACGTGGAAGTTAAAGGACAGCTTGTGGCAATCGGTCTATCCTTCCACCACATGGGTCCTGGGGATTGGAGTCAGGCGCTCAGTCTTTGGTGATGAGTACCTTCACCCACTGAGCCGTAGGGCCAAGCATGGGGCTCTCTCCATCTCCTTCTTCTTGGGTTTTGCTTGTTTGTTGGTTGTTTTGTTTTGTTTTTTTCAAGACAGGGTCTCACTATGTAGCTCTGGCTGTCCTGGAACTCACTCTGCACACCAGGCTGGCCTCTAACTCACCGCGATCCGCCTGCCTCTGCCTCTAAGTGCTGGGATTAAAGGTGTGAGTTACCACACCTGGCTCTTCCATCTTCTGCCTCTTGCCACACTCACCCCAGGCTCTCGGGAGAGTAAGTGGATTTCTTAGCATGCATTCATTCCCCTTTCCCACCTCGCAGCTCCATGTGAGAGAGCTGAGGATACAGGTTCACAGCACAGCATGCACTGGGGTCAAGGGCTGGACCAGGTTTTATTTTTAATTATGTGCATGTGTGTGAAAGGGGTGAGTGCACACGGGTACGGGTGTGTGCACATGAGTACAGGTGCCTGCAGAGGCCAGAACTGGACAGCAGATTTCCTGGCATCACAGACAGTTATGAACTGCTACATGGGTGCTGGGAACAGAACCTGGGTCTTGTGTAAGAGCAACAAGTGCTTTTAACCACTGAGCCAAGTTTCTAACGCCACAACTTTTAGCCTTTTAAAAATATGGAGAAACGAGCCAGCCGGGCATGGTGGTGCACTCCTGTAATCCCAACACTCGGGGAGGCAGTAGCAGGCAGGTCTCTGTGAGTTCGAGGCCAGCCTGGTCTACAAAGTGAGTCCAGGACAGGCAGGGCTATACAGAGAAACCTTGTCTTGAAGGAAAAAAGAAACGTGCAGATGGGCTTCACCCCATCCCTGAGGCTCACCTGTCAGCCTCAGTGAGAGAAGGGTGGGAATGGAGGAGCTCATCTGGGCAGGGGTCTCCACAGCAAGAGCGTCCTTGAAGAGCCCACATGCTACTTGTCCAAGGACATCCCCTGTCCCCTACATATGGATACGAGGAGCCCTTTGGTACTATAGTCCTGAGACTGGCGAGTAGCCTATGGACCCACTCATGCTGCAGGGTCCTCTATGGCATTTGAGAGACATCCTGGGGCAGCTCCGAGCTGGCAGTCATCAGACGAATCATAACACACACACACACAGTACACAGAAGCACATGTCCCCTTAAACCACGGGGATGAGGGAGGCAGCGTGGAAGCCCCAGGGGTAGGGTAAGGGAGGGATGTCCTGGCACTGAGTGGGTAAGGACCACAGAGGCCACTCAGCAGCCCCATGCATAGAACGGGCGGGCCCCAAACACACAGAACCTGGATCTAGAGTGATCCAGAATGTTCTGGAAGCTCCCAAGGTCCATTTTCAAGACAGGAAAGTGGCTATATTGAAGAGGCCATCCTCAGCAGTGGAAAGGTTGAGGGGGGGTGACAGGCGACTCTTCAGGGTGTAGGACGCATGTGAGTGCAACCCGATACTATGGAAACACTGTCCCCACACAGCTTGTGACAGGGATTCTGATAGGCCACAAGAGGCCAAGATGGATGGGTGCGAGGGAGGCCAAGGGGTCCCCTGCGGGCTCCCACTGTACCACGTCTCAGCTGCCACACCGTGTTGGTGAGAAGTCGCCCTCACACTGCCCTCAGGTGGACTACAAGCCGACTGAGCCGTCATTAAGGGCCACGCTGGAGAACGCCACGCTGGAGCAGGCTGTGGGCCTTCTCAGGAGGGTGAATGGTTCCTGCTACCTGTCCGTGAAGATCAACACTGAGGGTAAAGGCACCAGCCCACACCTGCTCACCCCTCAGTCTCCTGCTCTGACCTGCTGCACCCCACAACCTAGGTCTACCGAGACCGAGGCAGTTCAGCCAGTCTCTCCCTGAATCCCCCAGGCTCCAAAGAACTGGAAACGTTGGGCCTCGCACCAAAGTGGCTTCCATGACGTTTCCCCCTACTCTCACATTCCAACCTTCCTCATGTAAGTGCGGGGGTCCACAGTCATCTGCTACTATCTGTTCTTTTATCAGGTTATAAGAACCTAATCCAGGAACTCGATGCCAAAGTGGTGACCTCCGGGGACTCATTCTACATCCGGGTCAACCTGGCCATGCAGAGGAAGGGAGAGGGAGAGCTGCATGCGCACTGCAATGATATCCTGCACGTCACCGACACCATGTTCCAAGGCCGCAGCTGCTGGCACGCCCATCGAGTGAACCCCTACACCATGAAAGACACGGAGCCCGGCACCATCCCCAACTATTCAGAGTGAGTAGCCGGAGTCCCTGGGATGACATCTGCCTGGCTCAGCGCCGCGCCTAGGTCCCTCCTGCCCAGGAGGCCTTCCGGAATCTCCCCTGCCTTAGAGCAGAGCACCTGCCCAGGAATAAAGAGTGGAGGAAGGCTTTATCTCTAATAGGCCTCCTGGTGGTAGGGCCTCGGTCGTACACCCTGCTGCTCAGTAACCCCCACTGGGACCAGCACAGGACAATTAAGTTAGCATGTTCTGGCCTGGACTACGGCTTGGGCGATTCAAGGCCCCAGTCTATAGCCCCAGCGTGGAGCGCTCCTGTGCCCAGCCTATGTGTCCCTCTTGGCTGTGAGGCTGCTCAGTCAGACTGTCAGAGCGTGTCTTCCTCTGTCTGCTCAGGGCACAGCGGCAGCTCCTGGCCCTCATCCAGGACATGACTCAGCGGTGCACAGTTCCCCGCAAGGTGAGGCCCTGGTATGGTCCCCGGGATGGGCTGGAAGCAGTGGGGGAAGTGTGGACCACTGAGCTGAGCGGGCCAGCATCTGGACCCTGTGTACCCACCAAGTCCTCGCAGGCCTGCAGGCCCCGGAATGGGCCACGTGACCACGGCAGGCCTCACTCCCAGACCTGTTCCTGCTCCTCCTCACCCTCCTGGCCTCCTGTCATGGCCTCACCTCCCTGTTCTTGTCTCCTCTGAGGTTGGGCACCTTGTTCTCTTGGGACACAGAGCGCCTTTCACTTTGAACACCCATCTGTCCCTGAGCAAGGTGCTAGGACATTCCTGCCTGGGGCACGGCAACGCTAAGAGGGGAGGGGCCTGCTCTGCTCTCTGCCTTTTGCACCCCACCCCTCCCTGCAGAGCCCTGTTGCTCAAGGCCCCTCCCCTGCCTCCCACCCCCTGGTGTGGGGCCTGGGAAGCCTGGTTGCTCTGTGGCACAGCCTGATTGTTCAGAGGCTGCTCTGGATCTGCTTTTGTGGCAGGGTGCCAAAGTAGGGAGGGGGTGCCAGGCCTCGAACCCAGTGCTGGTGGCTGAGCTGTGTCTCTTTCCCGTCTCCCTGTTACGCCTCCCTGTGACAGCCTTCTGGAGGAACACAGAAGTTAGTACGAATTGTCAGTGTGGACAAAGCCAGCGTCAGCCCTCTGTCTTCACCCTTTGATCACGGCCAGCTGGATGCTGGCAAGGAGGAAGGTGAGGCTTGGCCAGTTGGCATAGGGACTATGAGGTCATCGGGGGTCACTTCTGGTCAGTGCCACACACACACACACAAGCAAAACACCTATGCAAATAAATAATAGCAGGCCCTGGCCTGAGTGAAAGACTCTGCCTTGATGGCGAGCTCTGCGGCAGCCGTGCGAGCATGCACAGTTATTGGCATAGATGCTGAGAATGTCCTGTGTCTGTCTTTCCTGGGAGAGAGGGGCAGGGACACAGGTGGGAGGTGCTCACCTCTGTCCCCCACAGGGAGCTCCAGCGTGTGCTTCTGGACAGAGAGCTGCTTCACCCTGGCGCCGTACACCCTGGTGCACCCCCACAGGCCTGCCCGGCCCCGGCCTGTGCTATTCGTGCCCAGAGTGGTTGGGAAGATCCTGGGCAAAAAGCTGTGTGCCCTCCAAGGTTTTAAGCGGTGTCCGGCAGGTACGTGCTCCTCTGTCACGTGGCCAGAGGCTGTCTGTTCTGGGACCACAGTGAACGGGTGTCGGTAAATTCAGGGACACCGAAACAGAGGGCCGCAAACTGGGAACACAGAAGAAGACAACTGCCTCGGCATTCCCAGGATGTCTGACCGCCTCAGCAGAGCCCAGCTCTCGGGGGCTGCACGTGTGGGTCCGCCCTGGCTCTTCAGCACCTTAGGGGTTTGGGACACCCCCACCCCCATCTCGGCTTTGGTCATTGCTGCTTTTTTTCCTTCCAAGTGTCTCTGTCTATACATGTCCTTCTAGGGTCCACCATAGCCCAGGATTGTTTTTCCAAAGGAAGCCCATCCTTGGTTCTGATGGACATTGGTGGGGTGGACCACTGTTTCTCCCTTCAACGCAGTCATGTTGAAAACAGGACGGACTCAGCAGGGTAGCACGGCTGGAGGGTTCTGTCAATTCACTACCAGCTACCAGGCAGCTTCATGGAAGTGCTTTCTAATCCCCAGGCCCATGGCTCAGGAAAGGCTGATTGACAGGAGTGGGCGACCCTGTCCTGCTCTTGACCTTCAGAGAGGATGCAGGCACTGCCCACATGGCATCTCCGCTGAGAACCTCCCGTGGCCAGCTTCTGTGGGAAAGTGGGAGAAACTGAATCCCAGGAGCCCATGGGCTCCTCTAGAAATGGTCGCCTGGGTGTAGCTGGGGCAGACCACGGGTACGAAGCTACACAGATGTGGGCTCTGCACTTGCCCAGGGAGGGAGGGACATGAAGGGCTGACAGGGGCCAGAGGGAGAGAGGTGGTAGCTGGAGTGGGCCAGCTGGCCAGCCAGCGTGCACAAAGGCACAAGGGCACCCGGAACGCTGGGCCAGAGCCCAAGTTTTTACAGGAGAAGGGGTTTCACTCACACTTCATCTTTGAGCATCTTTCTAATGCAGAGTGGAAGATGGAAGAAGGCCTGGCCGCGGCTGGGAGAGTCTCACTGGAACTTGGGGGGCTGGGTTCCCAGCAATGCTGCAGTGGCCGGTGGGATGTGACAGACCCAGGCTGGGAGGAAGGCAGGGCCCTTCTGACCACAGTGGGCCGTGAGGAGGGCAGGGCCCTTCTGACCACAGTAGGCAGTGAGGGCCTGCTCAGGAGGGCTCCGGAAAGGATTCTCACAGTCAGCGCAAGGACATCTGTGGCTGCCTTCCTCTCCCGTGTTGCACTGTTGGACTTTGACAGTACCACTCACACATACTCACAACAGAGCATTACCCAAAACACTGACCGGCATCCCCTGGGGCCAGAGGCACGCTCGGTGGAAAAGGGGAATTTAAGGAGCTGGTGAGATCCCTCAGGTCAGAGGGCAGGTCCATCTATAAGGCTGGACATGGGCAGTGACAAGGAGCACTGCCTGTCTGTCCACCTGTCTGCACGTCTATGGGTCCATCTCTCCATACCCCAACCTCACCTGACCGAGAGTCCACGCACGCCATCCCATGGCTCCGGGTGGATGGGCCAGCACACCTGTGGTTGGAGGTGGTAGAGGTTTCTGCGTGGCCGCTGTAGGAAGCCTGTGGTGAATGTGGCAGGAGGCCCCCAGGATGGGGTGCGCAGTGGGGCTCCCTTAGGATCCATATGTGACACGTCATCTAATGTCACCACCAGAGTACCTGAGCCAGGAGGAGTATGTCACGTGGAGCCAGAGAGGGGCCATCATCCAGGAGGGAGAGGCAGCGGGTGACCACCACTGGCTCACCCGGCACGCCGTGGAGTCCCTCATGAACACGGTAAGGGAACAGTTGAAGGGGGCTTTGGGGCTGGCAGCTCCTGCCCAGACTTGGAGAGTGACTTGTGGCTTCATGCTCTATAGGAGCGACACAGAGAGACCCAACCATGCTCCTGCCACTTGGGGGTCCACGTGCTGAAGCCCTGGACCACCCTTAGGGCCTCAGCTCTCTCCACCTGGGATGCGATCGATGTTTACTGATAAATGGAGACATGAAGGCTGTCACATTTCACAGCTCTCAGTGAGCGGTCAAGTTTCACACTTCCACAAGGAGCAGGAAAGACACACACACACACACATGCCATGGAGGGTGACAGCTGTCATTGTCTGATTCTTAAGGCTTGCACTCCATGCCAAACCTATCTCAATGCCAAAGGCTCGAAGCTCCAGATTTCCCCAGGGACAGATCTGGTGGCTATTGCCCTGTAAGATGGTCAGCGGGTGCCCTGTGCACACCTTGCTCCAGGTGTCTTCTGCACAGCCCTGCACTCGGCTACACAGTACCCCTCACTTCCTCCCAGGCCCAAGGCCATGGGCTTAACTTGCTTCTCTGTGTCCTTCGAAAGAGCACCCACGCCCTGCTGGATGTCCGGCTGGACAGCGTCCGAGTCCTGCACAGAATGGACATTTTCCCCATCATCATCCATGTCTCTGTCAATGAGAAGACGGCCAAGAAATTCAGGTAGCTACTGGGTGAGAGCTGGGCAGTGGAGCTGGGCATCGGGGTCTAAATTGGTACCCGAGCTATAAGAAAGCATGGCACACGCCTCTGGAACACACCAGGGCTCTTTCTGTTCCCAGCCTGTCGAGTGTCCCTACAGCCTCAGGCCACAGGCCTGGCCTGGCCTCCCTCAAGAGAGGACCTGCCCCCTGACCCAGCTCGACTGAAGCTGCACAGAGCACGAGGCTCATGAAGCCTAATCCCACCCCATCACTTGGTATCTGGCGGGGGGGTAGACACCCTGCCATCCCTGTCCTCTGGGAAGTGTGATGTGCTCTTTCACATCCCATCAGTAGACGCCACCTGCAGCTGGGTCCTAGCTTCCCTGGACAGGATGCCCATGCTGGTGTCCAAGGGTGCACGAAGGGTCCTCTCCGGACCCTGGCCTGGACGCCTACACTGTTGTGCCGGAAAGCCAATGGCGCACTTTCCGGCTACCGTGCTGTCCTCAGGCTGAACATCTCTGCTTTGCAGGAAGGGCCTGCAGCGGCTTGGCACTTCAGAGGAGCAGTTCCTGGAGGCGGCCCGGCAGGAGGAGGGAGAACTGGACAGGGTGCCCTGTCTGTACAGCAGCCTGGCCCCCGACAGCTGGAGCGACCTGGACGGCCTGCTCAGCTCTGTGCGCCTGGCCATTGCTGACGAGCAGAAGAAGGTGGTGTGGACAGAACACAGCTCCTGCTGAGACCCGGCCCTGCTTTGGGACCATGGAGGGCTCCACGGTCCTGTTAACGCTGCCGGGAAACCACCCACTTCCTTCCGGTCAGGGCCTGGCCTCAGGCGCTCACAGCAACCAAGGTGTAAACGATGAAGCCACCTTCTTGCAGCATGGCCGGGCTTATGGAGAACAGGAGGACATTCTGCTACACTGCTGTCCTGCTGAGACCTGCTCGGGGCCTGTGCCCCAACCTCCTGTAATAACAGGAATAGCTTCCTGGGGACTGTCCTCTCTTTCTACATTTCTGATGTCAAAGGAACCTCACAAGCTCACTGGAACAGTCCTCCCAGCCCAGGGCAGGGGCATGGCTCTGGTGAGCCATGGCATGGCTGACTCGCCTCAGCTGCACAGGAAGTTGCCATGGAGGACAGTGGCTCTTCGATTCATGGCCTCTGTATCCAGCCCCAAACGCCAGGTTGCTTTGGTAGGTGTTCTGGACAGAGCCAATGGACCCTTCCTGAGTGAGAAACTGTCAAACTGACATGACCCCAGGTCCTTCTTGGGGCGCACTGCACCCCACATGGGTAAAGCTACCATCTAGCCATAGCTGAGTCATTCTGACTAGTCTTTGAGTCTCAGGTCCAGTGTGCTACTATGAAGTTCTGTGAACTATTATACTGTTTTGAGAAGGTTTTCTGATGCTAGGGCCCACGGTACCCACTGCCTCCCACAATAGAGTTGATAGGGGGCAGAGGGAATGGACCCTCTCTTTCCAGGTTCCTAGGGGTCAGGCTGTGCTTGACCCCTTGCCAAGTGGAGGAAGGGGAGAGCCGGGGCCAGATGCTTGCTGTCACTCAGAGAGAATGAAAGGCAAGAGACGGAGTACCGTCACACCCTGTCCTCCAAGGTCACCCTCAGAAAGGACAAGCAAGTCCAGAAAGACCACAGGTTCAGACTTATCCCCTCAGAACCAGAATCCTGGCTAAGTATGCACTTGATAGGGGTAGATTGAAGGCAGAAGCAAGCCCAAGGCCTCCCAAATGCTTCCTCTAGGCCAAGGTCGATTAAAGTAGTCAGTGTGGTCTGCCTGCTGCCAGTGTGGCACACAGAAGCCCCGGGCTCCTCTCAGGCCTGGAAAACATCCATGGGTTCACCAAACCAGAGGGCTTCAAGCCCCCTCCATCTGCAGGTCTCCAAGCTCACCCATTAAAACTTGGGGTTCTGCCCTGCCCAAGCACTCCCTAGAACTCCTGGGCCGGGGAGCACAGACATGAGGACCGCAGAGTCCCGGGTGCGGTAGCGACATGGAGAGTGCACGCACAGTGTCCTCTACAGGAGGCAGGAATAACGCCCCATGTTACAGAGGGGTCCTCCTCAGACCAGCCCTGCCTCCACCGGTCCCTTCCTTCGTGTCCCGGGGACGGTCAGAGCTCGTTGTGAAGAGGCTGGCACCGGGGCGTGAGCTTCTCCTCCAGCACCCCGTCAGGAGCGCACACCCAGGGGTCATGCGTGTCCCACTGCCACTTGACCAGCCGAGCTCTCAGCAGCTCCAGCACCTGAGCGAAGCACGGGTCGGCAGCCAGGTTCTGTGTCTCTCGGGGGTCCCGGCTGACGTCATAGAGCTCCCAGCGTTCCCGGTAGTAGTAGCGGTGGAGATCCTTGTACCAGCCCGTGGGCCGGCCGGCCGCGGTTCGGTTCAGGATATCCTGGAAGGTGGGCGAGACGTAGAAATCCTGGTCGATGGGAAACGGCATCTTGAAGCTGAGGTTATGAATGAGGCGGAAGTTCTGGTGGTGCACAGAGCGCATGGGGTAGCTCATGGTGACCTCGTGGTGGCTCTGGCTGCTGAAGACAGTGGCCCACAGGGGCTCTGTCTCCAGAGCCGGCAGGAGGGATCGGCCTGTGAGCTGGATCGTCTTGGAGCCAAAGATGGCGTAGCTGGGGTAGGGAATGGAGAACCAGTCCAGGATGGTGGGGGTGAGGTCTGGAAAGGAACAGCCTCTTAGCAGGGGTCCCTGAGGGACACAGAGACGTTCAGAAGGGCTGAAATCCCCTAGGATCAGATCAACAGTGGTGAAGGACTCCTTTGGGCCTCTCCTGGCATCATTGCTCACCTCTGGCCTGTGAAGCCGGTGACGGTGTAACCAGAGGCCCTGGCCTGCTCATATCTAGGGACCTTCTAAAATCCTATAGACCAGAAGAGCCCTGGGCAGGGAGGGCTCAGTAGTGACTCTGGGCTGGCTCAGAGTGAGGTGGCTCCCTCACTCACGGAGAGGTAGGTCCTGAGCTGGGGGGAACCTATCCCATAACCCCAGAGAAGAACGCAGAGGCTCTTTCCAGGCAGTGGGCGGGACACAGAAAGCTGCCTGGGCTGTTAACTCAGCCCCTCCGTTCCCATACGTGCAGGCATGCTTGTTCACTCTTGGTGTGGGGCTAGTTCACCAGGCCTGCTCAGAGCTGACTCATGAGAGGCTCTGGATGCTGAGGAGAGGGAGACTGTTCTCAAGTGGGTAACCCACAGCCCACTGGTACCACCTGGGACCCCACCAGACATTGGGGGGGGGGTCATGACATGACAGGAACAAGCCTCCCAGCCGACTCTGATTCTCATCAGATAACAGAGGAGGCCATCTTGTCCCCACCTAGGTGGAGGAGCACTGCCTACACCAGTGAGCACTCCAGCCCCTAACCCATGACAGTCCTGCTGGACTTCGCTTCTCCCCTCCCATGAGACAGACAGACAGACAGACAGACAGACAGACAGACATACCCAGAAGGCTCACGTAGGCCTCGCTGGCCTGGCCCCATCGTTGTGGGTGCTCTGGGGATGACACCAACAGGGGTTCGGCTGTGCCGGGCCAGTACAGGTTGGTCCTGCCGCTGGGGAAGGGAATCCCGTTGTCGGATGTGAAGATGACAAGGGTGTCGTTGAGCACACCGGCACCTCGAAACTCCTGGAGCACCAGCCCTATCCCTGAGGATGGGAGGAGGGAGAAGGCTCAGGCACACGCGGCCATTCGCCCCAGGCTGTTTGTGGCCCTCAAACAACCCTTCAGCCCCTCCTGCAGGCGCAGCCTCTTGCCCAAACCACACACCTCCTGGACTTGGGCACGTGGCTTCCAGGGACCTCGTCCCTGTGACACACTGCTGCTGCCCCAGGCTGGCGTCTGTGCTTTAGAATCTCGTGTCTGTCCCATGGAGCAGAGAGAGACAGCCTGGGCAGACACCGCTGTTAGGGACCTTCTAATACCAACATCAGGGACATGATACCATGGCACCTCCTGCAGGCTAGACATGCCCACAGCAGCCTGTGAGCTCCTTTAGAAAAACAGACTTAGCAGATATAAGTTAGGGACCCACAGAGGAAATTACCCTCAGGTCCCCAGGTGTGACCCCCTCAGGGAGACCAGCCACAGGCACTCACGTCTGTAATCCCAGTGCAGAGGCAGAGGCAGGAAAATTGGGAATTAAGGGACAGCCTGGGCTACCTAGTGAATTCCAGGCTAACGTGAGCTATAGCAAGACCCAGTCTCAAAAAGCCAAAAGTTTTCATTTGAAAGAGAAGACACAGGGCTGGAGGGCTGGCTCAGAGGTTAAGAGCACTGGCTGTTCTTCCAAAGGTCCCAAGTTCAATTCACAGCAACCACAGGGTGGCTCACAACCATCTATAATGAGATCTGGTGCCCTCTTCTGGTGTGCAGATGTACATGCACTTCAGAACATGGACTACATAATAAGTAAATCTTTAAAAAAGAAGGCACCAGGGAGATAGCTAGCAGTTAAAGTGCTTGCCACGCAAGAGGATCACAGTTTGGATCCCAGAAACCCACATAATTGCCAGATGGGTGAGAGAGCATGCCTGGACTTCCCGGAGGGCAGACGTAGGATACCAAGAGCAAGCTGACACAGAGGACCAGCTCTATCAGCAAGCTCTGGGTTGACTGGCAGGCTCTGTCTCAGTAACTAAGGGTGATTTCCAACACCAACCTCAGGCCTCCACATGTACACACACATTTGTACACCATACACGTGTGAAAAAATATGTGTGCATGCACATACATATACATGAAAACAAATAAAGAAAAATTTAATTAATAAAAAGAAAAGATATGGCTGAAGAGATTTTTCCATGGTTATGAGCACTGGCTGCTCTTCCAGAGAACCCAGATTTGATTCCCATCCCAACACCCATAACCCTCTGTAACTCCAATTCCAAAGGTGTGTTGCTGTTTTGTTGGCGCCATGAGCACTGCACACATGTGAGGCACTTACATACATGTTGGCAAAACATCCACACACATAAAATAAAGATGAGTACAAAAATAAACAAGCAGACCAGAGGAGCTACAGAGCGAAAGCTAAGCAGACGATGCAAACCTGGAGCAGCCTGGCCACAAGACACGGGACACTGAGGCCCCAGCAGAGACTCACACCTTCAGCTCCCAGCCTGGCTCACACTGTCTGCTGCTGGGACCCACCACCCCCCAGCCTGGCTGGACGTCCCCGGCCTGCGATGAGAGAGACAGCTCCGGTCGGGGGACCCACCTTGGTCCATCCGGCCGATGGTGGTGTACTGAGCCGCTAGGTCTGCTCGGGCTGCCGGGGTGTCTGGGACGAAGTAAGGCACCTGAGGAGGAAGGCAGGGGAACGCATCTGAGAGACGGTGGTGCAGGGGACAGGACGGGGGACAGGACGGGACACGGATGACGGGGGCCATTTCCGACTGGGTAGGAGACAGGGCTGTGTCCTTCCCCTGATCCCCCTATGAACAGACTGGTCAATCCAGCTTTACTCTGTGAGCATTTCATCTCCAGGGTCCAAGGCTCCCCCTGCAGCCCGCACACAAGGAGCCGGAGCCTACAGGCTCAAGCCTCCTCACACACATTAAGACTCATCCTGGGACAGGAGCTGCACGCTCTAAGGAGGCCTGGGCCCTGGGTGTAGGGGAGGACGGGTTGTATGCCTTGGAAACATCTCGAGGGCTCCTCCTACCATCACGTCCTGAGGGTCATAGGTCTGGGGAGTCCAGTCTGGAATGTGCCCCATGCCTTTCTCCCCATTGCCAAACTTCTCACAGAAGGTTCCGTACTGGGGCTGAGAGTGCCCGCAGCGGTGGGGGTCATGGAAAGCCACATAGAGGAAGAACGGCCTGGATGTGGGGGAAGGGAATCGGTGTGGGGTCAAGGCCAGGCCACAGTCTTGACCCTGACTCAGAGCCCCAGTTCTTGGGAGGCACACTTTGGCTTGGCTTACTCCTACCGGCAGGTCACCCTGTCTCTCTCACTGCCTCAGTCTCCCCGCTTCTCCTTCTCCTGGGTATTTAGAACGTTTTCTTCTGCCCCTGCCACAGCCAACTGTGGACCTGGGGATGACAGCCTGAGTCCGCTGTGGAGAGGCCTGGCCCGAGGGAGAGCAGGGCAGAGCCCTCCATACCTGTGATCCCGAGTCTGCAGAAACTTCCGGACCAGCTGCTTAATTCTAGTGATGTTCCGCCCAACCTGCATCACAGAGCTGTTCTCCTCAGTGAACGCAAAGTCAAAGGGGTACACGGTCTGCGGGCCCACATGCTTCTTCCCAATGATGCCTGAGGGGGCCGAGAGAAGAGCTCTGTCCAAAGCCCACTGTGTCCCCTTACGCCGCCTAAGCCCTAACAGTGTGGCTGCTGCCGATGGCACTTTGGAGACTTTGGCCTGGTTCTCGGGACCAGTGCCAGGGGAAGACCATGTGAGCTAAGGGTGACTCGAAGCCCTGGGCGGCCCTCTCTAAGAGGCCTCGCACCTGCATCCCGTCCTCAGGCCCAGGCCTCTCCTGCGTGCACGCCAGCCTGGCTGATCGCAGGTCACAGAGGCTGAGGGATCCTCAGGCCTCCAGCTTTGGCTGGGAGGGGTCGGGGAGGACCATTCGCCTGCACTGTGCCCCACCCAGGCCTCACCTGTGCGCACTCCAGCCTGGCTGAGCAGCAGGGGTAGGCTCCGCACCTTGTCGAAGGAGTTGAAGTGGTGCACATCCTGGTGCAGCCCGTACATGCCATTCTGGTGCTGCCGAGGAGGAAGCCCGACACCGTGAGCCTGGCTCCTATGCCCTGGGCTCATCCGGGGACCCTTCCGGATGCTGGCCCTAGGGGAGCTCCACCCTGTCCTCCCTCCTGGGACAGCGGACAACAGCAGCGAGGAAGGGAACAAGGAGGGTGTGCCCAGTGGCAGTGAGCCCACACCAAGCCTGGGCCCAGCTAGACCCTGTCTGTCTCCAAAAGGTCGGGGGTCGTGCCAGATAGCGCATCTGGAAAGGCGCCCAGCCTGACGATTCCTGAGCACCATCCCTGAGCTCCACCCAGCGTGAGGGAAGAACCAGTTCCCACAAGTTGTCTCTGACCTCTAGACTCACTGTGACGAGCTAGGTGTGCTTATTTCATTCACTCACACAATGTAAGTTTAAAATGAAATCTAAAACTTTAAAACAGAAAGTGCCGAGACAGTGTCTCTGTGTGCAGCCCTGGCTGTCCTGGAACTCAAATCTGTAGAGCAGACTGTGAACTCACAGAGAGCTGCCTGCCTCTGCCCCCGAGTGCTGAGATCACAGGCGTGTGCCACTACGCCCAGCCCACAGAGGAGATTTAGTAAATTCTGACATGGCTACAAGGAGCAGATCCCACAGACACTGAAACCTCAGTGTCACAGCCAGGCACCACAGCTGAACAGTGGTGATTCCTCCTGCATGGGGCCCTAGAGTGGCCAGATCCAGAGCCGGGCGGGCTGGCAGGAATGATGGTGTTCCATGAGGACACAGTCTCAGCTGAAGCAAATTCTCCAGGTGGATGATGGCTACAGTCACGTGGGGGTGTCTCACACCAGTGAACATGCATTGAAAAATTGCTGAGGTGGCAACTTTTATGTTTTACGTACTTTACCGTAACAACAAAAAAGGGACGTGCCCTAATGGTGCCTGACACAGCACAGAGGTTCCAGCTCAGGGCTGGCCAGCAGGTGTGCAGGCCCTGTGCCAAGCACCTTCCCCACGAAGCCATGCTTCGCCAAGCCCCACAGTGACCCGTGAGTGACATCTCACTGTTCCCACGTCACAGATGAGGACACTGAGGCACTGAGAAGTACTTGCTCGTGGCCCCAGATGGGCATCTGAGGCGAGGGGTGGTGAGGCAGAGACCTGGTTGCACCTGGGATGCCCCTAAGGATGCAACCCCCCAGGCAGCGCGTCCAGGTGGGCGGTCCCTATGGCAGAGGCCTCACCTTTCCACCCCTCCACCCCCTCCCACTGGCCTCCATACCTGGGGCAGGCCAGTGAGGAGGCTGGCCCGGCTGGGGGAGCAGCTGCTGACGGAGGTGAAGGCGTTCCGGAAGACGAGGCTGCGGCGGGCCAGGGCATCCAAGTGAGGGGTGGCGATGGCACTGTTGTTGTATGCGCCACTCTCAAAGCCCCCATCGTCCGCTGAGGAAGTCAGAGCAGAGGGCATGTTGGCTGGGATCAGGAGGGGGAGCGTGGGGGCTCCCAGGGTACTGCTGCAGAGGCCTGGCCCTGTGGTGCTCAGAACCAGCCAACCCGAAGGCAGGACACCTGGGGGGGTTTGATGCCAGGCGCGATAACACAGGAGCTTGTGAGCAAGCGTGGAACAGGCAGGCAAGACCCCTGGGTGGATGTGTTAACGGAAATGGTGACACCGTGGCTTGCATGGAACCCAGTACCAGACACACAGGAGGGAATGTTAGCAGGTGTGGGGAGCACACCACCCCAACAAACTTGGTGTCCACGCAGGCGTGTTAGCGTGGCTGAATGCAATCACTGCGGGCTGCTGGGCCTCCCTGGGCTCAGCAGACGCCTCGCAAGGTGACAGACACAGGACACAGATGGGGGGTGCACAGCACACCACTGCCTCTCCCCTGAAGGCTACAGGCCTGAGGATTGTCTGTTTCTACCCTTCCACCCTACAGGAGGCACCTGATGTCCAGAGGGGTGACACGTGGCGCCACGTCCACAGCTGGGCAGTGGAAATGTGGGCAGGCCACCCAGACCCCACACCTTTCCCTCTGCTCCGCAGGAGTGGGCAGCAGGGGCACCCAGCAGTAGCTGGGGGGGACCCCAGGGACAACATGTCACACACCTGCCTCAGAGGCCATCCTTGAATAAAGGCCAGCCACCATCCTCCACCCCACTGGAGGTGGGCAAGAACCATAGAGCTGAGCAGGCGGGAGGACAGGCAGGGGAACAGACTGGGACAGACAGGAGTGGTTGTGCCTGGTGTGCCTTCTGCTGCAGGCCAGGAGGATGCTGTTTGCACACACACAGGTCTCGGCATCTGCCTATGACCCTGTCACAGATTGAAAACTGTGTCCTTCTGAAACTCACGCTGTCACAATCTGTATCCAGTGTTTAAGGGTTAAATGAGGGTAGGGTCCAATCCAACAGGACCCTGGCACTTCTGTCACGGTGGGAAAAAGATGGTTGCCTTCAATAAGCCAGGAAGGCCTCCCCAGAACCAGAATGAGGAGCTGGCTCCCTGGTCCAGTCTTTCCATATTCTGGGATTGTTAGAAATACATTTGCTTGTTAAAAACCTGGCCTGTAGTCTGTAGTGTGTATGTTTAATTTTCATTTTGTGGGTATTCTGCCTGCATGTACACACATGTGCACCACCTGCCTGGAGTGGCCAGAGACCCAAACGGGGGTCAGATGCATCAGAACTGCAGTTACAGATCACTATGAGTCGCCATGTGGGTGCTGGGAATTAAACCTGTGTCCTCTGGAAGGGCAGCAAGTCCTCTTAACCCCTGAGCCATCTCTCCAGCCCAACCTGTTGGGCTTTTGTTGTCTAGGATGTCCCAGCTGAGACAGGACCTAAACTCGGAGCCACAGGGGGCTCCGGAGGTTCCAGCAGCAATCCTACCAGACGGATGTGCGCCCTGAGCAGATCTTCACTAGTGCCCCGGGACATGTAGGGCAGCAGCTGAGACAGCACTGTTTATGTTACAATTAGCCAACTTGCCTGCCCAGACACCGCAGAGTTTATCAGAAAGAGTGGGCCTGGCCCGGGGCCAGACCTCAGAAGGCCTGGGTTGTCCCAAGCCAGGCACTGATCACCCAAACAGGAAGTCTCGTGAATGCTGGAGGAACTCGGTGGTTTCGAAGAGGGGCTGAGGGAGTTTGGGTGGGCGACGGAGCACTGTATCTTTGGGCCAGAAGGAAAAGGGACTCAGGCCAGTCTCTCTTCTAGAACCCTCTCAGGGGTCTGTGAACCCCCTTGCTCTGCAAGGACGCCCAGCATAAGCAGCTAGGGCCCACGGGGTCTCCCTGGCAGCTCTGACTACAGATGTGGGCCTGCTGGACCGGACCGGGGAGGGCAGACCGGGAAGATCTCACTAAGTTCAGTCACTAGGAAGAGACCCGCAACAGGAGGGATGGCAACGGGGTTGCCAGAGAACTGGCACGCATGGGGCAGCCCAGACCAGAGCCGCTTCTAGGGGCGGCTGCAGTAGGCAGCCGTGGACGATGCCATGCCAGAGACGGCGGCACTCACCAACAATCAGCAGCACGTTGCGCGAGTGCGCGCCGCAGAGTCCCAGGACCAACAGCAGTACGCAGCGGGCCGGTCCCAGGCTGTGCATGGCGGCGACGGTCAGGGTAGGAGGTTCCGGCACGGCCCCTCCCACGGTCACGTGCACGGCAGGCCCCGCCTGGGTCCTGGCCGCTCTGAGATTCCTGCTGACGCAGCTACGGCCACTTCTGTAGATCCCGAGCCTCCGCGTCCAGTGGGTGAGTCAAGGTCGGTGGAGTGGAGAGAGGGAGCGCGTGGCCGGGTGCGCCGGGATCACCAGGAACCGTGGACGGGGGCCCGCGCTGGGTCCCCGGGTTCGCCCTACTCCGCCGCGCCCCCCCTCCGCCGTGTCCCGTTGGCTTTCGGGCCGCCCTCAGCCTTACTCCAAGTTCTCGGATTTGCTTGTGTTCCCCGCTGGGTCCTCAGGGTCCCCACTGGACCCCGGGATCCCGCGCTAGCGGCGGCGTGTGGGTGGGGAGGAGAGGATTTTGTCCAGCGTGCCACATCAAGGGCTGGGCGCGCAAAGTTTGTGTCCCCGCGTGCCAGGATCTTGGCGGATGCGGCGCACTTAGAATTAATTCGAGAGTTCTACTTGGTCTTTGAGAAACAAACTAGAATCTTCAGGGGCTATAAAAGTCACTGGTGGGTGCTGGCTCATAGCTTCAAGGATGTGAGCCACCCCCGCCCCATTCCTCCAACTGCGGTCCTCAGTGGGTGGAGCCCTTCCTCCGTGATGGGCCTCCGCTGTGGTTCACACTTGTAAAACTTGGCTCCCCTGGGGCCGCCCACCCACACACTGCCCTGAGCCCGCAGGTCCTGCAGCTTCTGGCTGTCACAGACAGCTGGGGAGGGGGTAAAAGAAAAGAACGGTTCCTTCAGAGGTGAAAATTTAGTCTTCGGCATCCCAGGACGAACTAGTTTGCCAGGTTTTGTTGGTAAGAGAGAGACACCGAGACTTGGGGACAGTGGGTTGAGGGGCAATGGCCGAGAGAAGGGAATCCTTGGTCCAGGCCCATGTGCACAGGTTGCTGGCTTCCTTTTCCGGGTCTTCATAGTTTGGTGAAGGTGACCACCTGGCTCAGCCTCCCATCCTAGAAGACAGACTGGGCTCCTGATGCCCTTGGGAGGGGCTGCCACCTTTCCCCAAGCTCAGCCCCTGAGTGCTGTCCCATGTTACCCATGCCCGGCTCCTTGAAAGGTCTGGGTCAGGCCAGATCCCCCAGCCTGGACATGGCACCAGACAGCTGCTGCCGCGCTCCCTCGGCCCTGCGGAGGAGGCTGCCCATCCTGGCCTGGCTGCCTGTCTACTCTCTGCACTGGCTGAGGATGGACTTCATTGCCGGACTGTCCGTAGGACTCACGGTCATCCCCCAGGCGCTGGCCTACGCAGAAGTGGCTGGACTCCCGCCCCAGGTGAAGTGGCCATGCCCTCTCCACGGTCTGATCCCTCCCTGGTCCTCAGCGTCTGTCCACAGGCAGAAACGCTGGCAGTGGAGCCCTACCTGCCCGCGAGTCCAACCCAGGCGGCCCCTCTGTATCTAATCTCTTAACATGTGACCACCTTTCGGTGCCAAGCTGGTCCTGGATTTTCCAGCTGGGGCCCAAATCATGCCTCAGGGTCCCTTAAAGAAAACCAGGTACTGCTGGCTCCTGTCTACACATCCCAGCCCTTGGGAAGACTCAGTTACAGGACTTGGGCTAGAAAGGAGGCTCTGCAGTTCAGAGCACTACTGCTCTTGCAGAGGACCTGGGTTCAGTTCCCAGGACCCCTTGTAACTCCAGGGATCCAGCACTGGCCTCTGAGGTCACCTGCACTCACATGGCACACACACATAGTTGCAGGCAGAAGATTCAGGCACAGACAGTTAAAATTAAAAGCAATCAGTTCCTCAGATCCACAGATATAAACACACAGACCTCTGAGCTTCCAGCAGGCAGCCGGACCCCTACCTTTGGTTAATGGAAGGAGAGGGTGTGTCCTCTGATGTGTGCTGGGTTGACCAGCCCAGGCCTCCTGGGTGGGCAGCCTGGGCCTCCTGGTGCTCACTGTAGTCTCTCCCCGACAGTATGGCCTCTACTCTGCCTTCGCTGGGTGCTTCGTGTATTTCTTCCTGGGCACCTCCCGGGACGTGACCCTGGGCCCCACGGCCATCATGTCCCTCCTGGTGTCCCTCTACACCTTCCGAGAGCCTGCCTATGCCCTGCTGCTTGCCTTCCTGTCTGGCTGCATCCAGCTGGCCATGGGGCTCCTGTGTTTGGGTAAGACTCTGCCATCCTGATGTGGGGCATGGCTTCAGGCTGCTTTCCTGGGGTACAGAGGTCTCCTGGGGTGCTTTTCTGTGCATCGCTGCATACAGGATGGGGCAGCCTCCAACTCTGCTGTATTCTGCACAGTGGCAGAGGTGTTGGGGCCCCGGAGCGCAGACCTTTCCTACCTTCCAGAAATGTCGAGAGTACGGGGCTGGAAAGATGACCCCAGTTAAGAGCTTACTACTCCTGCAGAGGATCAGGGTTCCCAGCAGCCACAGGGGCAATTCAGAACCAAGGCAACTCTAGTTTCAGGAGATGTGGCATCCTCTCCTGGCCTCTGTTCACACCTGCACACACATGGTGCACAGGCTCACACACACACAGAGCAGCACGTCAGCCATCAGTCCTTAGCTGCAGTCTACGCCACAGCCCCACTGTGCCGCGTCTCCTGGGTCGCATGCACCAGAAGCTGCATGGTTAGGTGTCTCAGTCCTCTTTCTCGGCACAGGGTTCCTGCTGGACTTCGTCTCCTGTCCCGTCATTAAAGGCTTCACTTCCGCTGCTGCCATCACCATTGGCTTTGGACAGATCAAGGTGGGCACAGTGTCAGCCTGGACTCGGCCCCTGTGGCTGCTGCTGTCATGCCTGGGGTAGATGAAGGCTGGTCCTTCACGAAATGACCTTCCTAGGGGAGGTGTGCAGCGATGGTCAGGTTTCACAGCGGGTAGCCTGCGGCAGGGTGTAGACTGTACTCCTGGCTCTATTGTGTCTGCTTTGGTGCCTGGTGTGTCTGTCCTGTCTTGGGTATTCCTGGGAGACTTATGGTTGCCAGCCAAGTGCCAGCATCCAGCAGGACGCCATCTCCCAGATCTGCCTCGATACTTGGCTTTGCTGCTGTGCTCTCTCCCTGTTCTTTACCATTTTTTAAGCACACCAATCTTTATTTATTTTATTTATTTTAAAGCAGTATGTAAGATATCTACATAGAGTACCAAAGCTCCCAGTCTGCAGTTACCCAGGGGTGGACTTGCCTTTCTCCTGCATCATCCCTGGAGGATGGGACCGTGGTGTAACGTGTCCATGTAGGCCTGTGCAGAGTGGGGCTCCGCCCTGTCCTGCACTGGGCAGCTTGGGTCCCTCATGGCATCCTCAGGGCCACGTGACTGGTTTGTCATGTGCCACCATGTGTCACCTGCCTTGTGACCCTGTGTCACCACCCCATAGCTTTGCAAGGCGTGCTTCCCAAGGCTAGGGGCTCTTCCACTAGGCACCAGGTCACACTTTCATGAGTCTAACTCCCCAAACACACCAGACCCCTCTGTGACAGACTTGTCCTTGTGTCCACTTTAAAACAAGCAAATGGGCTGAAGAGATGGCTCAGTGGTTAAGAGTACTGTCTGCTCTTCCTAAAGGACCAGGGTTCAATTCCCAGCACCCACATGGCAGCTCACAACTGCCTGTAACTCCTGTTCCAGGAGATCCAACCCCCTCACACATGCAGACAAAACACCAATGTACATAAAATAAAAATAAATATTAAAAAAAAAAACAAGCAAACAACTTAGGGTGAGTGGGATGAGTTGTGGACACGTCACGGAGTGCTGGGCTCTTTCCCAGGAGGCCCTATCTTTATTTAGAAAACAACATAATTCGATTTTAGTACATAAGCTTAGTGTGTTTTCATTTCTCCCATCCCTTGTGAGAACCGAATGGTCTCTTGGGTGAATAAGAGACATCCTTCTCTGTACCCATGTTCTGTAGTCCTAGCTGCCCATATGGCTTTTAAAATCATGATTAGATCATGGCCTGTAGCCAGCCATCATGGCCAGGACACAAGTCCCCTGACACCCAGAATCCATCTCTGCCTGCTTGCCCAGAGTTCCCACACCTCAGTGTTGCCAACAGGTGTCAGGTGGGCACAGCTTATTACACTCCTACTGGGCCTCGAGTTAGAAAGGACACAGCCTTTTGTCGAGCCCTTTCCCTGAAGGCCAGTCGGTGCCCAGCTCCCTGGAAGCCCTGCTGCCCACCTTTGGTTTTGTGGTGGGTGTGATTTTTCCCTCCTGGTTGGGGGTGGGAGTGGCTGGCTGTGACTTTGGGCCAGTGCCTGCAGGTGGTTAGAACATGTGGTCGGGACTCCTAACCACACAGCTGGAGAGCTGGTTTTCGCTAAGCTAACTCCACTCCCCGGCCTTTGGGGTCTGTAGGGATGAGAAGATAGTCTCTTGGGAGCCCTGAGGCAGCATGGCCCTGGGGGCTGGGGGCCCAGCACAGGACTCCAGGGGCTTCTCCCGGTGGGGAGGTGTGGGATGGGGAAGTGTTCGGGAGCTGACCGCTGGAGGGCGCTGTCTGACAGAACCTGCTGGGACTCCGGAACATCCCCCGGCAGTTCTTCCTCCAGCTGTACCACACCTTCCTCCACATCGGAGACACCAGGTATCTGCTGCCCTTTGACCTTCCAGCCCCAGCCCCACCCCAACCCTGGGGACATCTGTTCTTTCCCTCACGGCCTTTGGGAGCAGTGCTGTTCCACCCCCTGCGGCAGGCTAGACGTGCAGACACCCAGGCCAAGGGTCAGAAGCATTTTAGCAAGGACCTGGGCAGTGTGGACAACCTCCCTCCAGCCTTCTAGGCCGGAATGTGTCTCACTCCCAAAGTTCCTAGTGAGACTGAGAACACAGCCCCATCCCCGGCAGCTGATGCAGAGCCAGGGGCAGCAGGGCCAGAGAGCCACGGAGAGAGATGGGAAACCCCTAGGCTGCCTTTCCTTCAGGGAGTTAAACAGCCACCCCAGCAGCCCAGTAGAAGCCAGGATGGATGGCCTGCTCCTTAAGCCAGAAAGTACCAAACCGAGGGCGGTCTGCTGCTGCTCCCCAGGGCCTGCGTGCCTCCTGTCTGCCCAGGTGGAGGTGGGGAAGTGAGACTGGCCAGTCAGCCCATTACAGAGAATGCCCTGAGCAGGGTGTTGCTGACTATGCGATCCATACCTGTTGGGAGCAGACTAAGCACCTACAGGCCAGAGGACATGTGACTGAAAAGAGGGCCAGTAGTCCCGTTTCCATGGTGATGAGGCCTCTCACCCCACAATCCTCACAGGGGTGTGTCTTTCAGAGGCCACGGTAGTTCTGAAATAGAACTGAGATGTCAGGTTATTCAGAAGGTGGAAAGGGCAGGGAGAGAGACTGCAGCAGAAGCTACCACTGAGAGCAATCCTTTTCTCTGGTCCTGTCATTGGGGATGCCGAGGCAGGAGGATTACAAGTTCAAGGACTGCTTGAGCTGTCTAGAGAAACCCTATCTCAGTGCCCTCTGTTGGCAGAGTGGGCGACGCCGTCCTGGGGCTGGCCTGCATGGCGCTGCTGCTCCTGCTGAAGCTGATGGGGAAACGCATGCCTCCTCCCCATCCCGAGACGCCCTGGGGTGTCAAGTTCAGCCGTGGGCTGGTGTGGACTGTCACAGCAGGTGAGTGGACCTGCTGTGGGCTTCCTGTCTGCGGCTGAGCTGATGCATGGCTGCAGGTCATTTCCAGGCAGAAGGCTTTGCCCTGTTCAGGACATTTGCGATCCATGCCGTTGTCACGGCAGTGGGGACACTGGTGAGCAGAGGCTAGAGGCGGTGCCTAGCGTCTGTGGGATGGGCGTCTCTGCTCAAGACTGCAGCAGGAGAAATGGCCCACTGAGACCAGCTGGATCTGGGTTTTCTTTTGTCTTTTCAATTACAAAAAATCATTTACAGGATGATAATTACTTTTAAAACATTTAATTAAAAAAACACTTAATTTTTAACTTTTATCTAAGTATATGAGTTTCTCCTGAATGTATGTCTGTGTACCGAGTGCAGGCAAAGGCCAGAAGAGGACGTCATATTCCCCAGAGCTGGAGCCACGGATAGCTGTTGGCTGCCCTGTGGGTGCTGAGAATTGAACCAGGGTCTTTGGAAGCGCAGCCAGTGCTCTTAACGCCTGAGACATCTCTCCAGCCCTTACCCCTTAACATCTTTTAATTTATTCTTTGGCATTTTCATACGTTTATAGAATGTGGTTTTTTTTTCAATTTTTTAAAAATACGGAACTCTGTGAATTTGCATGTCACCCTTGCACAGGGGCCGTGTGAGTCTTCTCTGTGTACTTATAGTTTTAGTGTATGTCCTGCCGAAGTGAGCAGCAGAATGTCTTGATCATATTCACTCTAATAATACTCTGCCCCTCTCCCCAGGACTACACACCCCCTTTTCACACCATTTTTAAAATAGATTTATTTATTATTTATATGGCATTCTGCCTGCATATATGCTTGTGCACCAGCAGAAGGCACCAGATCTCACTATAGATGGTTGTGAGCCACCATGTGGTTGCTGGGAATTGAACTCAGGACCTCTGGAAGAGCAGCTGGTGCTGTAACCTCTGAGCCTTCTCTCCAGCCCCATGTCATGTTTTTTTAAGTAGCTCCCTGAGTCTGATTAGTACATGTTCCACAGTGGTGTAGGGCTCTCTCCAGGACCACAGCGTGACTACCAGCAGGCTCCCTTCTCCCAGAGGAAACAGACTTTCCCTTTCCCAGCAGCCACCTGGGACCAACCTACCAAGGGCCACACCCCTAGAGAAAGTTGACTCTCCCTTCCCCAGCAGTGTGAGCTGCTGGTAGATTCTTAGCTGGGGGTGGGGTCTCAGGAGTCCCTCCCATCCTGCTGGATTATCGCCAGGCTTGATCACGTGCTGGTAACGAAGCTGCTTTGAGTCCCGGAGTGCAGTGGCCATTCAAGCCTCAATAAATGTAATTAGCTTTTTGTTGTGGCTTTTTGTTTTTTGTTTTGTTTTGTTTCTTGTTTGTTGTTGTTGTTTCAAGACAGGGTTTCTCTGTGTAGCCCTGGCTATCCTGAATATTGCTCTGAAACTCACAGAGATGGGCCTGCCTGTGCCTCCCAAGTCCTGGGTTTACAGCATGTACCACCACTGCTTTGCTAAATGTAAATAGTTTTAAACCAATAAGATATATTTTCTGACCACATTTTCTGGGCGTGATGGCACTCAAGAGGCAAAAGCAGGTGGATTGCTGTGCCTGGTCTACAAAGCTAGTCTGGGACAGCCAAGGCTACACAGAGCAACCCTGTCTCATAAAAAAAAAAAAATAGAATTCAGTAGCGAGAAAGCTGGATGTGGCAGCCCGTTGGAGGTCAGTAGAGAACTTGCAGGAGTCTGTCTGTCCTTCCACCATCTGCATCCCAGAGCTCACCCTCCAAGTCTTCAGGCTTGGTGGCAAGTGCTTTCAACCACGGAGCACCTCTGCAGCCCTAGGCTACTGTATTCTTGTCAGTTAATTAAAGAGCGGAATGTGGGCTCCTGGCTGTGGTTGGTTTTCCTGTCTATAGGTTGTCTCGGATGTTGTAAAACTCTGTTGCTAGGCACATGAACGTGTAAGGTGGGGCTTTTGATGCTGTTTCTTGAAGTAACTTTCCCTGCTCTTCTGTGTCTCTATAAGGAGATAAGGGGGTTTGTTTTTAGGCCCTATGGCAGTCTCCGCCTTGTTCTGGGTGGAATTTATGCTATTTACATTTATACTGTATTCTTATGTTTGATCTCCGCTGTGCTGGGCTGTGAGGCTCCACTTCTGTTGTTCTTTCATGTTCTGTCTCTTTGGGCACTTTTATGATTTCATTTTGTCACCTTTATTGGCTTATTAGTTCTGTCCAGAGTGTGTTTGTCCAAGACTGTGTGTCACGGCTCTTAGGGTTTGTAACGTGCCTGCTTTTCTTACAACTTCATGGTGACACAGTAACTAACTTGACTTGGCCCTTTCCCTTCTGGCCTTCCTTGGGAGTGCTCTCCCATCTTCTCCCTCTCTGTGTGACCCTTTTCTCCACTGCTTCTGTAAGAGGCTCAAGCCTATAATCCCAGCACCCTGGGAGGCAGAGGCAGGTGGATCTCTGGGAGTTCGGGGCCAGCCTGGTCTACAGAGTGAGTCCAGGACAGCCAGGGCTACACAGAGAAACTCTGTCTCAAAATGGATGAATGAATAGATATAGAGATAGATAGATGGATAGATAGATAGATAAAAAAAATAAAAGAGCTCCTCCGTGTTTATTTCTTTAGAGACTGGTTCTCACTGTGACTGCAGCACATTACATAGCAAGGCTGATCTGCAAATACCAATTTGCTGTGTATACCCTAAACTAGCTTCAGACTCACAGTCCCCTGCTTCTTCCTCCTGGTTTGCCGAGATTACAGGCAAGCATTGCCTCTGTCACCTCCCACCGTCCTATGCTTCACAGGGCCACATGCTCGGGCCGCGTGCTCACACCCACTCATGGCCCCTATCTGTGACTTGAACCTTCAGTTCCTTTTCTCATTAAGACTGGGTGTCGGGCAGGGCTGGAGAGATGGCTCAGTGGTTAAGAGCACTTCTTGCTCTTATAGAGATCCAGGTTTAATTCCCAGTATCCACACCATGGTTCAGGAGTGTCTATTGCTGCTGCTCCATGGGATCTTCTGACCTCCTCAAACCTCCTCAGACTTCCTCAGACCTCCATATGTACACACACATACATGCAGGCAAAACCACTCATACACATAAAATAAAATAATTAAATCTTAAAAAAAAAAGTCTGAGCCTCACCAATCTCTCCCCTTTCTGCCCCAGCTCGCAACGCCCTGGTGGTCTCCTTTGCAGCTCTGATTGCCTACTCCTTCGAGGTGACAGGGTACCATCCTTTCGTTCTGACTGGAAAGATAGCCGAGGGGCTCCCTCCCGTGCGGACCCCACCCTTCTCAGTGACCACGGACAATAAGACCGTCTCATTCTCTGAGATGGTGCAGGTGAGCGGATGCACTGCCATCCAGGCTGAGGTGCCCCGGGCCTGGCTAAAGCAGGGGCGTCTCAGGGAAGTGGAGGAGATAACCTCAGGGTATCTCCTTTGTCTCTCCTGGAACCCCTCCTCCTTGCACACCGGGAGAGGACGCATTTGCTGGGTTCCTCTTTGCACTTCTCTCTTTTCTCGGGGTGGTACTTCCTCTGCAGAATAAATTCACACTCTTGCAGCTGGAGCAGCCTTTGCCTCCATTGACCACCAAGAAGGATCACCCTGCTGTGGCAGGGCCCTGTTTGGCAAGGTCCTTCTCGAGGGCAGGGAGATTACTCACTGGCCTTCTCCTCTCAGGACATGGGGGCCGGACTGGCTGTGGTGCCTCTGATGGGCCTTCTGGAAAGCATTGCCGTGGCCAAATCCTTTGGTGAGATGTCTGCTGCCTGCAGCTCCCTCCCTACCCCTCCCACCAGCTCGCTGCTTCCGACTTTGCCTGTTCTAAGTTTTTAAATTATAATTTTCAAGGTTTATTATTATTTATATGGTACTTTGCCTGCATGTACACCTGCAGGCCAGAAGAGGGCGCCAGATCTCATTATAGACGGTTGTGAGCCACCATGTGGTTGCTGGGAATTGAACTCCGGACCTTTGGGAGAACAGCCAGTGCTCTTAACCTCTGAGTCATCTCTCCAGCCTCCTAAAATTATAATTTTAATACAAGTATCACATGCTCATGTTTTTGAACTGAGTTGGGGTTTTGGTGGGGGCAGTAATGGATATCTGTAACCTAAAATCCAGAAGGTGTCAGGGCCTGAAAGGGGCCGGCAGGGCCCAGCCACTCTCAGAATTCGGTCTATGGGAGGCAGACCCTCCCAGCTCCCAGGTCCCGGCAAAGGACACCTAGTGTCCTAGGTAAGGGCTGTGCAGTGAGTCACCCCATCAGAGTGTTAGCATGCTGGCAGCCTGTCCCACTTGGACCCCTGAGGCCCTGCTGTGGAGCTGTTGCTGGCTTCTAGGGGTGGATGCTCCTATGGGGGGATGGGGGGGTGCTGAGCGTGATGTTAGATGAACTTACAGTAGGCGCTGGCCACCTCACTGATGACAAATATGTGAAACCAGAAAGCAGTGAGCTGTTTATAATTGGTTTTAGTGTAATTTGTTGATTTAAAAAAAAAAACTTTAAGATTTATTGTGTGTGCGTGTGTGTGTGTATGTGTGTGTATTTTTTTTTTTTTTTGAGACAGGGTTTCTCTGTGTAGCCCTGGATATCCTGGGCTCCCTGTGTAGACCAGGCTGGCCTTGAACTCACAGTAACCTACCTGCCTGTGCCTCCCAGAGTGCTGGGATTACAGGCATGCGCCACCACACTTGGCAAGATTATTACATTTTTAAGCGTGTGTGTGTGTGTGTGTGTGTGTGTGTGTGTACATGAGTTCAGATGCCTGCAGAGGCCAGAAGAAGGTGTCAGATGCCCTGGAACTGGACTTTGTTTTGATACCATGCCAAACTATGTAGTTTTAACTCACTGCTTGAACAGCTGGGCTTTGAACTCACAGAAATCTTCCTGGAGTTAAAATGAACCCCGCTTCCAGAAGAAACAGCAGGGCTTTAACTTCAGTGTTAGTAATTGGCTCAGAAATTCCCAGAAAATATGACCCCTTGTTTTCTCTGGCAGGGGATGTCTCCAGGGTCTTGCCTTCTAAGGTGGGGTTCCTTAACCCTTCCCATTTCCCAAGGGCAGCCTTTCTCCCAGCCCTGATCTGTAAATACAGCAGGACCTCTTTGTTATGGGTATAGAGTGATTCCCAGGCTAACTCCTAGGAAGCAGGCTTGGGGTGGGGCTCCATGGTGCACATTTGGCTAAGGTAAGGTGGGTTAGGTTAGGGTTAGGGTTCCACCCTCAGCAACACACACACCATCACCAGCGAAAATAATAGTTTCAAAGCTCCAAATGTCATATTTCCTGCCTGGTTCTGGCTGTGCCTAGAATGAATTCCTTCCCTGATGTTTCAGAACTTTTTCCTTTACAGAGTCACCCTTTAATAGTTATTTCTTTGGGCAAGACTGCCTACCACTCTTACCCCAGCACTCAGACGTGGAGGCAGACAGGTCTGTTCAAGGAAAGCCTGCTCTACACAGGGAGTTCCAGGCCAGGTAGGGCCACACAGCAGTAGGCTGTGTCAACCTACCCCGCCAAATTTTAACTTACTTTATGTATGTATGTGTATGTGTGCTGTGCCTGCGGAGGCAGAACAGCGCTGGACCCCTTGACGTAGAGTTATAGACAGTTGTCAGCCTCCACGTGGTACTGGGAACGCACCCGAAGTCTTCTGTGAGAGCAGCAACTGCTCTAACCACCGAGCCGTCTCTCCAGCTTCTGCGTTAGGATTCCTAAGTTTAGATCAAGTTTGTGTTCAACTTGTGTGTGTCTTACGTGTGTAAACTCATCCATGCAACTTGGTACCACACGAAACTTGCTCTTGTTCATCAGTGACAGCATTTCTGTTGTCCTTTCTCTTTAGCGTCTCAGAATAACTACCGCATTGATGCCAACCAGGAACTGCTGGCCATCGGTAAGACCCCGTTCTGGCCCCGGTGCCTCTGTGTCTGTCCAGGTGCCTCAGGTGTGATGTTTGTGGGGGAGGGCGTTTGAGATCTCAGGTTGGACTTGTTCTTGGGTGTCTGGTCAGCTCCATGCAGCCCTCCCCTGTGGTCTGTTCCTTCACCTGCCCAGCACTGCTGTACCCTGCCTGAAAGCTGTAGCCTCGTCCTGTGCCCCAGGGAGAACTGGAGAGTGCGGCCCGGTGGTATCCCAGGCGGCCCTCCCGAGTGCTTTTCCCGAAGAACACGGGATAAGGAGGCCCAGGCCGGTACCTCCGTCACGTCCCAGTGTTATCTCCCTCCAGGAGGGACACGTGGGTCAGTGAGAGCTCAGTCTGTGCCCAGCTTAGGTGCACTTTCTTTTGTCCCTACAAACTAACTTACATACTGATGTGTTTTGAAACAGCACTGAAAGTCTTTTTGTGCTGGGAATGGAACGAGGACTGGGTCTTCTGCAAGAGCAACAAGCGCTCTCAACAACTGAGCCGCTGCTTTACCCCACACTAAGAATTTAAAAAATAATAATTTATTTATGTTTATTTTATGTACATTGATGTTTTGTCTGCATGTCTGTCCGTCTGTGTGAGGGTGTCAGATGTTAGAATTACAGACAGTTGTGTGCCGCCATGTGGGTGCTGGGAATTACCCAGGTCCTCTGGAAGTGTCTTAACCCCTCAGCTATCTATCCACCCCCACACTAAGAACCTTCAATTTGTTAATGCTTATATTTTTAGCTTATTGTGGGACCTGGGCTTTCCTGCCCGGTCCTCTCACCCTTGTGAGCCTAGAGATGCTAGGGCTTCTCTCTAAGAGGCTGGCCAGATCCAGTAACCTAGTGGCAGGGTTCCACTTGAGGCTGCTCCTCACTGAACTGGTGAACGGGCCCCGTTTAGGGGGGTGGACATGCCTCCAGCAGAAGCTACCCAGGCACCCCATGCCCCGCCAGCAACTCATCCAGCTGTGATTTCTCCGGGTCTTCTCACTACTTCAAACACTGCACGCCCAGTGGCTGGGGATGTGGCGCAGTGGTAGAGCACTTGCCTACGGGGTGTGAAGGCCTTGATGCCTGGCATGGGGGAGGGTAAAGATAGCACATCAGTCTCCAGTACCAACAAATAATTAATAAATCAGTAACAGCATGGCTGTCCTGCTGGCAATGGAGTCCCCAGAGTACGTCCACATAGAAAGGTGAAGGATGGAGGAAGGTCAGGAGAAGGTCTATGGATGTGGGTATCTGCTTCCGGTCTGTAACGGACCGTGCAGTCTTCAGCAGTCATGGGGCAGCAGGATGGTGGATTATCGCCGTTGACCCCAACATAGACTTGTCCCCAATCTGAGGCGACCAGGGGTCAATGTGATCCTGTGTAGCCCATGGTCACTGTCCAGTCTCTGCCAAGCTGCCTGGGCCCCTTACTCTCAAAGGCCTGGGTTTGGCTCTGTGACCAAGAGGGGCTGGTATTTAGGTAATCCCCAGCCTTTGAGGCTATTTCTCATTCTTCTTTGAGTCTGCCAAGCCTTCGAATGACCATTGTTCAGCTTAACCTGGCTGTGGATGGAGGGGGCAGAAGAGCAGATATCTTAAAGAAACTGAGGTTGCTGATTGTATCTTCATACCAATAACAGTATATACTGTAATAAGCAGTGTATATTAGGGAGCATAAGACAGCCGCCCACCCTTTCTGAGGAGCTGTGGCTGCTGGGGACAGGGAAGTCATTCTTCTTCAGTGGTATGGCTACTGGTCAGTTGTCCATCTAAGCATGACACGTTACATCTGCCCTTTGGTGTAGCAGCTGGCTTCCTTAAATTTAGTGCTGGGGAGGTTGCAAGCGCAGGGCTTGAACCTGTAGTCACCAGTATAGGGCATGTAAAGATTCCTGGGTGGGATGGATGTTAGTAGGCAGAGCATGGCGAGCGTAGGCCATGATTGGCGGTCCTGGCTTTCATATGGCATGGTCTGAAGTGTCACCTGGGGGAGGCCGTGTACTGGCCTGGACCTTCAGCCCCCCAGCCTGACTTGGCATTCACAGCAGCTGCACCTTAGTACTCTCCCAGCTGCAGCCTTCTCTGGAGGTGATGCTGGCCTTCAGGTGTCACAAGACTTCGCATGGCAAGGCCTGAGACACATCTGCTAGAACAGATGGGCCATGGTGGCCCACGCCTGTGATCTCGGCACTCAGGAAGTAGGGATAGAGAGCGCCCAGGGTCATAGTCATTCTCAGGTACGGGCCAGCCTTGGCTACTTGAGATCTTGCCTCAAAAAGCAAAACCAGGGCTGGGTATGGCGGCACATACCTTTAATCCAGCATGGGGAAACAGGCAAGTAGGCAGATCTCAGTCTGGCCTTGTCTACAGAGCATGTTCCAGGACAACCAATGCTAAATACAGAGAAACCCTGTCTCAACACCCCCCACACACACACAACCCCAAAAACCTAGAATTAGAGATGGGGAGTTAAAAAGCTAGACTCCAATGTAGATAACTGTGATAAAGATTTGGTTCCTTTCCCTGGAAGAACTCAGGGTGAGGGTCCCTGGTCCCTCCCTCCATCTTCCCCTATGGGGTTCTGCATTTGACTCCTAATGTCCCTGCCCTTCCTGGTGAACTTCTGTTCTCTCCCCAGGACTCACCAATGTGCTAGGCTCCTTCGTTTCCTCTTACCCAGTCACTGGCAGCTTTGGGCGGTGAGTGGCCATGTTCTTTCCTCTCTGTGCATTTAGGGTCCACAGGGTCCAAAGACCCTTTTTCCCCTGCCACACCCTTAGCCATATTTGGCATTTCCCTTCCTCTCCCCATTAGTCCACCAAGCATTCTAAAGACCTTGGGAAAGCTGCGACCATGTCCACAGCAAGGCAGGGTACACCTGACCTCAGGATAACTCCTGGCACCCTGCCCTGCATTTAGTGGTGGAAGTCCCTGGCCTGTCCAAGTCCTCCAGGCTGGTCCACCTGAGCTAAAGTGAGGAGAGAACCTGGCAAAGTGGCACACCTTCTGCAGGGGAACAGGAAGTCATTTTCTTCAGTGGCGTGTCAAATGATCAGCCGCCTGTGCCACAGTAACGGCTCCACACCCAAGCTCATGCAAGAAGCTTTGATTAAACACAAGACATGGGTGTGGGTTGTGTGGGGGTGAGGAGGGGATGTTGGGAAGAAGGAGCCCAGTGGAAGTGGAAGGGACATGAGCGAGAGGAATGGGGAGCAGGTGGCAAGATAAACATCTATAAAACTGTCAGAGGAGCTAAAAAAAAGACCACCAGGGAGATTGAGCCCAATGATCCGCAGCTATTCTAACTCATCACGCCCCTGAGGGGGCTCAGCACCTGGCGTCACCTCCATCTCAGGTCTCACTGGACGGTCACCCTGGGATGACTGATGGGTTTCTTTCTGTTGCCTTCCAGGACAGCGGTGAATGCCCAGTCTGGGGTGTGCACCCCGGCAGGGGGCCTGGTGACTGGTGAGGCCCGTACCTTCTTTACCGGGGGACCCTGCCGTGAGATTGGGTCGGGGAAGGGAGGAGCCCGCAGTTCTGTCTCACTGGGTACCAGGCTCCTCCATCTGTGGGTGCTGGGTGGGTACCTACCCCCCAGATGACCGTCCCCCACAGGTGTGCTCGTGCTGCTGTCTCTGGACTACCTGACCTCGCTCTTCTACTATATCCCCAAGTCCGCACTGGCTGCTGTCATCATCATGGCTGTGGCCCCGCTCTTTGACGTCAAGATCTTCAGGACACTCTGGCGTATCAAGAGTACGTATGTGGTCATTCAAAGCAGGCGACTCTCACGATGCATCTGTGAATGCCAAGGGCATCTTTTGTCGCCTCTCCCTGCCTGCAGACCCACTGTGGGCTGCGGCTGTGGCATTGTGCGGAACTTAGGAGAGGACACACAGAAAGCTAGGAAACCGTACCTCGAGGTAGCTGCTCGGAAGACATGGGCTTTGGTCCATGCAGGGCTGAGGAGGCTCCGGAGGTGTGGAGGCAGGGTTTCCCCTACTCTGTCTCCTCATCCTCACCCTCCTCCCGCCTTCCTTTGTCTGTCTGTGGGTGGGTGATATACCAGGCATATCTTCCTCCCCATCTCCTGACCTGAGGGTTCCTGTCCCAGGAGTTCCTTCTTCAGATCAGAGGTTAGGTTCCCTTCTTCCTCATTGGCCACAATTATCAGATGTGGGTGTGATCAGTTGTTTCGCGTATTACCACATTTCATCTTTAGGACAGCCTTGAAGTATATCAGTGTATGTGTGTGGATGTAATAGATGCTTCCAGAGGAGAGTGAACCTCCATGGAGGGTGGTGGGGCCTGTCTAGGTTGCCCCATCAGAGGCTGTAGAGGAATTTTAATTCAGAACATGGCTGCTCTAGCAAGAGATCACATCCAAAGACCTTCAAGGTCTGTGTGATCTGCCTGGAATACAAACACCTTTAATTCAGGAGACAGGGGCAAACAGCTTTGAGTTCAAGGCCAGCCTGGTTTAGAGCAAGTTTCAGGTAAAGAAAAGCTTAGGTCCAGGTGTGGTGGTACACACCTTTAAAAGTGATGTCTGGTTGAGTGGCAAGAAAGGTAAATCAGAGAACTCAGTAAAAGATTTGACGGAATAGCATATGCCCAACTCTCAGGAGAAGGGAAAGGAAAGGGAATGAATGTCCTTAAGGAACAATGAGAGGCAGACAGACACACAGAGAGAGGAGTCAGTTTTACCAGGAGAGTTTTACAGAGAGGGGTTGATTGAGAGAATAAGCTAGACACAGGTGAAGACAGAAAAAGCCAGAGAATCAGAGCAGATGGCTGGAGTTCGTTTGAGGACAGGCTGAGCAATTCAGAGGCCGAGAGAGAAGCCAGGTTGAATCAGTCAGGTGGAAGAAGAGTTTTGAGCCAGAGCAGCTGAGTTGACCCAGCCAGCCATGAGCCAGTAAGAACAAGAAAGGGTGAGCTTGTTCAGCAGTGAGTCTCAGAGGCTTAAACGCTCTAGGCCAGGGTTAGATTGTACAGAGGCTAGAAGCTTCCAGGACTAGGCCTAGGCTAGCAGAAGGAAGCAGTAAACCCTCCAGACAACAATTGATACAGGAGAATAAAAGTTCCTTTTACAAGCGGTGGAACCCGAGGCTGAGGCCATGTGCTCTGTGCCCAGGACACTACTTCAGCCAGGAAATCCTCTGGTTTCCTGGAGTCACAAAACATACCACACACCATTCACACATACCACAGCACACACACACCACATACACTCACATAGAGACATTACAGCATGCACATACACCACACACATACCTCTTCCTCTCTGTCCCTTTTTTCTGGGTTCTCTGATGAGCCCTCTGATGTCTACATGTTCAGGGGCTGGAGAACTGGGCCTGGTAGACAGGAACTCTGTTCTCTACCTCTGCCCTTGGTCTGTGAGCCAGCTATAGCCCACAGCTTCTCTTCCTATTAACCAGACATTCCTGTAGGGTGCTCTGGGGCCCTGTAATTGGCCACAACCCTGAACCAACACCTCTCCTAGGGCTGGACCTGCTGCCGCTCTGCGTGACATTCCTGCTGTCCTTCTGGGAGGTCCAGTACGGCATCCTGGCTGGAACTCTGGTGTCTCTGCTCATTCTCCTGCACTCTGTAGCCAGGCCCACCACCCAGGTAGGCCCAGAGCAGGGAGAATCTCGGTGGGAATGCCCAGCTCCCACCTCCGTGCTATCTTAGGTGCTCCTGCCATCTCCCCCTCCTGCTGTGCCCCGTATGCACCCAGGTCAAGGCTTCCTGGTACAGTAAGAAAAGCCCAGAAGATTGTCCTGACCTGTCTGCTTCTATCGTTCACTCCTGCCCCCCTCCATCCAGGTGTCAGTCGGACAAATTCTTATTCTGCAGCCGGCCAGCGGCCTGCACTTCCCTGCAATTGATGCCCTCCGAGAGGCAATGATGACCCGGGCACTGGAAGGTATGTGGGGGCGGCCAGGACATCAGCACACACTCCTGCAGCCCGCACACCGCAGCCTCAGCACCCTCAAGCCCTGTGGTGGTCCCAAGGCACTCGCCTGCTTTCACGTTTACGTAGTGCCCGCCACAGATGGCATAGTCCCTGTTGGGCAGCAGTCTGTGTCTGCCCTGCAGCCTGTCAGTGCGGCTTTGTTTGCTCTATTCTCTGTCTGGGGAGTTGACATCCCAGACAGAGGGAAGCAGCTTTCTCCAGACAGTCATTGCCTCCATCCCAGCCCCTTGGCTGGGTGACAGCCCTGGGCAGTGGCCTCTTGGTGGCCCTTCTCCACCACTGAGAGCCACATGCTCTGCCTGGCCTGTCTCCCCAGTGTCCCCTCCACGCCCCGTGGTCCTAGAGTGCACGCATGTCAGCAGCATAGACTACACCGTGGTTGTGGGACTCACTGAGCTCCTGGAGGACTTCCAGAAGCAAGGCGTCACCCTGGCCTTCGTCGGCCTACAGGTAGGAGAGCCAGGCCATCTTGTGAGCAGGGCCTACCACCGAGGTGGCCCTGGGTTGATGTGACACCTGGGGACAGGTACCTATGGTCCTAGCATGCAGGAGGCTGAGGCAGGTGGCTCTCTGAGTGTAAGGCCAGCCTGGTCTATGAAGCCAGTCCAGGACAGCCAAGGCTCTGTTACACAGAGAAGTCCTGTCTCGAGGGGGTCAGGGGAACCCTTTTATGGTCACTGGAGACCACATCTGGCAGGAGGACCCAGAGCCCGCCCTCCTCCATTCATTCAAGCTGAGGCAGATTCTCACGGGAACATTCCCGCCATCCTGCAAGGCCAGACACCCTACAATGCAGAGCAGGCCTGCCCTGCCCTGCTTTAAAGCCTGTCTGCCCCTAGGTGCCCGTTCTGCGCACACTGTTGGCCGCTGACCTCAAGGGGTTCCAGTACTTCACCACTCTGGAGGAGGCTGGTGAGTATGGGGAATATTCTTAAAACTGTGATGACTATGGAACAGGATGGGTCAGGAAAGCCCAGAACTAGGGCAGGACCCTGGCCTCAGGCAGGTCCACCCTTTCTTCTCAAGAACCAGACCTGGAGAAACTGTCATCCCTCGAATCCCATCCTGTGGTAGGACCCAGCCGTATATAACACGGTCAGCCCTTGATAAAATCCTGTGTGTTTTGCAGAGAAATTCCTGCAGCAGGAACCAAGGACTGAGGCCCACACCATCCACGAAGACTCCGTCCAGGAGCACAGGGTCTCCCTGCTGACGCCGAAGTCGGGGCCCTGAAGGGCGGCTGGTGCAGGAAGGGTCTCTAGAAGGTTCTGTAACTGTGGCTTGATGTTCATGTCACCTTCCTGGTGGGACTGAAAAGGGCTCTGGGGAGAGCAGGGAGCCACATGATTCCTGGGTGCCACTTTCCTGCTGGTCCTTAGGGGTGAGTATTTGAGAATGGGGCTGGAGAGCGTCTTCCAGAGAGAGAGGCCGTGTGAGGCAGGAGGGCCCATGGCTTCCGGCCTGGGCTGGCAGGCTGGTGTTTCCCACATCCCGGATTCCTCTTTGGAATCAGGCCCTGCTAGAGTCTGATGAGCCGGAGAGAAAGGCATCTCAGAGATGGTGGGCATCTGAGCTGAAGAGGGGAACACAGGGTGCCACAAAGTCAGTTCTGTTTAAAATTGGGTGTTTTAAAGTGGAAGGCATCACTTTGCTGTTTCTGTAAAAAGCAAAACAAAACAAAAACCTATTAATCCTTGTTTAAACAAATCCAAGAACTCATGTGCCCCATTCACTGACCTCTTCATCTGAGGTCCCTCCCCTACCCAAGGTGCTTCGTAAACTGTCTTCATGTACTCATTTACTGTGAATTATTTATTGTGATGATCAATGACATTAAAATACAAGATTTTTTATTTATTCTGTGCTTGTGTGTCTGGGTCCTTCTGTGTGTGTGTGTGTAGCGTGGTGTGGTATGTACATGCAGAAGCAAGAAGAGGACTCTGAATTGCTCTCAGCCTTGTTCCCTTGAGGCAGAGGCCCTTACTGACTGATTGTTAGCAAGCCGCAGTGACTGCCTGTCCTGTGTCTGCCCTGCACCCCAGTACGGGGATTAAGACTGTCACCAGCAACCACATCCAACATTGTGTTTGGGTGAACCAATGAGTGTAGGGATGGGCACTGTAGGAAGCAGAGGAAGTCGTGAATGAGTGAAGTGTATGGGCACCACCATGCCAAGGGTCCCAGCGCCCCGGGTCCATGGGCTCAGAGGGATGGCAAAGCCTTCGTGGGAGTCTGTGCAAATGACTGACAGTGTACAGAAGCTAGAAGTTGCAGCTTCTGCTTCCTAATTGTTGACAGCCTGAGCCGACTCACTACAGACCCTCCCTCTGTGACGTCCCTGAGGCCAAGGAGGTGTGGCTGGTGCATTCTCCATCTGTGTCTATCTTTCCTAAGTCCCCTGGCTGCCCTAGTCAGGGCTCCAGGTCCGAAGCTACACGGGATGAGGCGGGCAACTCACAGGAGCAGACCTGAGTCAGAAGATAGCAGCATCACTACCCCAGAAGCTGGAGCGCCGCCTGCAGCCTGCAGACAGCTCAAGTAGACAATGTCCTTACCAGGCCGCTCAACCGGTCCGTACTCTACGGCAGCTTCGCCACTCTGTCTCTTCAGGCTGGCTTGTTCCCCCGGCTCAGTGGTCTATATTCTACACACTTAGGGAGGAAAGGGCCTAGTGAATCTGGTCAGTTTCAGAGACTTCCTTAAGTTGCTGAGCTGTTTACTTCCTGAGCAAAAGAAGCTTCCCTGAAGGAAGGAATGTTTCATCTCCTCTTAAAACATCCTGTGCCTTAAGGCGTTTTCCTCCATGATGGAGGCTTTACCTCAGAAGAAGTAGTTTCACATCACTCCTGTGTGGTATGTCTTAGGGCTGTGGTCCTATTGCTAGTCTGCATTATGGTTGTCTGGGGGGGTCATGTCTCTATTCATGGTGTGTGGTGTGGTATGGCACAGTGTCCCTGTCATTGTTGAGGCTGGTTCTTAAAGACTGTCATCCATTTACCCAGAATGCCCTGAGCAATGCCCTCACTGGCCCTGGCCAAGGGAGAGGCAGCTGCTGGGCCTGGGGCCACTTTCCTGCCCTAAGATAAGGCCTTGTAAGTGACACTGGCTGGTGTCCGGCCAGCCTTGCTAGCTAGGCGCCTTCTTCCCTTATGAGGAAGCTGTCATGGTTCTGGACCACAGAAACCATGTTTCTGTTTCTGCAATTAAAAAGGACCTTGTAGGACTAGTGCTGGTCGGCACTCCGCTTTGGCCCAGTTATTCTGGGTTTGTAATTCCATGCACCTGTGGGAAGTTGTCTTTGTAGATGGAGTGAGCTGTTAAATTCAGAGTATATAATACTGGATCAGGGCAGGCCCCAAATCTGACACACTCTCCTCTCAAGCAGAGGACACAGGGTTGCAAACTCAGTTGGCAGTGCTTGACAAACCTGCATGAGGTCCTGGGTTTGAACTCAAACACTTGGGAGGCAGAGGCAAGCGGATCTCTGTGAGTTTGAGGTCAGCCTGGCCTACAGAGTGAGTTCCAGGACAGCCAAAGCTATACACAGAGAAACCCCGTCTCAAACAACCAAACAAACAACACTCCCCTCCCCTGTGCTTTCCTGTTTGTACCAACAACAACAGCAGCAAATTAAGTTTATTGATTAACTGAAAGACAGTTCCAGGAATTCTTTGGCACTTACACAGAGACCCCAGAATGAAGGCATACAATCAAGAGAAATAATGGGCCCAGACCCCAGGCCTTGGCAGTTGAGGGCAAAAGTTCAGTTAATAGTATAGAATAGTGGCCACAATCAAAGAAATTGATTCCCTGAGTATGCTATGTGGTACGCTCAGGAGAAGCAGATTCTGTAAAGTTAGACTGGCTGATCCCCTCTGCTGTATGCAGGAGCACACACTAAAGGAATTAGGACAGTATGGCATGATGAGAGAAGAGTAAAATGTCAGGACCTTCCCTCTGGGGAACGCATGAGGAGAACAGGCCCACAGTCTAAGACTGAGGACAAGGGAACGCAGTTAGGAAACAGCTCGGTGCTCTGATGCCACATGGTGCCAACACCGCATCATGCCCCCTGAGGGAAGAAAATTGCTCTGATCTGTTTCTCAGGACACAGCCTCCATGCAGCCGAGAGCCTGAGGGAGGAAGAGTGACGAGGCAGGACGCCTGTGCGGTTGCTGAACCCTAGAGAACAGTGGGGACTTGGGGACTTGCTGAACTGCTTCTGCTTTCAAGAAAAGTACTGTGATAAAACTGATGACCTCTTTCATTCTGGATGTTGAAAAATGGGGCTAAAATAGGTTAAAAACAATCTGTGAAAAGACCACGCATCTCTTGGAATCATTGAGGCTGCTTTCAACATTGCGTGTGGCTAAGCCGTCATGCAGTCAGAGTAGAAAAGTGAAGTGTGGTGAGAATTTGGGAATTTAGTTTCTTTTAAAAAAAACACAGAAATAAGCAGGGCACAGTGGTATATCCTGTGATCCCAGCAGTGGGGGAGGCAGGCGGATCTCTGTGAGTTCAAGGCCAGCCTGGCCTACAAAGTGAGTCCAGGACAGCCACGGCTACACAGAGGAACTCTGTCTTGAAACAAACAAACAAACAAAAACACATAAATAAAGTATGTTTTTTATTTTTTGTTTTGTTTTGAGACAGGGTTTCTCTGTGTATCCTTGGCTATAGACTTGGCCCTGTGTAGACTTGCTTTGTAGACCAGGCTGGGCTCAACTCACATGGATGGGCCTGCCTCTGCTTCTCAAGTGCTGGGATTAAAGGTGTGCACCACCACTGCCCAGCTAGTTTGGTTGTTTGGGACACAGTTTCTCTGTGTATCCTTGGCTGTCATCCTGGACTCACTTTGTAGACCATGCTGGCCTTGAACTCACAGTGATCTGCCTGCCTCTGCCTCACAGAGTGCTGAGATTACAGGTGTGCACCACAGCTACTTGCCATGTTTTCGTTATACTCCCAGGTGCGAGGATACCGGGCTGCTTTGCAGCAGCTGACTCCGATTTGCCTCATGCTCAGGCATGGTTTTGCTAGCTGCAGATACTCTCTGCAGTTGTGTGTGTTTGGAATTCTGGGAACTTTTCAGAGGGTATAGAAATGCCAGGGCCCTGAGAGACAGGGTGTTGAGTGTTTGTTGTTGGATGCTGTTGGTCATGGTTTCTTAAGTAGTCCTTCACAAAGAAACAAGAAGAAATTTGATGTCCTGACAGTGAAGATCAAATTTGCCCCAAGGAATTTGATGCTTCTAATCAGCAGGAAGTAGTCTAAGCATAACCGTGCCCTCTCTACTCTCAATTCTTTTTTCTGTCCTCTCTAGTGTGGAGAAGTTGAAAGGATGGAAGAAAGAACCTACAAAGTAGCAAAAGACAGCTACAACTTACCCTTTCCTCAACAAATAAAACTATCCTGATTCACCCTCAGCTGGTGTCAGTCTCCTTCCTCTACTGCAGCTGGACCCTGTCATCACCCCTGCTGCGTGCCCGGCCTCAGTGGCTTTCTTAGTCATGGAGGAATATTGTATAACCTTTTCCTTTCCTTCTCTAAAGCCAGAACCACATGGCCAAAGCTGCCGAGTTCTGCAGCTTGCTGCAGCTTTTATGTGTCATGTTCTCCTTCACTGTCTAGCTTGGCTGTCCTGGAACTCTCTGCAAACTGGCCGGCCTGAAATTCTGAAATTCTGTCTTTCTCTGCCTCCCCAGTGCTGGGATTAAAGACGTGGGCCACCACACCCTATGCTTCTCTTTAATGAGACACAGGATCTGGGAAAAAACATTAAAGAAAAACAGGAAAATTCTAGGAGCTGACAAAGTATAAATGAATCATTAGGCTTTCACATTACTCTTCCTATGCCTTTCTAGCCTCAGAAACACGGAGCTAGTATAACACAAAAAAGATTTTGAGGGGCTGGAGAGATGGCTCAGTGGTTAAGAGCACTGTCTGCTCTTCGAAATGGACCTGAGTTCAATTCCCAGCACCACATGGCATCTTGCAACTGTCTATAACTCTAGTTACAGATGGTCTGACACCCTCACACCAATGCACATAAAATAAAATTAATTTTAAAAGATATTGATTATACAATTAATGACAAACCTTAGAACCCTTTTGAAGGTGAAGCAGGCAGCTCTAGGAATCCTGATCTTCTATCCCTTACAGGACTGTAATAAAGACAGGGCTCATATTGAAACAAGGGCTTATGACAAAGACCGAGAGGAACATTTTGGCTGGTTTCCTGAGCAGACTTGTCAGATCAGGACTTTTCTGATACTGTAGAAAAATAAAGAACAGATTGCTCCTGCTCAAGCAACCATTGTGTGCTGCTGAAAAGGCTGCATAGTACTTTAAAAGTCAAAGGAAAGGGTGGTGATCATAGTCAGATATCAAAAATAGAGGAAGAAAGGAAGAGCAAGGGACTGTGAGATTGGGCTTCCACAGAAAGATTAGATATTCGCTGTACCAGGTTAATGAAATCATATGGGTAAGCCTGATCTAACAGGTAGTAGAAAGTGACTTCCGGCCTGTTTACTTACCCAAGCTCAAATGCCACCCTGTGAGCATTCCTCTAATGCAGGGTTTTATGACACTGATTTTAAGGAAAAAGGCTTTGAGTTAAAAGAAAACCGACTTTGTGACAATGTTAACTTGTAGTTCTCATAGTGTGCTGCTTGCTCACTCTGTTTCTTTTACTTCACTATGCCTATGTAATCAAAGAAGATTTTAGAAAAAAAAAGTTTTGTCATCAATGATTAAAAGTCTATGAGGAAATGATTCTGTATATAAATGCAGCCTGTGAGAAACACAGGGTATCAAGTACTTCAAGCCACACGGATATGTGCTTCCTCCCTGTCCATCTCTCTACAAAGTAACTAAAAAGTGTCCCACATCTAATTCCTCCATTGCTGCTCTTGCATCCATCCACTTCAGGCCTGGCGCTGGACTCTGTGACATTTGTAGTAAGAATTCTGCAATCTTGGTTTCTTTATAAACACAGAAATATCATAAGACTGTGTTTTCATTTTAATCCCGGGTGTAGGGATACGGAGCTGCTTCGCAGCAGCTGACTAGGATTTGTTTTGTGCTCTGATGGGGGTGTGCTGCAGAGAGTTTCTGTGATTGTGTGACGTCTGGAGACTTTTCAGAGGGTATATAGATGTTGGGGCCCTGAGAGGAGGAGCAGGTTGTTGGTTGGTTGTTGTTGGTCTCAGTTTGTTAAGTAATCGTGAGGCCTTCTGGCCCTTCATGTCTTCCTGTTTTAAAGTTTTTAAATAACAAAGTAGCACGTGTTAGAGGCCATGGTTGCTTGCATTGCCTCTCTGGTTAGTCTAATTAATATAGACAAGCACAGAAGAATTAAAATAGCTAACAGAGGCCCACAGAAAGGGACAATGAGCTTAGCATGAGGGCTATTTAAAGCTCACTTGAGAGATTCTATCTATCTCTTTGTAGAAATCATTGATTTGACCATCAACAGAATGAGAAAAATCTGACACACTAAAAAACACATGCAAGGAAATTGTTGACAACCAAGATTATGTCTGAGCAACAAATAATCTACAGTAGCTCTGTTGCATAAAACCATGGTCCTCAGTTCACCCAACTCTTGGCTGATTTCTGCTAATATTTCTGCTATAATCTTAGTAGTTTTACTAACCATACGGGCCATTTTTGAGACTTCTCTTTGCATTCCAGGAACTATTCCTGTAGAAGCACCAAAAGCACAAAATCAATCCTTAGCACAGCAAACCAATGTCATTCTGTCTCCTACCACAAGTGTGTCTTCTGTTCTACCCGCCTTGACAAAAGGCATTCGGATTCTGCATTGACATGCTGAGCGTTAACTTAGTGCAATGCAGCTAGTAAAAATAACAGCATCATTCTGGGTGAGCCATGCAGTGACTTTGTTTCCCCAAAGTCAGCCTGATGAGGTAGAGTCCTGATGTTTCTCTGAGTTACCCGTTTGCTCCTCCTCTCTTCGATGATCTACTGTCTGCCTGCAGGGTCCTGTGGTCCCCAGATGTCCTGGCTGGATGCTTCAGGTCAGGAGCCACCTGAGACGCTGTTCATTTTTCTGTGACTTCCTAAGTGTGGCTTTGCCTCAGTGTTAACAGAACACAACATCTTCCTTTCTATTTAGCATTTAAGGTGGGTCTCCTTTAGGGCAAAAATCCTTTTGGGAAGCAGGGAAAAAGTTATCATTTAAAGAAAAAAAAGTAATGTTAATACAACTAAATGTAGTAGAGTATGTAGACTTATAAGTGGGTGTAGCCTCTTACCTACGCCCCCACCCCCTTATTTAGAATCTTTCCAGGCAGGGTCTCTCTGTGTAGCCCTGGCTGTCCTGGACTCACCCTGTAGACCAGGCTGGCCTGGAGCTCACGAAGATCAGCCTGCCTCTGTCTCCTGAGTGCTGGGATTAAATGCATGCATCACCACCCCCAGCCTTACCCCCCCCTTTTTAATTTAAAAATTTTAACTACCCAGGAGTGGTGGTGTGTACCTTAATCCCAGCTCTCTGTTCTGAAACAGTCCTTGTTTCACCTGTGGCACAATAATCTCTATAGGCTCTTCCGAGCAAAGGACTATTTTTATGAGCAGCACCATTATTGAATAAGTTAATTTAACAAGTTAATCACCTGCTCAGCTTTAGATGTTACATTTGTTGCAGAGTTTAAGGGAGAGTTTCCAGGAAGCGACTTAAATCGCAGAGCCAAACCCTAGTAGGGATAAACAGATAAGAGCATATCCAATGATATGAACCAAAATTAAAAATTTTGTTCGTACCGTGAAAGTTAAGCATTTATTTAAGCATTGGTTAGGCAGTTAGGAGAAGTCATCATCCATATAACAAATGGCTAATGTGGAAATTCAAACAGCGCTGGCCTACTGCTCCATGCCGTGATGTCAGTATGGTAACCCATATTAAGGGTTGGGCTTATTTTAATTTTTTTTCCTATGATGGGACCATTGATATTGAGTTATTCCACTATTAGGGATAAACAAAAATAAAAATTCCTATGAAGAGACCTTCAATATTGAGTTGTTCCTGCTATGAGGGGAAAACAAAAACATTTACACAAAAATCAGGCAAGCAAATAAAAAACTCATAAGCAGCCAGGCTAGCTCCTGCGGCAGCAGCAGGCGCCCACGGGTCATTCCTTGGAACTTGCTCTGCTCTGCCAGACCCTGGTGGCCAAAGACACTGCAGGCCTCTGAGCTCCAGTCTGATGGCCGCAGAGGGTGAGATTCCCAACATGGCTCTATGACCTCTAAGAAGCCTGAGCTGCCGGAGACGCCTTGGCCAACCCTGCCAAGGGCTGCCAAGATGTGGGGCAGAAATTTCTCTCTCTCTCTGTCTCTCTCCCCTCTGTTTCTCTCTTCCTCCTCCCCCCTTCTCTATCACAGAGGGTCCAAACAATACATTACTGTATTCCAGCTTCTAAAATAATTAACAAGAATTTATCCCCCCCCCTTTTTTCTTTTTGTTTTTTTCGAGACAGGGTTTCCCTGTGTAGCCTTGGCTGTCCTGGACTCAGTTTGTAGACCAGGCTGGCCTTGAACTCACAGAGATCTTCCTCCCTCTGCCTCCCCTGAGTGCTGGGATTACAGGCCTGTGCCAGCATGCCTGGCTTTTATCTCTCTTTTCGTTGGCTTATGTGCATAAAGTTGCAGAGCTCTTGCTCTGAATATTTGCCCTTTTTAATACATGTTTTAATAACTGTACAAAATGCTTTGTTGAAAGGACTGGGAAGAGCACATGCTGAGCTCTGCTCTCACTGTGAGAGGACTGACTCTCCTAAACTCCTCCTTTCTACTTGAAGGGAACTTCTTACCTTCTCTGGGAGTTTCCAGTCCGTGTGCACAGGCCATTTGGTCCTCTAGAGCTGTGTTTAGCACCGTGGGGTGTGACAGCATGGGCCTTACCAAGTGCGTGTGTGGCATGCTCAGAACCGGAGGCTGCAGTGAAGTCATGAGGTGCGCGCTGGGCGAGTGCTACCAGAAGCCTCGGGTTCTTTCTCCGTTTGGCCATTGTGTTCTTAGAAGCCCTCACTGCTGCCCACGTTTTCAGAATCCCCACATTCAGTTATGAGACCTCCAACAGGGGGGTCAACCCCCAGTTAAAGACACTGTACAGCCTGCTCCAGTCTGGAGGGCTGTGGCAGCGCCCTTCCAGGGCCCTAGTGGAAAGGAAAGCTGTGGTTTGTGGAAGGTCTGCGCCCTAATTCGTTTTTTGTTGCTGTGATAAGCAGCATGACCAAAACCAACTGAAATGAGAAAAGGGCTTATAAAATAAATAAAGACAAGACAATTAAAAAAAAATTCGAGACAGGGTTTCTCTGTATAGTTTTGGCTGCCCTGGACTTGCTTAGGAGACCAGGCTGGCCTCAAACCCACAGAGAACCGCCTGCCTCTGCCTCCTAAGTGCTGGGGTCACAGGTGTGCTCCACAGCACCCGCCTGCTGACAAGTAAGTCTCACAACTCCCAGGTCACAAGCTGCTGAGGAGGGCAGGGCAGGGCAGAAGCCATGGAGGAATGCTGCTCTCTGGCTTGCTCCCCATTGCTCAGCCTGCTCTTACACCGCTGTTGTAGTAAATAAGAAATAAATGAGTGGTGGGTCATGTACTGTTCATTATGATTAGCCCTAAGATTATCATGGCGGTAGTATCTAACCTGCTCTCACAAATAATAAGACCCAGACACCTGTTAGGTTTATAATTGCCTTATTTACCTTGGACAGGGAAGATATTCCTGCCTATGTTGTCTGAATATCTTCACCATCCATCTCCCAGCCCCATCCAATGCTGTCCTCCTTAATCATTATCCGTATCCTTATAAACATTTGCTTGTATTCTTCATCTGGGCCTTTTAATGCTTTATTGGAGTCCTTCCTCCAGGCCTACGTGATTCCTTCTCCAAGCTAACCCATCCTGGCTTCCTCCTTCTTCCTCTCTTCCCATCCATCTCTTCTCCATGATTCTCATGATTCTCCAAAGATTGGGAACCTTAGCTATGCCTAACCCATTCTGCCCTGCCCAAGTATAGGCCATTTAATCAACCAATCAGGTACGTCTTAGGCAGGTTTACACAACAAAGATAGCTGTAACCAGATCTTGAGGGCCAGTAACACACATCAGACCAACCTCCAACACAGCACCCAGGCTCTGCCTACAGTGGGCAGGGTCCTTCCCTACAGTCATTCATCAAGAAAATGCCCCAAGACCCGACTACAGTCTGATGAGGCCACTTATCAGTGGAGGGCGCCGTTTCCCAGGCATCTAGTATTTTTGTAGTTTATGTCAAGTTGACAAAGAATAACCACCACACCCTGTGACTCGAGGCCAGTGAACTTCAAGCCTTCAGCTCTCAACCCTGTAAGCCCGTAGCTCTCCAGGATTAGAGCTGTAAGCCTCTGGGTTTGGGAAAGGCACATTACCCCTGGGACCCTAACACTAAGAGCGCTGTCTCTTGCCCATTGGCGAGTTCATTCCGGCAGATGATCCCCTGGGTGGCCGCCTGCAACAGCACCTTTACATTCTTCTCACTGGGTCCTCTGCCTCCCCAGACGGGAATAGGTCTCTGGAGGGCATAAGATACCCACAGTGGCTTTTCCAGCGAGTAATTAGGTTCTTAACCGAAAGCTCTTGTGTTCTCGTTTCCAGCAAGGGAGAGAAGCAAAGGGTCTGTTGGAGTCTTCCAGCATCTCACAGGACAGTTTGCAGTACCACGCTCTCCCCGTAGACCTGTCTCTTGAGAATGGCTTAGCTGCTTCCCATCTGCTGTGATGGAACACCATGGCCAAGGCCACCTATAAAAAGAAATGGCTTAATTAGGCCTATGGGTCCCAGAGGATTTGAGGGGACACAAGGCAGAGGCTGAACGCTCACATCCTGATCCCAAAACAGGAGGCTGAGAGAGCACTCTGAGAGTGGACACTGAGAGTGGACTGGGCGTTTAAACTTCAGAGCTGCCCCCAGCGACACACGTCCTCCAAAAAGGCCAAGCAGTCCACCAGCTGGGGACCCGGGAAGGCCGTTCTCGCTGAACCCCTGAGAGGCCGGAGGGAGTGCCCAGGCTGACAAAGACAGTAAGGAGCAAAGCAAGCCTCGAGGCGGCTCCCGGGCGCTGTCCTGTGTGCTCCACGCTGGGGCGCACACACGCTAACGTAAATAAACCCAATAAAAGCTCTCAGAAAAACCCTGGGCGCTTGAGGGGTTGGGACAGGCATTGAGGTAAGACTGAGAGCGGAGGGGGGTGGGGATGTGGGGGTGGAGGTGAGGGGAAGGAGAGTCTGGGAGAGTTGGGAACCTGCTTAGATCAGGCAAGTAGAGTTGGCCTAGCATCCAGATGCCCTGGGCTCCATTCCCAGCACCACATGTGTGCTGGCCCACACACTTAAGTCACAGGCAGGAGGATTGAAAGTTCAAGGTCATCCTCAGCTCCTGCGGTAGTTTAAATGAGAACAGTCTCTCTACACTTGCTAATACTTAAAAGCTTTTGGGGTGGGGGTCACAGGCTGAGATTCACAGATGAGAAAGCCCAAGCACGGAGGGCGGCCCTCGGCCATCCCATCGCCAGCAGTGACTATGCCAGCGGCGAAGTGACGGGCTGTTTATCTTCACCCCCCTGCTGGTTTTCAGGTCCAGCTGTGGGTGGCCTCAGCCGGCCTAGGTCCTGGATGCTGTCCAAGGTGCTGGGGCTAGAGACTCGCGCATCAGCGCTCTCTCCTCCGTCCGCTGCGATTCGGGGTGGTGGTCTGTGTGTGGCGCGGGGGCTGGGGGACACTGGGAAAGCCTGATGGCCATGGGCGCACCGGCCCGGGCAGTCGCCTCCGGATAGGCGAGCTAAGCCAGCGCCGCCGGGCGGGGAATTCCGGCCAGGCGGCGCGCCAGGGAGGCGAAGGGGCGGCGCCGGGCCGCGTGACCCCACCCCGAGGCGCGCGGGGCAGCTCCGGCTCGAGGGCGCTGCAGGTGCGAGTGGGAGGCTGCGGCGTTGTAGGTGTCGGTGCTGGGCCAGGAGCAGACGCAGGTCCCGGGGCGGTGATGCGAGGCCTAGGGTGCGGGATGCGGGTCCCAGGAACCCGAAGGGCTCTCGGGGACCGGGATGCAAGATCGCGCTGGGCAGGGCGCGGGTGTCACGGGTCCGCGGGGGCGGCGCGCGGAGCTCTGGACGCCGTTTCGCAGGCCGCCCGTCCTGCTAGGGGAGAGGGGCCAGCGGTGCCCCTGTGGTCACATTCCCGAAACGGCCCCTGCGCCCTGGTGCGCCGGCGCCCAGCCGCCACTTCCTTCACGTTCCAAGTTTCGGTTTCGCTGCGGGCCCCGGTCGAGCCCGGCCCTGAGACTCCGACCCCGTCATCTCCCGGGTTGCGGGCCACACATGGTCGGCCCTGCTGCCCAGCAACACCAGGGAAGGATGGGGCCCCCCAACCTGCCCAGTCCCGACAGCGATCGTAAAGCGGTCCCGGCCAGCCGCTCCGCCCCGGAATCCGCCCTCCCTAACTGCAGCCAGAACTTTTGGGAGCCAGGCTCTGTGCCCGGGTCAAGGCCGGGAGCCTCCCCTGCCCTAGGAGCTGCAGTGGGTTGGGAGAGGTGCGATTCCGAGCCAGTCCACCATCTGCTGTCCTTAGTCGAGCCCCGGGCCAAGGTGCCTTCCCCAGGGGAAGGTGCCCGAGCTGGCTGATGGAGAGGGACTGTGGCTGGCCGCTCACTTCTGCCAGGCTGCCTCTTGTCTTAGCTGCAGCCCTCAGGCGCTTCGCAGTGTCCTGAGCAGCACTGTAGAACTAACTAAGTGGTGTTGGCTCGGGT